>JAYESA010000005.1:138342202-138942202 GCA_036927795.1 Iris macrosiphon
TATACGTATTGTATGTGCATCCCTAGTACCCTTTTTAATATATGTATATATGTACATACTATAATTTGATTAGTATGTATATGTGTACATATATAATAGTGTAAATTCATTAAGTGTATACATATATTATGTATGTAATTAATTGGTAATATATTATGAGGGTACTATGTATATTATATATATCTCTTCTAGGTAGCCCGAGTGTAAATACGGATACCCCGTAACTACACATGACCTTGTGACCCTGTGAACTGATAGTGGACTGCCACATGTACACTGACGTACTGGCAAGCCCCATAGCATTTTGACCGTCTGTCTTGCACAGCAATCACAGACGCGACTCCGTGCAACTTAACGCACACTGACCCTAGGTGACCAGTATCATACCTAGCGTAGTCCCGAGTTCAGTGTATTTTGATTACGTGATTAGTGTAATGTCTGATACAATATTGTATTATTTTATGATATGTCCATAGGACTATTGGATCATCTTGACGATACTCTGGAATAGGACATTGGTGTTACCAGCTAAGGACCCAAGGCAAGTATATTCTCTGATAATTTCCAATTATTTGATAATATCTATAATTCCAGTATCTAAAAATGTTACATCTGATTCTTGACACTGTGCTACACGGACTAGTATATAGATTGGATCTGCAGTCATGAGATATTACATTGATTATCGTATTGACATTGTACATGACATTGATATTTAGATCTTGTACATGATATATTGGATATTGCTCGTGTATCATGACGTGTTGTGATTGGATCCACTGTACTAGTTGGGGGCGGGAAAAATATTAGTAGATTATGTGATCATACCCAACTCTACATGCATCATAGATCACCCTACATCTCACGTCGGGTGCGGCCTGACCATTACATGCCTCATAGCTGTTATATATGATTAGCCTGACCACTACTTGCATCATAGCTAACCAAATGGTTAGCCCGACCTTACATGAATCATAGCTAATCATATGTAACCAGCCTGATCTTGTCCTAAGCCGATCACATGATAGACTGATATTTTAAACACTTAGAATAGTTACAATTCTCTATTTTAGATCATATACCACATCACCCGTATATGATATTGTACCTCAATCTCTTTATTTTATTTATGCACTGACTGTATCATATTGCCTATATTGTCTGTCTCTTCATTATGCCATTCATTATTCATTGTCTTCTCTCAGTATATAGCACCATCTGTTTATTGTTTTATAGCCCTTATCAATTGAATGGAACTGCTATTTGAGATGTACTTTGCTTCTTCCTGACCGGAAAATATTTTCCAGACTATGCCTTAGAGGATTGGTGTCCGACATTTATGGACCACAGGGTGAGTAGCTGCAGACTTGGACTTGGTAGTTCAGTTATGATTCCGGAAGGTCTAGCCGGATTCACTAGCTATCTAGTTAATTTCTTTAGTAGATTATTTGGTACCGGATTTGTCTTCGGCATACTTTATTGAGACTTGGATAATTGTTGAGTTAGATTATTTCCATTTAGACTCGTGTTGTATTTTATTTTATTGTTCGATATCTTATTGTGCTATAGTTATGTGATTGAGTATGCTGTTCATATTATATTGTGTCATCCGTGCCTCCTTATGGAGATTGGATTCTCGTGTGAGATTGCTTAGATAGTATCTTGACCTAGACAGCGTTCTACCATCGATGTTGTGGCGTAGGCTGGACGTACCCACGTACTCGTACCCCAATTCTGGGTGCGGGTCGTGACAGGAGGTGGCCTAGGGGTTGTGCTCGGTCGAAGGTGGGGGAGAGGTTGAGGAACAGCAACAAGAGCAGCAATGGCAGTATCTATAGCAGTTACAGCTGTCACGTCCCAATTTTTGCTAATTCGATAATCGTCCCCAAGGTGTAATATCGTACGAGCATAGGACACAACCGGATAAGGCCTAGGCATAAGGATATACTTTAGAAACATATGAAACAGTTTACGCAAATAAAATATCACACATTGGAATGAAAAAAAGTTCTCTTTATTGATAATGAACATCTTGTTACAAATGCTTGACTCAAAAGTAAAAAGGGTGCCGCACGGACTTACAACATGGATGCAAAATGAGATAGCCGATCCATACATTACATCCCTTAGTAAAATTTAAAAGGGCAAACCACCTTGGGTGCATGTTTGCACTATGGTTTAGGAGCTTCAAAAGGGTATGTGCGAGCTCCTTGAGAATATATACTTGTGCCCCAAAAAGTCACGAACACGAACGCGTCAGATCAGTAAATGTTTGGGGAAAAGCTTCAGCTCCTCGTCGCGTCTCCTTGGCTCGGGGAACCTGCTGCAACGAGGGTCGGTACTTTAAAAAGTACCAGTGAGGGTGAGCTTACCAAATATACCAAATTGATACCGTATTCATGTGAACATGCAACATTATTATTTTACGATCTTTCTATCTTGCCTTTGTTTAATTTTACAATATGTGATAGAATGAAATAACATAACAAAATGTACCACCGCTCGGTGACTTTTACCTGTACCATCTGATCCATCTGTAAACAACTTAACATGACCTTTCCTGCCACGAAGACATAGTTAGTTTGCACAGTGTAAATATACATAACGTGTCATTGGTCGGACAAGGGATGGGTCGGCTGCCCTTCCGCTTCGGGTAGCTAGCCCTTGGCGGACGTACGGACCCATTCAATGCTAGGACTACACTAGCAGATATTCTACCAAGGTCGAAGATGTCCCAGTGCCCCGACGATCGTTCGTAGAACTACATCTCTTGTGCACAAGTTGTCCTTGACCACGCATCATCTAAAACTAAGTTATCAAATAAAACATGCAAGACAACATAAGGTACTTAACTTCATGGCATACTCTGACAGTATAGTCTGATTCTCAAGTGATCACATTCCAAATATGTACTACTCATTACACAGTTATAGATAAATAAGTTATAGCTACAACTGAAGCATAAATATATACATGCATAGCGGACAAGCACGCAATAAGGTATTCGTTTAGAGATTTTTAGGTTATAAGCATAAGTGTTCCATGTCTACTTCTTATTATCTTGACTCAATTTTATTATTATGGCATCGTTAATCAAAATGCATAAACGAGTCAAATTATTAACAATAAAGCCTTGGAAGAAGGGCGCTAATCGAAAGTAAGGCCACTCACCAGTTGGAGAATCGGGAAAGAGAAAATAGAGATCTTCAAAACTCCGCTTACACGTCGCCTACATGATCCCTTGCACACACCAACAGATGATCAATATCTCCTGTCTCGGTCTCTTATAGTTTGATACGAAATACGAAGTTCAAGGAACGAAGACAACAAAATCCATCAAAACCGTTCAAGAAAATGTAAGCCACAAAATAAACAAGAAAACAACCAACATGCATAAAAAATGAGCAAAGAAACCGGTACAACAGAAAGGCCCCTCGTGACTCTGTCGCCGAGTCCTTCCTTGAAGCACAATGCCCTGAATATTGGACTTGATTCCGAAGAAACCAATCCATAACGAGGAAAGAATCTTGATTCACTTTGTCCCGATCAAACGATACAAAGTATTTCTTAGTCGCGCTCCCTGAAAAAGGGGGAACGGGGCACTACAGCAGCAGCAGCAACAACAACAACAGGGTGGTGGAGGAAGGGTGCTCGCGAGGTGGTGGTGGTCATAGAGGGGATGGTGGTGGTGGTTGTGGAAAGGACGGTGGAGGTCAGGGAGGTGGTGAGAATGGTGATGGTGTCAGCTGGAGATGGTAAGGATGGTGATAGTGATCGTGGTGGTTAATGGTGGTGATGGTGTCAGCTGGAGATGGTAAGGATGGTGCTGGTGGTCGCTGTGAGGAGGAGGTGGTGTTGAAGATGTTCTCAATTTTTAGGGGGGGAGGTGACTGAATGTGAGGAATAGAGAGAGAGAAATGTATAAAATAAAGGGGAGAGGTTTGTATTTAATAAAAGAGGGAGAGGTATTGGGATTAGGGCTGGCTATACTATTCCTCTAGGAGGGTGTGCATTGGTTGTTGTAAATAAAAGAGTTATAGGGATGGGTTTGAGTTTGAATGAAGGGTTGTGATTGATTGTAGGTTTAGGTTGAATAGTCCCATGCAAAAAAAGGGAAAGAGAGAGGTGTATGACCGGTCAAGCATTACATTTACACTTAGGTCCCTAATTGTTTGGATGCTTATAAATAAGGGAAATTGAGGATTATATGAGGGTAGATGTCATGACCCGCACCCGGATATTCGGGCACGAGTACGTGGTTACGCCCAGCCTATGCGGCCGAATCGGCGGTAGAACGCTGTCTGGGTCATTTCTAACTATCTAACATCTCAACAATATAATATGGTACCGGTCAATCATCTCAACTTCAAACGGAGGAGCAATATGGTATCTCACAGGTATAACTAATCTCAATCACAAAACAAACTAATGAATATAATACACGAATGGAATAGCGAAGGAAAGAATAAAGATACAATCCACAATCTAAAATAATATACAATATGTGAATCCACCAAACAAATAGTCTGATACAATCAAATACAAATATAATCTAGACCTCCACAGGCTCTGCAACTAAGTCCTCCTGGTCTATAGCAGTATCCTCTATAGGTACGCCATCCTACGGCCCGCAGAATGTGGGACACTGCTCTAGAATCCAGTCATCTGGAAAAATATATCCAGTCAGGATTGGAGCGAAGTACATACCTCTAAAAGTAGTTTCAATAGCATAATTGAGCATATAAACATATATAGAAATAAAATATAAGATCACTAAACATATGAATGAATGAACAAGATATATAGGTAATGTACGAGAATATAGATCAACAATATGAATATCACAATATGATGAAATAATTGCAATCTAAACTAACTAATGTGCCTCAGTATACAAGTTCATTATGTGATCGGTTTGGGTGAACATGATCAGGTAAGACGATTATAAGTGAGGTATGTAACCAGAATGTACACGATATAAAAATAGGGCTTTGGTCACATAATAAACTCCTACTCTCTCACCCCCAACAAATACCGATGGATCCAATCACGACACGCTACGAACACGAAATATAACCACTGAACACGGGCAGTGGGTGTACACGATTGTCATAACCATCGAACACAAGCGGTGGGTGTACACGAATAAGCACACTAAATACGAGCAGTGTATGAATACGAAATATAATCAATACCCAATATACAAGATGAGATACAATGTACAGAAGTACCCACTGAACACAGTAGGGGATAATATCTCCTGACGGGATCCATATAGTATAAAATTCTAGAATATGCATATATACAATATTATGATTTGAAAACTATCAGAGAAATATACTCGCTTGAAGTCCTGAGCAAAGTGTGTCTCTCGATGCCCAAGCCGGTGTCACACAACCTATATATGGTATGTTGCATCAATACAAGGTTCAAGAATAAAAATAACTAAAGTTGATACAATTTTAGGTCGATACGCCATTTCTAAGTCAAACCAATGAAATCTAGGTTGATAGAGTCTAAAACTAAGTCACTAAGTCGATACACTAAGAAACTATGCTATACTAGCTAAGCTAAGAAACAACAAGGCACTCAAAGAGCCGTATACGCAAGTTTTCGAATATGAAAATAGTGTTATATATATATATATATATATATATATATATACAAGTCATATATTATAATACTAGATCAAAGCAAGGAAAATATGATACCTTGGCTTTGCACCAATGCGTATCGCACCTATCTCGATACCCAAACTCAATACCTTGGGTATCGGCCCAATACCTTGGTATCCCATGGTAACCCAAACACTTAACATAATAGATAACACATAAATAACTAACTACTATAATATATCAAACTACTAACAATAACAACTAATATGAATATATATATTTATATGTAGCCAACTAGCTGCTAGCATACTAAAATATATATATATATATATATAGTATTTATACTACTATATATATATATATATATATATATATATAGATACTAACTACTACTAGCCTACTTAATAATTCAAACTAACAACTAAACTAATACTACATTGAAACACTAACTAAACTAATCCTGTTGAAAACTAATTGAACCAAAATCTTGAATACTCAACCCAAGACTGAAATACCTGCATAGAGATATGGCTACATTGCTGAAATTGAAACCCCAAAACTTGCTGATACTCCTTGCTGAAACACAGAGATACTACTGTGTTGTTACTGATGCACTGAGCCTCTCTTCATTTGCTGAACTGCACAGTAGCTTCTGAACTGCACAGCAGCTAGCTGCAGCTTCCTTGCTACCCGAGTGCACAGCACCCTCAGCAGCTAGCTGCTGTCCCCTCAATGTAGTGCCCGACTCCCTACTGGAAGTGCCCGAGCCCTCATCCATGTTGTGCTGCACCTACTTAGCTCTCCATGAACTTGCTGTGCACAACTACTGCTGTACAGTGAGGTAATACTTAGTTGGCTGTTGTGTAGTGAGGTAATACTTAGCTACTTGCACGAATGGCCGACTGCACACTCACCTAGCTGCTGTTGGCTTCCATTCCTCCATCCTGTTGAGCCTCAGTTGCTCAAGCAGATCCTTACACACTCACACCACCACCCAACACAAGCACTTATAAATAAACACGTATACACACATACACATATACCTATACAACCACTCCTCTTTGTATATAAATACACCACTCTATTTATATAAATATATATATACAATCACATATACCTATATATATATATATATATATATATATATATATATATATATATATATACACACTCTCACACACATAGATACAAACACGTATATACATATTAACACAAGTACACTTATATACACACATATATATATATATATATATATATATATATATATATATATATATATATATATATATATATATATGTATACACACACACATATATATATATATATATATATATATATATATATATATATATATATATATATATATATATATATATATATATATATATATATATATATATATATACTCTAATATATACGCACATTGACACACACATATACATAAACTCAAATACACTATTATATGCATATATATATATATATATCACCTAATTATCATATATATATCTATAATTACATATATACGTATAGTAAGGAAGACAAAACATCAAACATGTGGAGTGCACCGCACCCGTATCACACTTGCTCTATGATACGCGTGCGACACGGCTCCAATACACAACCAAACGTATCCCGGAGGACACGAACAAGTCTAATACACTAATTATGAACAATACGTATAGTAATTAGAGTATCTACGTGTCTGTGTCATAATGTGATATGCACAAGGCCCCGTGTCGGAGAAAAACCCCCAAAATCAACCTATTTCATCAAATTAATGAGATATGGCCTACACGTACCCAATTATGGATATGACACTAGTCACAAACAAGCAATCATATGTCATTTAAATCTATTAGACCCAATAACAACCACTACATGTGCCAATCTCAAAATTCCTCCAAAATTGGCCCTAAAATGCACATAACTTCCACCTTAGGTCTCCGATGAACCTAAAACTAATTTCTATGGATAGCCTATGCATGTGGGTTGGTTTCTCATGGTTAAATCTCAGATCTAGATTCTATTAGAAGGGGAAAAACTAAATGTACCTATTGGGAGATGGATTCCTAATAAAAAGTTTTCAAATGCAAAGTAGCTCCTCTCCTTATAGATCTTGGCCTCCTCCTCCTTGCTCCTTACTTCCTTCTTGTAGATTCTTGATGTAAAAGCCTCCAATAAATAATAGGGAAGGGAATTTTTGAAGAATTGGTGGAGAATTGATAAAAAAATAAGGGGAATTGGAAGAGGGAAATTATCGATCTAAGAATTTGGGAATTTGGTGAAATAAAAATGGTTTCTCTCTCCATAGGTGGTCGGCCATGTACCCCTCTCCCAAGATACGTAAAAAGTCTTAAATATCCCTTGGGGCCTCTCATAAAAAAATAATTAAGGAGGGAAGGTTTTAGTCTAATGGTTTCACTAATTAATACAACCTCCTAATCCATAGGCCTAATTCATGGGCTCAAACTAAACTCATCTAAAATGTTGGGTTCATACAACTAATAAATAGGTTTGGTCCACTACAAAAGTCTAAAATAATTTTATAACTAGCAAACAATAAATAATACAATAATTAAATAATCATGCGTGCACAATATTTAAATATAAATAATCCTAAAATAAATATTACCCATTCTCAATTACAAAACTACCCATGAGTTAATATGTGAGGGTGACAATCCTACCCACCTTAGAAAAAAATTGTCCTCAAAATTAAGAAAGAAACTAACTACCAAAAGCAAACAATACAATGCAAGAAAGAATTATACCTCACGGCTCGAACATATATGGATATCGCTCGCGCATCTCGGTCTCTCGCTCCCAGGTACTCTTTCTTGGCGAGTAATGCCTCCATGCGACGCACACCTAAGGAATCGTCTGGTTGCTCATCACCTTCTCTCTCTGATCCAGAATCTCCACTAGATATTCTCGATAAATAAGAGTAGGGCCCACATCTATCTCCGAGTGATCCAACACATGACTGGGAACTACCATGTACCGTCTTAATTGTGACACGTGAAATACGTTGTGCACTCCTTCCAGTGCAGGTGGTAAGTCTAGTCTGTATGTAACTGCACCGACCCTCTCAAGAATACTGAAAGGTCCGACGAATCGCGGACTAAGCTTGTCGCCTCTACCGAAACGAATCATGCCACGTATCGGAGAAATCCTCAAGAAAACCAGACCGCCAACCTAGCACGAAGCACAACCTTAGAACTCTAACAAACAACAAATAAACACAGGCAAAACAAAACTAAAGTTATACCTCAAACTCCAAAGGTATCCTGTCACTACCACTTTTCCATATAAGGGCATTTGTGTAATTTAGCTATTTTAAATAATTATGAATTTAATTATTTGCTGAGTTTTGTAACTAATTATATTATTATTTGTAATGTTTAGTTTTAGGTCAAACCCTAGAACTCATTAGGACAGACCCTAGTGAGTCAACCCTAATTGTAAACCAGTTCTAGTGAAACCCTAGAATTCTAATTTTAGGCTTGGACCTCAAACCCTAGAAGGCCTAAACCTGAGTTAATTAGGTTCTACATGAGAGGGCCAGGGGGGTTTAACCTAAAAAGACTAGGCATGGAAACCCTAAACTTGCTTTAATATAAAAGGAAGCCTCTTTCTAAGCTATTCTTCATGTAGAGAAAAAGGAAACCCTAGCCTCTACTAGAGAAACCATCTCCCTACCCAATTTTCAAAATCCTAACCCTAGGGTTTCCACCTTCCTCCTCCAAGCAAGGAAAGCAAGGAACGTGGGTCAGGAAGCCTTGAAGAAGAAGAACCTCAGTGAAGAACCATCCCTGCAGGTAAAAACCCTATTTCTATTCCTTTAATTCTGTTTTCTGTTGTTCATGGCCATTAGGAACCCACCCTAAGGTTAGAATTCGAATTTTAGGGATTCTACATGAACACCTAGGAGATCTAGGGTTTTGGTAAATTTTCGTTTGGTTTTCCCCAATTATCAGGAACCCTAACCCTAGGTATTATAGGTAGATTGATTTCATCTCATATGGGTAGGTGGAACTCGATTTTTAGGGTTTTGGGTTAAGGATTCATGGGTTGTATGTATAATTGTTTTTCTGCACTGCATGTGTTTGATGAAATGCCAAGATGGATGAACACCTATCTGACCTACTCTATTTTATCTAATTTGATGTATGATGTTGATATATATATATATATATATATGCATAGGAGTAGATGTGTTATTGTTTTGATTTCCTGTGCAGTCGAGTGTTTGTGGGCTGTGGTGTGCATCGATGGGGGGAATTCTGTGGTTCTGTGTGTGTTGGGAGAAGTTCACTGTTCAGTTGGGTATGTTCAACTGTATGTTTTGGGTTTCCATTGTGCATCCAGAATTCTGTGGTTGGATGTAGTGTTATGTGAAACCTGGGTACCTATCACAGTGTGGCTATGTGAATCTTAGGGTATTAGAAACCTATGTGAATTGACTGTGTATCTTTAGGATATCAGTGTCCATGAGATGTGTGTGAGTTCCTGTATCCGTATGAACCAATGTGTAGATGTGTAGCTGTATGTATCTATGCAATGCAGTTAAGTGTGTAGGTATTGGGTTGTGTCGACTGCAGATTTCAGTGAGGATGGTGAGTTGCATGTTTTGAGTTCATTGGTGTAGATGTGTTAATGTACATCAGTGTGTGAGTATCCCAAAACTGGGTGTTTAAGTATCAGCAAACTGTGTGTTGGTATCAGTTTAGGGTACCAGTCCAGATGGGGTGGACTGAACATGGTACTAGATGGTCAGAGCTTGGTATCAGTGAGGGGTATGTAGGTGCAATATCCTATTTTAGTAGAGTATCAGACTTTAGCTGATACTAGTATCAGGTGGGATGAGGGGAGTGCATATGCTTGTATATTGATATGTGTTAGTATGCAAAACAGATAAGGATCTGCAGCATGTAGGTATAGTTTCTGCACATAAAAATTTGTTAGAGGGGAGTGAAAAACCTGTGTGTATTTTGAGAGAGAGTTAGAGAGGGAGCAGTGTGCTGTGTGAGCAGTAAGAGCTTTGCTGTGTGTCTGTATGCAGAACAGAGTGCTGTGAGTGATTATGAGAGTGTGTGAACTGTATGTGAGTATCAGTGTGTACCAATTTTAGTATGTGCAATGTGTATCAGATTAGGGAGGAAAACTGTGTTTTACCTGTGTGAACCTAGCTAGAGATCAGTGTGTGCATTTCAATGTGTACTAGTGTGTTCACCTGGGACTCAGTCAGTTTAGGTACCTGTGTGTGTTAGCTAGATGTGTGTTGAGTTGAGTGTTAGTGTTAGGAAGAAAAGTATCAGTTAGCCAGTGTGTTGATGAGTGTCTGTATTAGTTAAATTCTGTGTGTCAGCAGAGTGAGTGAGTTGGTAATTTAGTGTAGATGTGCAATAACAGCTTGGGTTGGATTTGGAACCTGGGGGTTGTTGCAGTGCACCAAATGCACTGTACTGGAGTAAGTACTCAAGGCAGTAGTTGAGATGGGGCCAGTGAGTGCAGTGAGGTATCAGTATGCATGACTGTGTATGTGAGTTAGGTATAGTTCAGTAGCAGTATCCATTGTCTCAGTATTGGGACTGTACAGTGAACTCTAGAGTAGGTTTATCTCAAAACCTGTGTAAATCAGTTAGAAATATTACCTATAGTATTTTCATTTCCTCTAATTAGTTCTAAGAGCATGATCACAGAAAGTCTTCTTTGTGTATATCTTGCAATTTATGAAACTTGCTAATTAATAACACATAGTATATAATAGTAGCTAGATTATACTAGATAACTTAGTATGATATAGATTTTGACTAGTTAACCTAGTTTTGACCAGTAAACCTTAGAATTAACCTAGTATAGACTGATCCATGACCTAGAAGCAAGGTATTAACTAGTATTGACCAAAAACCTAGAGTTGACTTAGTAACACCTAGTATAGACCTAGAAATGGCCTAACACCCCATTTCAACTTAGCTAATCACTTTTATCATTCCAAACACCATTTTAACCTTGATATCTTATATATAGGTCATTGTGATCCCACTTTGGACATCGATCCTCATATTTTGCTCAGGACCATAGGCGAGTACATTCTCTGACAGTTTTCATTGTTGATTACTTTTATAAATTGTAGTGTATTACATACTTGATTCCGACACTGTGGATACACGAGTTAGCACCCTAGATCCCCATCATGAGGAGTCGTGATTGGAATCCACCGTGCTAGCTGGGGATGGGGAACTATTAGTAGATTATGTGATCATATCCAAATCCTTACCATGCATCATAGCTCACCCCACTTCTCACGTCGGGTGCGGCCTGACCATCATCATGCTTCATAGCTGTTATATATGATTAGCCTGACCATTATCATGCATCATAGCTAACCATATGGTTAGCCTGACCTTCAAGAATCATAGCTAATCATATATAACCAGCCTGATCTAGTCCCAAGCCGATCACATGATAAACTAATATTTCAAACACTTAGCTAGATGTTTTATTTTATTCAGATTTACTTGTTCTAGCATTCACTGTTTATTGTTCATTGCTAGATGCTCTATTGTCTATTTCATTTTCTCCTGTAGTTCTCATTTTTAGCATTTATTTCCATCTTGTATCTCTTACACTATTTATAGATTTTGTCAATTTAATGAAACTGCTGTTAGTGCTTGTGCTTCGCTCCAATCCTGACTGGATAACATTTTTCAGAGGACCTGGAGGATCTTTGCCCCACTCATTACGGCCCAGGATTAGAGGGTAATTTCACTCCAGAAACCCCAGAGGAGTTGCCTAGCCTAGAGGAGAACGTACCTGGCTGCTCCTAGACTACTTTTTCTGCATTATTGTTTTAGACTGAGACTGAGATGTATTTATTATTTTGTGACTTTGTGAGGTCATTTAGACCCAGAATTTGAGTTGGATTATTGTGGTTGGTTTTATTAGAACTCTTTTCTATTCTCATCGTGCTATGATTTCTATTAGCTTGTGATTGAGTATATCATAGAACTGTGGATTATTATCATTGTCCTCCGTACGGAGTTGAGATTATTGACAGGATATATTATGTTTAGACCTAGACAGCGTTCTACCGCCGATGCTGCGGCGTAGGCTGGACGTACCCACGACTCACGCCCAAATTCTGGGTGCGGGTCGTGACATATCCGGTGGCTATCGGCCCAATACCGCTACCTGTCCTGCGCCTCTCAAAGTCTGTCCCTGATAAGCTTTACCTTCTCTGCTGCATCGACTACCATCTCTGGTCCCAATAAAGCTCTGTCACTAACATCATCCCAGGACAACAGAGTGCGGCATCTTCGTCCATACAATGCCTCGAATGGTGGCATCTCTATGTTTGCTTGGTAGTTGTTATTATATAAAAACTCTACCAAGTGAAGGTGATCCTCCCAAGAACCTCCAAGATCCAAAACACAGTTGTGTAGCATGTCTTCGAGAGTCTGAATAGTCCTCACCGACTGTCCATCAATCTGAGGGTGATAAGCGGTACTGAACTTGAGCTAAGTGCACAAGCTAGCCTGCAAACTCCTTCAAAATTGGGATATGAAGCGACTATCCCGATCCGAGAATATGCTCACTGGAACACCATGTAATCTGACAATATGGCGCACATACATCTCCGCAAGTCTCTACGTAGATGTACCCACTTTAAATCTCAGAAAGTTGACTGATTTGGTCAACCTATCCACGATGACCCAAATCGCATCCTTGCTTCCTAGAGAACGCGAAAGTCCCAATATAAAATCCATAGTCATATGTTCCCATTTTCACTCCAGAATGGGTAAAGACTAAAGCAATCCTCCTGGCCTCTGTCTCTACGCCTTGACCAGCTAGCAAACTAAGCATCTGGATATGAAGCTAGCTACCTCCCGCTTCATGCCATACCACCATATATGCTCTTTTATGTCTCTACACATCTTATTGGCACTAAGATGCACAGAGTACGGAGAACGATGCGTCTCCTGCATAATCTTCTCGTGCAATACTCTTTCCGGTACACATAACTTGGTACCATGTCATAATAATCTATCGACTGCTCCAACTGAAACTGTGCTCTGATGCTCCTCAGAGACTTATCCTCATACTATCCGGCTCTGACCCGGTCCATCAGCTCTGACTGCACCTAATGTCCCTACACTTGTGCTGCGACTCCAGGAACTATTATCTCAATGCCCAAACTGTCAAGATCTGCCAATAAATGTCTGTATCTAGTCAAGCACATAGCCACAGGATACCTGCTCAAGGCATCTACGACTATGTTGGCCTTTCCTGGATGGTACTACAAGGATATATCGAAGTCTTTCATCAGCTCCAACCATCGTCGCTGCCTTATGTTGAGCTCTTTTTGTGTAAACACATACTTTAAGCTCTTATGGTCTGTGAAGATCTCCACTCTCTCTCCATTCAAGTAGTATTTCCATAATTTGAGAGCAAAGATAACCGTTGACAACTCTAAATTATGGGTTGGGTAGTTCTTCTCATGCGGGCATAATTGCCTGAAAGCATAGGCAATCACCTTTCCGTGCTGTTGTAACACACAACCCAAACCCTTTACTGATGCATCACTGTAAATGGAAAATCCTCCTGCTCCTGATGGTAGTATCAAGATGGAAGCTATGGTCAATCTCCTTTTCAGCTCCTCAAATGCTGATTAAAAATCTTCTGTCCAGACAAATTCTATGTCCTTCCTGGTCAGCCTAGTCATCGGCTCTACAAGTCTGGAAAAGTCCTGAACAATCCTCCGGTAGTAGCCTTCTAATCCAAGGAAGCTCCTAATCTCTGCTACTGAACTTGGGGTATACCATGATTCAACTGCTGAGATCTTCTTCGGGTCTACTGAGATTCTATCTCCTGTAATGACATACCCAAGGAATGCAACCTTATCAAGGAAGAATTTACACTTCGATAACTTGCCATACAACTTCTCCTTCCTAAGGATCTCTAAAATAATCCTTAAGTGATGCTCTTGCTCCTCTGGGGTCTTCGAATATATCAGAATATCATTAATGAAGAGTACAACAAATTGGTCTAGGTACTGATGAAATACCTTGTTCATCAGGTTCATGAACACTGTCGGTGCATTAGTCAACCCAAACAGCATCACCAAGAATTCGAACTGCCCATAGCGAGTCCTGAAAGCTGTCTTCGGGATGTCTTCCCTCTTCACTTTCACCTGGTGGTACCCTGACCTCAAGTCTATCTTGGAGAATACCTTTGCTCCGCTCAACTAGTCAAATAAGTCATCTATCTGTGGCAACGGGTATTTCTTGTTGATAGTAAGGTTGTTAAGTGCCCTGTAGTCGATACACATATGTACTGACCCATCCTTCTTTGGAACAAAAAGTACTGGAGCACCCTATGGTGATGAACTGGAACGGATAAAGCCCTCGTCTTGCAACTCATCCACCTGCTTCTTTAACTCCGCTAGTTCACTGTTGTTTACTCTATAGACGTGCTGAGATATCGGCTCTGCGTCTGGTATTAATCTCTAGAGAATTCCATATTTCTGTCCGGCAGTAACCCCGACAACTCCTTTGGAAAGACATCCAAGAACTCTACAATCAACGGATGTGGCAGCTCCTGCTCTTCTACCAAAGCTCCACAGAAATTGTCTTCGATTTGCTCTGCTCCTCGAATGAACTTGAACTCTAGCTCTCCTGGCATCTGAAATAAAACTCTGCCTCCACGACAATCTATACTAGCGTGATGTCTACTCAACCAATCCATCCCGAGTACTATATCGTAACTCGAAAGTGGCATTACGAGTAAATATACGCTCAGCTCACGACCTCCCAAATACTCTTTCTGGTTCTTGCAAACATCACTAACCAAGATGATGCCACCCCCGGTCGTGATCTTGCAAGTCCTCGCCAACGGTTCAGACTCAAGACAATGCCTCAAAGCAAAATATACAGATACAAAGCTATGAGAAGCACTAGAATCGAACAAAATATGAGCTGAAAAGAAATCAAGATAAACTGAACCTGAGATGACATCGCCAATCGGCTCCTCCTCCTTGACAGTCAAGGCAAAAGCTCGCCCCAGTCGCTACGCTCCTCTCTGCTGCTAATGCTGGGCAAAATGTTGCTGCTGTAGTGGAAGAGGTCCTCTCTGCTACTGTCCCGCTGGTGGTCTAGATGGTGCCCTCTGTGCCAGTCCTCCACCATGAGCTGGACAAGTTAGAACTTTGGGACAAGCCCACAACTGATAATCTTTCGATCCACAGAATAAGTATTAGCCTAGCCTCATCCTGAATGCATCCCATCCGTGTCCTTACTTCTTACAAAAAGTACAAAAAACTGCTACCCTCTGGATCAGATGTATCTGCTGAGCCGACGGTCTAACTAGCCCGTGATACTGTAGCCTCTGGTGCTGGTAAGGCCTTTGGTGCTGCTGTTGGAAGTGATGCCTCTTCCCTGGACCCGTATTGTTGCTGGATCCTCCAGTGTCCCTCGGCCTCTTAGAGCGAAGCTCTAAGTCATTCCTCCGCTATCTGTTGGAAGTGAGGAACTGCACTTTGAAGGCTTCCCAAGAGAGTCCTGGTACTGCAATCCCCGGGTTTGTCCCAAACCATGTCAGTGTAATGTCGAACATCATACAACCCACTGCCTCTATCTGTAGCACCTCTGGAATCTGCGCCAGCCGTAGGTTCCGCTCGATGTCCCCGATCCACTCATCCGCATAGATAATCCCCTCTATGCCTCTGAAGTCCTTCGGACCCATCCTCTTGAAAACTATGATGGTACCCGGCCTCGGCTGATACAAAATAAACTGAGCTGGTGCCGTCTGTGGCTGGGCTATAGTAGCTCTCTCAACTGATGTAAGTGGGATCTGGTGAGCATTCTCCATGCTATGTCGCAGGACCTCTGACTGTCGCTGCTGTGCCTCTATCATCTGCTGAAAGAGTGCGAACATCTGCGTCTGATCAACTACTTGTGGTGGAGGTAGAAGATCCTTGAAAAATGTCTGCCCTCTCCTCGGTACTGGAGGTGGATCACCTCCGAAAGCTGCTGCTATACGCCCACCTGGACCGGTGAAGCTGACCTCCTGAATATAGGTCCTGGACCATCGTCTGAGGGTGCTGCCCTCAAGGGTGATGAAGTAACTGATCGTGCTGTCGCAGCACCTGATTGCTGGGAATGCATCTTCGATGACATCCTGAAGATAGATTGAAATAAGGAATCAATATTGAATATGATACGATAACATCAAAGAAGGACATAAAATTATTCAAGGTAAAGCAATATTCAATAGAAAATGATTTACAAAACAGATTTGGAATTTACCTAGGTATGATTGAGTAAACTCTCAGCCTAAATCTTGTTTCCTAAAGCAGGCTCGTAGTAGTACTCTAGACGAGCACAACTACAATATCTATCTAGACCTGTATGGGGCACCACTAAAAAAAAGTGTCACGACCCGCACCCGGATATTCGGGCACGAGTACGTGGTTACGCCCAGCCTACGCCGCAGAATCGGCGGTAAAACGCTGTCTGGGTCATTTTTAACTATCTAACATCTCAACAATATAATACGGTACCTGTCAATCATCTCAACTCCAAACGGAGGAGCAATATGGT
The DNA here is from genome assembly GCA_036927795.1 of Iris macrosiphon. Classification (NCBI taxonomy): domain Eukaryota; kingdom Viridiplantae; phylum Streptophyta; class Magnoliopsida; order Asparagales; family Iridaceae; genus Iris; species Iris macrosiphon. Next base: position 138,359,419 of record JAYESA010000005.1, read on the forward strand.
ATCTCACAAGTATAACTAATCTCAATTACAAAAAAATCTAAGAAAGATAATGCACGAATGGAATATCGAAGGAAAGAATAAAGATACAATCCACAATCTGAAATAATAAACAAGATATGAATCTACCAAACAAATAGTCTAATATAATCCAAAATAAATATAATCTAGACCTCATCAGGCTCTACAACTAAGTCCTCTTAGTCTATAGGAGTATCCTCTATAGGTACGCCATCCTGCGGCCTCTAGAATGTGGGACACTGCTCTAGAAGCCAGTCATCTGAAAAAATATATCCAGTCAAGATTAGAGCAAAGTAAATACCTCTAAAAACAGTTTCAATAGCATAATCGAGCATATAAACAGATATAGAAATAAAATACAAGATCACTAAATATTTGAATGAATGAACAAGATATACAGTTAATGTATGAGAATATAGATCAACAATATGAATATCACAATATGATGAAATAACTACAATCTAAACTAACTAATGTGCCTCAGAATACAAGTTCATTATGTAATCAGTTTGGGTGAACATGATCAGGTAAGACGATTACGAGTGAGGTATGTAATCAGAATATACACGATGTAACAATATCTTTGATCACATAATCAACTCCTACTCTCCCAACCCAACTAATACCGATGGATTTAATTATGACACGGTACGAACACGAAATATAACAACTGAACACGAGCAGTAGGTGTACACGAATATCACAACCACCGAACACGAGCGGTGGGTGTACACGAATAAGCACACTGAACACGAGCATTGTGTGAACACAAATAATCAATACCCAATATACACGATTAGATATAATATACACGAGTACTCGCTTAACACGGTAGGGGATAACATCTCCTAACGGGATCCATATAGTACCAGTCCGTGAAATCGCTTTGTCGGGATCAAGTATACAATTCTAGAACATGCTTATATACAATATTATGAATTTAAAACTATCAAAGAAATATACTCGCCTGAAGTCCTGAGAAAGGTGTGTCTCTCGATGCCCAAGCTGGTGCCACACAACCTATATATGGTATGTTGCATCAATACAAGGTTCAAGAATGAAAATAAGTGAAGTTGATGCAATTCTAGGTCGATACGCCATTTCTAAGTCAAACCAATAAAATATAGGATTGCAAGAGTCTAAAACTTAGTCACTAAGTTGATACACTAAGAAACTATGCTATACTAGCTAAGCTAAGAAATAACAAGGCACTCAAAGAGCCGTATCCTAAGATACACAAGTTTTCGAATAGGAAAATATTGTTTTACATATATATACAAGTCATATATTATAGTACTAGATCAAAACAAAGAAAATACGATACCTTGTCCTTACACCAAAGCGTATCGCACCTATCTCGATACCCAAGCTCAATACCTTGGGTATCGGCCCAATACCTTGGTAATACCTTGGTATCCCAAGGTAACCCAAACACTTAATATAATAGCTAACACATAAATAACTAATTACTATAATATATCTAACCACTAACAATAACAACTAATATGAGTATATATATTTATATGTAGCTAACTAGCTGCTAGCATACTAACATATATATATATATATATATATATATATATATATATATATATATATATATATATATACACTAACTACAACTAGCTAACTTAATAATTCAAACTAACAACTAAAGTAATACTACATTAAAACACTAACTAAACTAATCCTACCGAAAGCTAATTGAACCAAAACCTTGAATACTCAACCCAAGACTGAAATACCTACACAGAGACATTGCTGAAACGGAAACCCCAAAACCTGCTGATACTCCTTGCTGAAACACAGTGATACTACTGTGTTGTTGCTGATGCACAGAGCCTCTCTTCATTTGCTGAACTGCACAGTAGCTTCTAAACTACACAGCAGCTAGCTGCAGCTTCCCTGCTGCCCGAGTGCACAACACCCTCAACAGCTAGCAGCTGTCCCCTCAATGCAGTGCTCGACTCCCTGTTGCAAGTGCCCGAGCCCTTATCCATGCTGTGTTGCAGCTACTAAGCTCTCCATAAACTTGTTGTGCACAACTGCTGCTGTGCAGTGAGGTAATGCTCAGTTGGCTGTTGTGTAGTGAGGTAATGCTCAGTTGGCTGCTGTGTAGTAAGGTAATGCTTAGCTACTTGCACGAATGCCCGATTGCACACTCACCTAGCTGTTGTTGGCTGCCATTACTCGATCCTGTTGAGCCTCAGTTGCTCGAGTAGATCCTCACACACTCACTCCACCACCCAACACAAGCACTTATACATAAACACGTATACACACATACACATATACCTATACAACCACTCCTCTTTGTATATAAATATACCACTCTATCTATATAAATATATATATACAATCATATATACCTATATATATATATATATATATATATATATATATATATATATATATATATATACACTCTCACACACATAGATACAAATACGTATATAAATATTAACACAAGTTCACTTATATACATATAAACATATATATATGTACATATATATATATATATATATATATATATATATATATATATATATATATATATATATATATATATATAGATAGATAGATAGATAGATCTGCATATACTCTAATATTTACACATATTGACACACACATATATATAAACTCAAATACACTATTATATGCATATATATATCACCTAATTATCATATATATCTATAATTACACATGTACGTATAGCAAGAAAGACAAAACAACAAACACATGGAGTGCACCGCACCCGGATCACACTTGTTCTATGATACACGTGTGACACGGCTACAACACACAACCAAACGTATCTCGGAGAACACGAACAAGTCTAATACACTAATTATGAACAATATATATAGTAATTAGAGTATCTACGTATTTGTGTCACAATGTGATATGCACAAGGTCCCGTGTCGGAGGAAAACCTCCAAAATTAACCTGTTTCATCAAATTGACGAGATACGGCCAATACGTACCCAATTATGGATACGACACTAGTCACAAACAAGCAATCATATGTCATTTAGATCTTTTAGACCCAATGACAACCACTACATGTGCCAATCTCAAAATTTCCCCCAAATTGGCACCAAAATGCACATAACTTCCACTGTAGGTCTCCGATGAACCTAAAACTAATTTCTATTGGTAGACTATACATGTTGGTTGTTTCTCATGGTTAAATCTCAGATGTAGAGTCTATTAGAAGGGAAAAACTGAAATATACCTATTGGGAGATCTTGGCCACCTCCTCCTTGCTCCTTGCTTCCTTCTTGTAGATCCTTTATGTTGAAGCCAATAAAAAGTTTTATTGGTAGCCAATAAAAAGTTCCCAAATGTAAAGTAGCTCCTCTTCTTGTAAATCCTGGCGTCCTCCTCCTTGCTCCTTGCTTCCTTCTTGTAGATCCTTTATGTTGAAGCCACCAATGAAGAATAGGGAAGGAAATTTGTAAAGAATTAGTGGAGAATTGATGAGGGAATGGAGGGAATTGGAAGATAAAAATTGTAGATCTAAGAATTTAGGAATTTGTTAAAATAAAAATGGTTTCTCTCTCTTCATAGGTGGCCGGCCATGTACCCCTCTCCCAAGCTATGTAAAAAGTATCAAATATCCCTTGGAGCCTCTCATAAAGAATTAATTAGGGAGGAAATATTCTAGTCTAATGGTTTCACTAATTAATACAACTTTCTAATCCATGGGCCTAATTCATGGGCTCAAACTAAACTCATCCAAAATATTGGGTTCATGCAATTAATATAGGTTTGGTCCACTACACAAGTCTAAAATAAATCTACAACTAACAAACAATAAATAATACAATAATTAAATAATCATGCATACACAATATTTAAATATAAATAATCCTAAAATAAATATTATCCATTGTCTATTACCAAACTACCCTTGAGTAAAAATATGAGGGTGACAATAGAAGCCATGTTTTGTGTATTATAATAGGGAAAATTAGAGTACAGTATTTTGTATGAGCTATGAGGTTTTGAGTATGGGTTTGGATTTATCTTTCGTCTAGTTATGGTTTGGGTTGAGTCGGTTGTCCCAAAATAAATATAAATCGTGTCCTAGATATTCTTTAATAAATTGGAAGTGCATGGGGTCTCAATTGGGTGTGACACAAGTGTCATGGACGTAGTAGACTTGGAATAGATTATCATCATATATTAGGTTACAAGAAACAGGTCAATATTGTATCTCCAATTTTGATTGGAACGGACATAGGTGTAAAGTTTGAGTTTAAAATTAGATATTGATTAACGATTGTTGTGCATTTAAAATAAAGCACAAGAGAGGATATTTATGAGTGACACAAAGGTCAGAATGGAAGATTGGCACGTCTAGGTCAAAGGTGTAAAATTTGTTTGAAGGCAAAAGCTAGGGTAATGCTCCAAATATCTCAGCAACGACAAGGTGTACCAAGTAATACAAATTTTGTGCAGTTAATTAAAATACCATGTTCTAATTCTAAATGTCTCCAAACTAACAATAATCTCTCTATAGGCCAAGTATTCCTAAATTTTGGTCGAGAGGGTTTACAAGGGCCCCAACGATCAACATCAACTCAAAACCCTCAAGGCCATGATGCAGACCGTTAGTGCATAATTGTAAGTCTTAACCCAGACAATGGAGGAAATCAAGGCAAATATGGCCTCACAACAAGCGAGGGCCTCTGGTCATGCATGTCTGGACCCTGGGACCAACGGAGATTCAAATGCAACTGCTTTGCCCGCTGGCGGCAATCATCCCCTGTCCCGATCATCTGATCCTTCCACAGTCGATGAAGCTTAGGAAGTAATGCAGGAGGTGCAAGAACTCCGAGCCTGCCTTGACTCTATGGACAATTGGTACTCACTGCGCGAGCTTGGGATCCGACAACCGTACCCCCTTTAGTAGAGAGACGTACCGTATTCGCCCAAGTACAAGCCCTTCAACTTGACTCCGTTTTATCGGAAGATATCTCTCCATCAATTCATGAGTTATTTCGAGATGGCAATGGGGCATCTACCTCACAACGAATACCCTTTAACCAAGCTCTTTGTCGGGGTATTGTTTGGAATAGCCTTCAATTGGTTCTGCAGCCTCCAGGATAACTGTATTTTATCGTTCGATGACCTCAAAGGCCTTTTTCTTCTCGATTCTACGACGGGGAAAATGATATGATGATGTCCTCTTTAATGGACATCGCACAAAAGAAGAAAGATTATGTATGGAAATACATCGAGCGGTACAGGCAAACGATACAGAAGTTGCCCCCCGGTAACCCAGAGTCCATGCTAATGGACGCCTACCCGAGGAATATTCTTCCTACAGTCAGGCTCTGGATGGGCGACTCTCAATTTAAAGACTAGGCGACGTTCATCATAAATGATGTTGGTACCGAAAAGAAGGTGAAGGACACCCGCCTCTTAGGAATATAGATCCTTGTCGCTGCTGATAGAGGAAAGCGCCCTTACAACAATAACAACAATAATGACAATAACGCCTAGGATGGCAAGGGGAAGTAGGCTCTGGTCGCCAATATAGCCAAAAAACCCGAGCAAAAGCCTGCAGAGGCTCCAAAATCGAAGGAAACCTATTATATCGAAGATGATGACATCATAGAAATTGTTGACATGCTGATACAGGAAAACAAGCTTCGGATACGTCAAACGCCGTATTGAGGCAGTCAAGATGAATAATCTGAAGTACTGCCACCACCATCGTTACGTCCATCATGAGATGCGGGACTGCTACACACTGAAGCGGTACATCCAGCAGCTGCTTGACACCAAGACCATCACTCTGGACTTCGATGATAAGATAATTGTCGCAAATTTGGTATCTCTCTAGTTTGACAACGATTCAGCGACAAAAGCACAAGACAGAGTAATCTCAATTCCCTGGACAATAATGGGGGTTGTCAATCTCCCGCCATCTCATGACCAAACAACCGGGCTGATATCTCTCACCATATCACTGGGGGAGGTCATGTGGGCCATCCCGATCTTGCTCTAGACTTGATAAAGCAGACACACCTTCTGCCACAAAGTCCAAGGATAAGAAGTCCAAATCCTGCTACACGATTTTTATCCCATCCAAAGTAGTTTTAGCAGGAACAACAAGGTCAGGCTTGCTCTTAGTGAAATATTGAAGAATATAGACACCTACTTGGCGAAGGTCAAGCCGTCAGCTGAGGATCCTGCCGTATGCCCCCACTGCAATAATTTGATGGAGGCAATACCCAACATCATGTTCTCGCAACAAGATATATTGTTGAAGAACAATCAATACGATTATCCTTTATATTATACAGGGTACATTGGTGTCACAACTCGATCTCCCGTAAGATTGGCCATCATCGCTAGGTACGTATCATTGTGCCAGCACTCCAGTAAGACGTTCGTTTCCATCAGGACGTGATGCCGCACAAGCCCGAGCTGCGCCTACGCAAGGCGATGATCTAAACAGGCGGAGAAATAGCTAAGCAACAAAGTCGTACAGACAGTCTCCAATACAGCAAAAATGTGAACAACACGAGTAAACGGTCATTCAATAACTAGTTATTAAAGTTGATATAGCAGAAGTATAGAATAAACACAAGTATGAAACAATAACAAGCTCTTTATTGAAAATCAAGAATTATTACAAGAGACGCTAGGCCGAGATTAGAAGTTGCTTTGGCTCTCTCTCTCTCTAAACAATAAAGGAGTGCTAAAAGGCTTACAACAAGGAATGATACAAAGATGATGTTTCAACATTATGTCTTCTATATGTGCTTCAGCTCCGGACGTAGCACTCCATGGCTCCAAAGAGAACTCCACGCCTTAGCGCGCACAAGGGGATACTCTACACCGAACAAGATTCTCCCGTACCCTGCAAGCAATCTGGTGGATTATCAGTACATGAATGGACTGGTAGAAAGGCTTCTCGCCCGTTTGATAAATTCAAATATGTTATATTAGTTCCGTGTACCAACTATTATGTTGTCTTTCTAGTCTTGACTTAGGATTAATTTTATTGAAATAATATAAAATTTGTCACGACCCGTACCCAAAATTTAGGCATGAGTCATAGGTACGTCCAGCCTACGCTGCAGCATCGGCGGTAGAACGCTGTCTAGGTCTCAATAATACTAAACATAACTCACAACCTGTCAATGATATCAACTCCAGACGGAGGATAATAAATAAACATATCTCAATAGCTCATAATGTATACTCAATCACAATAACTATAATAATATAAATTGCACGATAAAAGATAAAAAGTAATGACATAAGTCAAACACAATGTCTCAAATAGAGATAAACTACAGTCTAGTTGTCCAACATAAATAGTCTCCACAAGTCTCAAATTAAACTCAACATAAGTCTCGACATAAACTCAAATGCATAAAATAAATACTGTCTAAATAGCTGCAAGTAGTGTCTCCTCTAAAGGAATGGACTAATCTAAGCTCTCTGGTATGTAGTCTCCATCTATACCTGGTCCATAGTGCGTAAGACAAAAATCCTCAAGATCCACTAGAAAAAATTTCCAGTTAGGATTGGAGCGAAGTACAAGCACTAACATCAGTTCTATATATATTGACAAAACTATAATACAATGTAAAGAAATATAAGATGGATATAAATACTGGTAATAAGAAATACATGATATAATAAAATACTAGAAATAAGAGATACTGGAGAATATATCATCATCAATGGTACACTAGCAATGAACAAAAATACAGGTGCATGCTAGAACAATGAACAAGAATATAAGTGAATGCTAGAACAATAAACTAGAAATACATGTATAAAATATCTAGCTAAGTGTGTGAAACATCAGTCTATCATGTGATCAGCTTGGGACTGATCAGGCTGGCTATATATGATTAGCTATGATTCATGTAAGGTCAGGCTAACCATCTAGTTAGCTATAATGTGAGCAATAGTCAGGCTAATCATGCATAACAGGCTATGAGGCATGTAATGGTCAGGATGCACTATGATGCATGTAGAGTTGGATATGATGCATGTAGAGTTGGATATGATCACATAATCACATAATCAACATAAATTATACATAAATGTTTTATAAAAAATATTTATGTGTTTAAATGTGTAATTATATTATTTATAATTATTATATAATTATTTGTATATTAATGAATATATTTTTATGTGTGCTTTTGTGTAGTATAATACTAATAATAATATATTATTTTATTTGTATAAATATTGGTTTGTATATACATTATTTAGAGTGTGCATTATTTGTATTATTAGTATACTTTGTGTGGGTATCATTTGGGATCTAATTTTGATTTCCTAAATTATTGTATTTTATTTCCATATTATTTTATATAGAGGTCTTGTGAGGTTGACCTTGGTTTGACCATGTTTGACTTTAGAGTTGACCATAGTTGACTTTTGACTTAGAATTTATCTATTGACCTAGAAGTTGACTAGTTTGACTTGTTTTCTTTCCGGGACCTTGTATTAATGTGATATTCTATATCTACGTCTTCGAGGTACCGAGTCAGACATCTGTGAGACTTTTCATTTGGACTTCAGGCGAGTACATTCTCTGATAGTTTCTCATTTATGATATCCTCTATGTTCGTTGTATCTAGTGTAGATATACATGTTTCTCTTGACACTATGGTTACACGGATTGGTATATCCGGATCTCGTCATGAGATGTTATTCCTTGGTATATGGTATATATGGTGCAAGTATTGTTTCATTGGTTATCTTGTACATGTACAGACACCGATTTTTGGGAGGAGTCGCTCTCTTCTTAGGGAATCTAGTGCCATAGCATACCGTGGTTGGATCTATTATACCAGTTGGGGGTGGGGAGTATTAGTATAGATATGTGATCAAATCCCTATTGAATAAAGTATTGGTAAGCGAATAGTGTTGATCATGCACCGCACGTATGATTAGCCAGGCCGCATTGTATCTTGCCCAAGCCGATCACATGTTAAGCTAGTACTCACACACTTAGTCATTAGTATTATTGTTTCATTGGTATATTGTTCATTATTGTATTTCTTTCCAGTATTTTCTTATTGTCTATATATCTCTTGTATCTATTTTGTGCATCTTGTTTATCCACAGCTATTTACTGTTACATAGTTTTTATCATGGATTAGAACTGCTGTTAGAGATGTACTCTGCTCCTTTCCTGACTGGATATATTTTTTCAGATGACACTGAGGAGTACCCTACCTATTATGGACCCCAGGATGTTGTGGGTTTAGATTCGGAGAACCTGGCTCAAGAGGGACTTATCCCAACTGAGACAGTTGACCCTGGAGTGTAGCTTGTAGTATGATAGTATTCTTTTGTACTGGATTTGTCTCCAGCTTATTTTTGTTACTCTTCAGACTCATTGATGTATTATTTTAAACTCATGAGTTGATGACTATTCTATTCTTATCTAATCCGTGTTCATTCTATCTTAGTTCTATGATTGAGTACACTATCTTTTGGTGGTTCATTATATTAGATAGACTTTCTAGACAGCGTTCTACCGCCAATTCTGCGGCGTAGGCTGGGCGTTGTTTCCGACTAGTACCCTTACCCCGGGTGTGGGTCGTGACACATTTTTGGTGGTGGCCCATGCAGGTCAAGCTTCACAAGTATGTGATGTCGTGGTAGTGCGACAACTTAGTTGTACTACTACGAGCCTGCGATAGGATATAGGATATAGGCTGAGATACTCAATCACATCTAGGAAAATTCTTTTGATTCAACTATTCTCCTTTGACATTGATACTTGATCCCTTAAACTGTCCTTTCCTTGATGTCTTACATCTTGTGCCATATTGATTCTCATTCTATCTTTTTATGAGACATACTCGGAGATACTTGCGGAGGCACACAAGGTTGAGCGGGATCTGGGTTTGAAGACCAAGAGAGATCGTGATTCTTTTCTGGGGGCCAACGGCAGTGCAGTATCTGCCAAACATCCTCATTTCCTGTCCAGACCTTTCCAGCAGCCACAGCAGAACTAGACTCTAGCTAGAGCGCCTTTTCACCAGGCACCTCAGCAGCAGAGACAGATACAGCAAGCTCCATGCAACTTCTGCAAGAAGCCCGGCCACATCTGGGAAGTTTGCAGGAGGAGGTTAGGAGTTTGTTTGTATTGTGGTACTGAAGGGCATCAATCAAGGGAGTGTCCTCGTCGTGCAGTTCAGGGAGTAGCTCCAGCTCCGAGGACACAGACGAGACCACCTGCAGCACAGCCGAGGGGACCGCTTCCGATACAGCAGTAGCGTTTTGTCCAGCATCAACAGCTGGGAGGTGCTCGACAAGGACGAGCGTTTGCTATGACCGTCGAAGAGGAGGAACCCACCGGAGATGTCATCGCAGGTTCTATTCTTCTTGATTCTATTCCAGCTTTAGCTTTGTTTGATAGTGGTGCTTTCCATAGTTTTATATCTATTTTTTTTTCTCTGAAGCATGGTTTGGTAGCTGAGTCTTTGCTTAGGACTTGCAAGATCATAACCGGGGGAGGCATTATCCTGGTTAATGATATTTGCAAGGATCAAAGAGTTACTCTGGGAGGTCGGGAGTTGAGTGTGTGTCTACTTGTAAAGCCACTTCCAAGCTACGACATTGTACTTGGGATGGATTGGTTGAGTAGGCACCATGCTAGCATAGACTATAAAGGAGGTAGAGTTTTGTTTGGTTCGCCAGGAGAGCCAGAGTTCGAGTTTGCTAGAGGAGCTGCGGAGCAGGAAGAAGGCATTATTTGTGGAGCTATGGTGGAAGACAAGGAGTTGTCGCATCCGTTGATAGCCGAATTCTTAGATGTGTTTCCTGAGGAATTGCCAGGATTGCCACCAGATCGAGATGTTGAATTTTCTATAGACTTGGTGCCAGGTGTAGAACCAATTTTGCAGCATGTCTATAGAGTAAACAACAGCGAGCTGGTCGAGTTGAAGAAGCAGGTGGACGAATTGCAGGATAAGGGATTTATCAGATCGAGTTCTTCACCATGGGGAGCCCGGTATTGTTTGTACCAAAGAAGGATGGATCGGTGCGTATGTGCATTGATTACAGGGCTTTGAATAATCTTACTATCAAGAATAAGTATCCTTTGCCACGGATTGATGATCTGTTTGATCAGTTGAGTGGTGCGAAGGTATTTTCTAAGATAGATTTGAGATCAGGCTACCATCAGGTGAAGGTGAAGTCGGAGGACATACCGAAGACTGCTTTTAGAACTCGGTATGGTCAGTTCGAGTTTATGGTGATGCCGTTTGGTTTGACTAATGCACCGGCGGTATTTATGAACTTGATGAACAAGGTGTTCCACCAGTACCTTGACAAGTTCGTGGTGGTGTTCATCGACGACATACTCATATACTCGAGGACACCGGAGGAGCATGAGGAGCATTTGAGGATTGTGTTGGATGTGCTGAGGAAGGAGAAGCTTTATGGGAAGTTGTCCAAGTGTGAGTTTTTCTTGGACAAGGTAGAATTCTTGGGGCATGTTGTGACTGGTGATGGTATTTTAGTAGATCTGAAGAAGATTTCAGCAGTGGAATCTTGGAAGACTCCGAGTTCAGTAGCAGAGATCAGGAGTTTCTTGGGATTGACAGGCTATTACAGGAAGTTTGTGCAAGATTTTTTGAGGATTGCCGAGCCGATGACCAGACTCACAAGGAAGGATGTGGAGTTTGTTTGGACGGAGGATTGCCAGGTTGCTTTTGAGGAGTTGAAGAAGAGGTTGACGTCTGCTCCTATTTTGACGTTGCCATCAGGGTCCGGAGGTTTCACTATTTATAGTGATGCATCGGGAAAGGGTTTAGGTTGTGTTCTTCAGCAGCATGGGAAAGTGATTGCCTATGCATCCAGGCAATTGCGTCCTCATGAAAAGAATTATCCTATCCATGATTTGGAGTTGGCAGCTGTCATATTCGCCCTGAAGTTGTGGAAACATTATTTATACGGAGAGCGTGTGGAGATCTTCACAGACCACAAAAGCTTGAAGTACGTTTTCACGCAGAAGGAGTTGAACATGAGGCAGCGTCGGTGGTTGGAACTGATGAAGGATTTTGATATCTCTTTACAATATCATCCTGGAAAAGCTAATGTAGTTGCCGATGCTTTGAGCAGGTATCCGGTAGCTATGTTCTTAACGCAGGATCGATATTTATTGGAGGACTTGGAGAGCTTGGGCATTGAGGTGATTGTTCCTGGGTGTGCTATGCAGATGTAGGGATTACAGATATACTCAGATTTGATGGACATGATTAAGGCAGCACAGTATGATGATGTATCTTTGAGGAGTATCAGAGCTCAGGTGAGAGCAGGATTGGAGGATGATTTCACTATTACAGAGGATGGATCTTTGAGGCATGGAGTTAGATTGTGTGTGCCGAGTGGGGAGTTGCGAGAGGAGGTATTGCAAGAAGCGCATCGCTCTCAGTATTCCATACATCCAGGTGCTAACAAGATGTATCGGGATATACGAGAGAGTGTGTGGTGGTATGGCATGAAGAGGGAAGTGGCACAGTTTATATCGAGATGCTTAGTGTGCCAGCAGGTGAAAGCCGAGAGGCAGAGGCCAGGAGGTTTACTTCAGCCATTACCCATTCCAGAGTGGAAGTGGGAACACATTACTATGGATTTTGTGTCCGGACTTCCACGATCTCCAGGAGGGAAAGACGCAATTTGGGTCATTGTTGTTAGGTTGACCAAGTCGGCCCACTTTTTGCCTTTTAAGGTGGGTTTGTCTACGGAGAAGCTGGCAGAGATATATGTGAGGCAGATCGTTAGGATACATGGAGTTTCTGTCAGCATAGTCTCAGATCGGGATAGTCGTTTTACTTCTCATTTCTGGAGGAGTTTGCAGGAGAGTTTGGGCACTCAGCTCAAGTTCAGTACTGCATATCATTCCCAGACAGATGGGCAGTCTGAGCGGACTATCCAGACTCTCGAGGATACGTTGCACACTTTTGTACTAAATTTTGGGGGTTCTTGGGAGGACAATCTCCATTTGGTAGAGTTTGCTTACAACAACAGTTACCAGGCCAGTATAGAGATGTCACCTTTTGAAGCTCTATATGGTCGGAGGTGTCGTACTTATTTGTCTTGGGCGATATTGGAGAGAGAGTTTTGCTTGGCCAGAGATGGTTGTGGATGCAGCGAAGAAGGTTCAGTTGATCAGAGACAGACTTCGAGTGGCGCAGGACAGACAGCGGCATTGGGCCGATAGCCATCGAAGACCTTTGGAGTTTGAGGTATAGTTTAGATTTTGTTTGTGCTTGTTCTTGTTTGTTATAGATTAAGTTCTTAAGATGGTGTTTTGTTGTAGGTGGGTGGTTTGGTATTTCTGAGGATTTCTCCGACACGAGGCACGATTCGCTTCGGTGGAGGCGGAAAGCTTAGTCCGCGATTCATCGGACCTTTCACTATTCTAGAGAGGGTCGGTGCAGTTGCTTATAGACTAGACTTGCCACCTGCATTGGAGGGAGTACACAACGTGTTTCATGTGTCGCAGTTGAGACGATACGTGGCAGATCCTAGTCATGTATTAGATCACTCGGAGATAGAGGTGGGCCCTACTCTTAGCTATCCAGAGCAGCCAGTTGAGATTCTGGATCGGAGAGAGAAGGTGCTGAGGAACCAGACTATTCCTTTGGTATGCATCGCATGGAGGCATCACTCTCTGGGGGAGTCTACCTGGGAGAGAGAGGATGACATGCGAGAGCGTTATCCATATTTGTTTGTACCTTGAGGTATGTTATTCTCTAGCTATGTTCTGTTCATTGTTATGTTTTGTTCATTAGTTAGTTGTGATTCTTTAGTTCTGTTCTGTGATTTTCTGGGGGTAGTTTTCATCTTTAAATTTCGAGGACGAAATTATTTTAAGGAGGGTAGACTTGTCACTACCATATTTTAGGAAAAAGGGTATTTTAGTAATTTCCTATTTAAATAAATATTGTGCATGGTAAATAATTTTTGTTGTATTATTTAATTATTGTTGGATGTTATTTAATTATTTTGGACTTATTTTAGTGGACCCAACTAGTGTAGTTTGGACCCATGGACCAACATGAATTAAATAGTTAGATTTGGCCCATTTAGAAAGCCCATAGTTAAGGAGATGGATTAAATTAATTAAGTGATTAGACTAGAAGCTTCCTTCCTTAATTATTTCTTCATGAGAGGCCCCAAGGGGTACATTGGACATTTTAGAATTGCTTGGGAGAGGGGTAAGGCTGGCCTATTAAAAGAGGGGGGAAATTTCTCTCTCCTCTTATTCTCATTCCAAATCTAGATCTAGAATTTCCCACTCCCAAATTCCCTCCATTCCCATTCCAATTTCCCACCAAATTCATACCAAATTCATAACAAATTCATTCCAAATTCTTCCCAATTCACCATTAGAGAAGGAGGAAGCAAGGATCTAGAAGGAGGAAGCAAGGATCTACAAAGAGGAGCAAGGATCTATAATTTGGAAGCAAGTTCATCTCAATTGGAGGTTTCATTGGGAATCCATCTTCCAATAGGTATAATTCAGTTTTTTCATTAAAATAGCTTCTAAATCTGAGATTTAATCATGTAAAATCAACCCATATATATGTACTACCTATAGGACTTTATTTTATGTTCATAGGAGACCCATGGAGAAAGTTATGGTACTTTTTGTGTCAATTTTGTTGGAATTCCGAATTTACATTTTGTTGTGTGTGTCAATTGATCCTATAGATCAATTGGGCATGTGATTTTGTGTTTGGGGCTAGTGTCGTATCCATAATTTGGTACATGTGGTTCGTATCCCAACTATTTGGTGATACGTGTCATTTTGGGGGTTTTCCCTCCGACACGGGGCTTTGAACATGTCATATTTTGACACGGACACATAGATCTACTTTTGATACTTTGATTTATTCATAAATATTATTTGTGACTTATTTGTGTCCTTCGGGGTATAATTGGTTGTGTGTTGGACTCGTGTCACATGCGTATCCTAGATCTAGTGGGATACGATGTGATACTCTCCAATTTGGTGTGTTTATGTGTAGATCTAATTATTTATGCTTTAAATTCTTCATTTATAATTAGTAAATATATATAGATATTATATATTATTTTAGTGTATTTATTATGGTATTTATTGTAGCATAGATCTATAGATATTTCTATGTGTTCTAATGTGGTGTATAAATATATGTATGTAGCTTTCTTGCATGCAAATATATATGTACTTATGTTAATAACATAAATTATACATAAATATTTTATAAAAAATATTTATGTGTTTAAATGTGTAATTATATTATTTATAATTATTATATAATTATTTGTATATTAATGAATGTATTTTTATGTGTGCTTTTGTGTAGTATAATACTAATAATAATATATTATTTTATTTGTATAAATATTGGTTTGTATATACATTATTTAGAGTGTGCATTATTTGTATTATTAGTATACTTTGTGTGGGTATTATTTGGGATCTAATTTTGATTTCCTAAATTGTTGTATTTTATTTCCATATTATTTTATATAGAGGTCTTGTGAGGTTGACCTTGGTTTGACCATGTTTGACTTTAGAGTTGACCATAGTTGACTTTTGACTTAGAATTTATCTATTGACCTAGAAGTTGACTAGTTTGACTTGTTCTCTTTCCGGGACCTTGTATTAATGTGGTATTCTATATCTAGGTCTTCGAGGTACCGAGTCAGACATCTGTGAGACTTTTTATTTGGACTTCAAGCGAGTACATTCTCTGATAGTTTCTCATTTATGATATCCTCTATGTTCGTTGTATCTAGTGTAGATATACATGTTTCTCTTGACACTATGGTTACACGGATTGGTATATCCGGATCTCGTCATGAGATGTTATTCCTTGGTATATGGTGTATATGGTGCAATTATTGTTTCATTGGTTATCTTGTACATGTACAGACACCGATTTTCGGGAGGAGTCGCTCTCTTCTTGGGGAATCTAGTGCCATAGCATACCATGGTTGGATCTATTATACCAGTTGGGGTGGGGAGTATTAGTATAGATATGTGATCAAATCCCTATTGAATAAAGTATTGGTAAGCGAATAGTGTTTATCATGCACCGCACGTATGATTAGCCAGGCCGCATTGTAGCTCTCTTCTTGGGGAATCTAGTGCCATAGCATACCATGGTTGGATCTATTATACCAGTTGGGGGTGGGGAGTATTAGTATAGATATGTGATCAAATCCCTATTAAATAAAGTATTGGTAAGCGAATAGTGTTGATCATGCACCACACGTATGATTAGCCAGGCCGCATTGTATCTTGCCCAAGCCGATCACATGTTAAGCTAGTACTCACACACTTAGTCATTAGTATTATTGTTTCATTGGTATATTGTTCATTATTGTATTTCTTTCCAGTATTTCCTTATTGTCTATATATCTCTTGTATCTATTTTGTGCATCTTGTTTATCCACAGCTATTTACTGTTACATAGTTTTTATCATGGATTAGAACTGCTGTTAGAGATGTACTCTGCTCCTTTCCTGACTGGATATATTTTTCCAGATGACACTGAGGAGTACCCTACCTATTATGGACCCCAGGATGTTGTGGGTTTAGATTCGGAGACCCTGGCTCAAGAGAGACTTATCCCAACTGAGACAGTTGACCCTGGAGTGTAGCTTGTAGTATGATAGTATTCTTTTGTACTAGATTTGTCTCCATCTTATTTTTGTTACTCTTCAGACTCATTGATGTATTATTTTAAACTCATGAGTTGATGACTATTCTATTCTTATCTGATCCGTGTTCATTCTATCTTAGTTCCATGATTGAGTACACTATCTTTTGGTGGTTCATTATATTAGATAGACTTTCTAAACAGCGTTCTACCGCCGATTCTGCAGCGTAGGCTGGGCGTTGTTTCCGACTAGTACCCTTACCCCGGGTGTGGGTCGTGACAGCGGGATCGAGCTGCTCCGGCAGGAAGACGGCGGTGATGGGTTGACTAGGCGTTGGGTACAGTGGTTCCAGCCGCTGGTCGAGGGAAGAAGACGAAGGAGGCTGCCTGAGTTGCGGTGATCGTGATGGTTCTGATGGTGGAAGGAGCTTCGGGTTGGCTGCTCAGATTAGGCGGAGGGAAGTCACCTCCGGTCGTGTAGGCTCAGGTCTACGGTGGGGCGGCTTCACGGCGGGCTGCAAGCGGGGGAAATGGCAGTGTGGGTGATGGTGGTGGAGGCTCGTGGAGGGACGGCTCGGTTGGGTGATGCTGGAGGGAGGCCGGTGGGATCTCGAACGGAGATACGGGAGGCCGAGTTGGAGGTTGCCGGAGAAGAGGCAGAGGGATGAGGGAGTGGACGGAGTTTGGCCGCCGGGGTCGGATGAGTGGCCGGTTGAGTGTGGTTAGGGTTAGATTTGGTGTTGGTGAAGGTGTTGTATTTGTGAAGGATTTTTCATGGGGATGATAGTTTTTGTATGTGGGAGGAGATGATGTGACCTCCTAGGAATTAGGGCCGGCCAAGCCTAGGGATGAGGTTCCCTTGGGAAAAGGGGTTGAGGAATTATATATAAATATATAAGGGTGTTGTGTGTTGGGAATGGCTCCATTTTAAATGGATGGCCATGATTCAACATGGAGAAAATTCAAACAAAAAGGAGGAGAGAGGGGTTTGGTTGACTAGTCAAAGAAGGGGGTTATTTTCTTCATTTGGGTTAAACTAATAGGATGGTGACACGTCATTGCAGTTTTGCAATTAAGTCCCGAACAGTTGGAAAATTGCACAGAAGTGGATTTCTGGATTTAATTAATTAAAATTAGATACAATTGGTGTTCTAAAATTAATTAGGAGTACATGGGGCCAAAATTAGGTTGGGTTACAAATATCATTAGTGAAGAAGACTCAGAACAGAATATTACCCTAATTTGGGTTGCACGAAAAATGGGTCAAGATTGCCTCCAATTTCGATTGGAACGCACAATGATACAAAGTCAGATTTTATTTAGAAATTAAATAAACGTCTGCGACGAATATTGTGCGGCTAAAATGAAGCACAAGAGAATATAATTACTAGTTACAAAAAGGTCAGAATGGAAGGTGGGCACGTCCAGGGCAAGGTTGTGAAATTTATTGGAAGGCAAAAGATAGGGTAGTGCTCCAAATATCGAATCAACGGTAAGGCACAACAATTAAATAAAATTACGATCATTAATTACAACCTCCAATAATTAAATTCTAAATAATACAATTAAATTCATCACCCTATCGTTCGGTCAGGTGTTCATCTAGTGGGCCTCTAGGTCAAGTCTACCAGCTGAAACATTAATGAACACTGTGTATATATAATATTATAAATACATATTTCATGCAATTATTTAAATTAAATACACGAAATATTAATTATATATAAAAAGTCAAAAATACCCCTGTTTTGGAACGTGGTAGTGACAAGTCTACCCTCCTTAAAAGAATTTTGTCCTCGAAATTCAAGATCCTCAATAGTAGTATTTACTCGTTATATTACCTTCCATCAAAATTTAAAACCCACATAATCAATCCACATTGTCATTTCAATATTTTTTAAATTTCGTAATTACTGGATTCCTGAAAATCCTCAAATTTAAAAATTCAAATTCAATTCTTATCACAATCTCCTCCAAAATCTTAAGTTCATATCTAAATACTCGAAGTTGATATCCAATCCTCTAATGTAAACTCAATCAATGCACACTTTTATAAATTAAGAAATCCCATCTAAAAAATACTAATCCATGAATCCAATCGATGTATATTTATAAAATTTAAAAATCTCGTCCAAAAAGTTTGTGTTCAAACACTAACCCATTTATCATCTTACTCCTCAAATTTTGAGCAAATTACTAGATACAAATTTTTATTATCTAATCCTTTAATTGAAAATCCAGTCAATACATATTTATAAATTTTAAAAATCTTATCCCAAAATTTGAATTCAACACTAATCTATTAGTGATCTTAATCCTCGAGTTCCCTTTTTTTTTCTTTCACACAATACTCAAATAACATAATACTCGCAAAATCTTCAATTGCAATATTCAAAATAAATCTATACCTTGCAGTCAATAAATACAATGATAATCTTCTTAAATTCCTCAAAATTTAATGACAAATTCAATCATTTCATAATCCTCATAAAATCAATGGTTTAACAAGATTGCTTAATCCTGTCATATTAAATTCTCAACTCTTTATTTAAATCAATATTTATCCTCGAAATTTAAGGCAACTTGTCAAGTCATAACCTCTTCATTGATTCTTCACTACGGTCAAACTCCCAACAATCAAGGTCTAAGAAAAATCCTAACTACAGTCATACAACATACAATCTAGAGGAAACATGCATGGTTATGGTCTATTTTGTCATGGTATTACAGTCTCTGTCGGGGTTTACTACTAACCATATCCTAGCAAGAAGATCTTTGATATAAGTTATGGTACTAAAGAATAAATCAATCAATCAACAGACGAAAAAGGAACAAAAGGAAAGAACAGAACATAGTCTTCTAACCCATTACTTGGATATCTTCATCCTCTAATATACACTTAACTCTGGCACATTCACTAACTATTTCCTATCCTTGTACACTCGTACCCATATCAACTAATCATTAGTCCACAACATCCATGAATACATCCTCATTGCACACATATGTCTATTAATACCAAAATCTGATACTAAGGACCTCTAACACAATTAGTAGGTCAATGATGCATTTAAAGTTTGATACTCCTATCCCTGTAGGTACCTCTGTTCTACTACAAGTACACCCACTGCTGGTTCTCTTTCTTACAACAATTGTTCATACTAGTTGTTCTTATTACTCAAGTGCACACCAAGTGCAACACATCATACTAAGTACTGTTCTCTCTAATACAACTCTAGATGGACACCCAAGTCTGTTTGCAGTGCCATCTCAATCATACCCAAGTCAACAGATCCTTACGTATGCACTTCATCCACTCATATACTAATATACATTTCTTATCGACCGAAAAAAAAGTAATCCTCAAAATAAGATCATCAAAGTTTAACTTTTTGAACAATTTAAAATAAAATGCATATACTTCCTCAAAAGTCAAATACTCAATATCGAAATAAAATTTTAATCACTTCTAAAATCTTTATAGCCTTGACCATGTTTATTGAATCAAATTTTGAATCCTCAATATTTTAACAACATAAAATCTCAACTCCTCAATATTCTTAAAAATTGAAATTTATTTCCACTCTTCAATTTCAAATCCACAATATACATATAATGCTCACGGTCTCTAATACTCGAGGTGCACACTAATACACCAATTATTTACAACCTTAACTGTGTCCGAAAATTTGTACTACCCGGATTACTTGCACTATCACTCCCAATAATTAAGGTTATCATCACATGTATTTCCTTCCATGATTTTCAATCTATATTAACTGGAATATCAATCTAATTATCATCACACGAAGTGCTTATTGTTATTAGTATCATTCTCGACTAATCCTCGATATGGAATCATTAGTACTCTTGGTATGATAACACTAGCTTCATTATTGGATCATCTCATCAACTTATTAGAACTCACGATTTCTTGCACCTTCTATAACACCCGTGTTTCACTTTACTCTCATGGGCAAGTATATGGTTCCTCATCTCGATTAATGTATATGTATTTTCTTTTAATCTTTTACAGCCTGTTAAACTAATCTGTGATATGCTTCACAACTTTCATTACCAATCCTGATATTTCTCTACTCATGACATCTCATTAAAACCCTTTATGCATATACATTTCTTTATTCTTAACACACCCCCAAGTATCAATCATCAAATTGAACATCATGCTCCATTAATCATTAACACAATTCCTTGATACTTAATTGTTTACCTAGACCATCCAATTACATAAATTCATGACTGCCAGGACGGGTATGCTGGCTCTGATGCTAACTCTTGGAACCATCACTGATACTCTATAATCTCCTTCTACTTATAGTACTATAATGACACCTATCCTAGAGCTATTGCTACAAGGTACTATGCTATGGGTTAACTCTAGATTCATGCCTACTGCTCACATGTCCAACTAGGAAACACTTGCAACGAACAAGTCATACTCAATCAACACTAATACAAGACACAGATATAATTATAAGTCACTAATTATCATACTTAACAAGGAATCCTCAAAGAATAGAAGCTCAAAAGGAACTGGATTGAGGATTAAAGGTATTGCTACCGCTAGCAAACAAAAGAAGCGATGGAACAAAGTCCTGTAATAACAAAAATAGACAAGTGTTGAGATGATACTTTAAGAACCAATTTAAGATACAACCTGATAATTATACACGTCTGTCAGAAATTATGACACTCAGAATCCTTGCCACGCCAGTAAGCATAGGTGTGATAAACGACAAGTTCCGTAACTAAGGTATGCAACTCTATAATCATGTTATCTAGAATCTTCGCCACGCCAACCGGTATGGCTGCGAGAGACTCTAAATTTTATAACTAAAGTATGTACATCCAAGTCAGGTTCCTACGTTCTCGTCACGACAGCTAATATGGCTGCAATAAACTCTAGGTTCCATAACCAAAGTAGACGTTTTACCTTCTCACTGTCCTCATCAATATATGTCATCAGATGATACCGTAAATTTTAGCTCTTAAAATTCATCTCGATAAGAAATCAACTCAACAACGATACCAAGAATTTAAATTTAACAACTAGTCAACAAGAATCAAACTCAATATCAACAAGTGAGAACAGATGAAAACAAGGGGAAAGAAATTTAAATTGGAAATTGTAATAAGATTCTCAAGGGGTCATCCTAGGAATCTCTCAAGAATTTTGTGATTGAGTATCCTCTCTCATCCTAGTATCCTATGTCATATATTCTATAGCAGGCACGCAGTAGTACAACTATGATGTCGCACTACCACGACATCGCACAACTTGCAAAGTCTGACCTGCGTAGGCCACCACTAAAAATGTGTCACGACCCACACCCGGTATAGGGGCACGAGAGCGTGGGTACGTCCAGCCTATGCCACAGCATCGGTGGTAAAAAGCTGTCTAGGTCTTGATACTATCTAATCAATCTCACATGGATATCCAACTCCATACGGAGACACGGATAATCACAATATAATATGTATAACATACTCAATCACATAACTACAACACGATAAGATCTCGAGAAATAAGATAAAATGCAATACAAGTCAAAAATAGAAGTAGTCTAACTCAATAATATAATCCAAGTCTCAGAGAGTATGCCGGAGACAAATCCGTTACCAAAATTCTAATATGATAAAAGAACTAACTAGATAACTAGTGATTCCGGCTAAACCTCCTGGAATCACAACTGAACTATTAAGTCTAAAACTCCAGCTACTCACCCTGTGGTCCATAAATGTCGGACACCAGTTCCTCTAAGGCATAGTCTGGAAAAATATTTTCCAGTCAGGAAGGAGCAAAGTACATCTCAAATAACATTTCTATTTAATTGATAAGGGCTATAAAACAATAAACAGATAATGTTATATACTGAGAGAAGACAGTGAATAAATACAATGGCAAAACAAAGAGACAGGCAATATAAAGAGACAGGCAATATAGACAATATAAAACAGTCAATGCATATATGAAACAAAGAGAATGAGGTACAATATCATATACGGGTGATGTATTATATGATCTAAAATAGAGAACTGTAACTATTCTAAGTATTTGAAATATCAGTCTATCATGTGATCAGCTTGGGACAAGATCAGGCTGGTTACATATGATTAGCTATAATTTATGCAAGATCAGGCTAACCATTTGGTTAGCTATGATGCTAGTAGTGGTCAGGCTAATCATATATAACAGCTATGAGGCATGTAATGGTCAGGCCGCACCCGACGTGAGATATGGGGTGAGCTATGATGCATGTAGAGTTGGGTATGATCACATAATCTACTTATATTTCTCCCGCCTCCAACTAGTATAGTGGATCCAATCACGATACGTCACGATACACGAGCAATATCCAATATCATGTACAAGGTCTAAATATCAATGTCGTATACAATGTCAATACGATAATCAATGTGACATCTCATGATTGCAGATCCAATCTATATACTAGTCCGTGTAGCACAGTATCAAGAATCAGATGTAACATTTCTATATACTAGAATTATAGGTATTATCAAATAATTAGAAATTATCAGAGAATGTACTCGCCTTGGGTCCTTAGCTGGTAATACCAATGTCCTGTTCAAGAGTATCGTCTGGATGATCCAAT
The DNA here is from genome assembly GCA_036927795.1 of Iris macrosiphon. Taxonomy (NCBI): domain Eukaryota; kingdom Viridiplantae; phylum Streptophyta; class Magnoliopsida; order Asparagales; family Iridaceae; genus Iris; species Iris macrosiphon. The sequence goes on from JAYESA010000005.1 coordinate 138,382,733, forward strand.
AGTCCTATAGACAAATCATAAATATAATATTTGCATCAGATGCTACACTATCACACAATCAAAATACATCAAACTCAGGGGCTATGCCAGGTATGGCACTAGTCAACTAGGGTCAAGTGCGTCAAGTTGTACGGGCGTCGCATCTGTGATTGTTACGAATACAGACAGTCGGTGATACGGATCTCGCCAGTATGTCGATGTACATATGGCAGTCTGCTAATCATGCTACGTGGTCATACTTGGGTCATCTAGTAGATAGACACATAAAACATATTATACCTATTATTAACTAGCATTAATACTTAAAATATATACATGCACCAAATTAAATACATATACAATATATGTATACCAATTAATTACATGTATAATATATATATATTAGTTGAACAATATATATTTACACATCATTTTGAATAATGTACACATACTAAATATATGTACATACTTACCATACCAATTGAACAATACCCATTTACCAATATATATATATATATATATATATATATATATATATATATATATATATATATATATATATATATATCATATGTATGCCAAAAATACATTTAAAATATATATATATTAGTACATATACCAGATAAATACATATACTATATATATATATATGTATATATATTATCAACATTAATATACTAATACTAATCCACCAATTGAGTTTATACTATATATATGTATACATATACGTACCAATTATATATATTAATAATATACTAAATGCATATACAAAACATATATATATACATATACCAATTATATATATTAAGTACATACTAAATACATACATATATACCTACATGCATACGTACACGAGGGGGAGGATCGTACCTGCGCACGACGATGGCGAAGACGTCGACGACGAGGTAGTGGTGCTCGGGACTGAGGGGGAGAGCTGCGGGAGGAGACTGGCCGGAGGTGGCTGTGGAGCTCTGGCCGGTCAAGTGGGGATGCAGAACTGATGATGGTGGTGGTGATCGTGTCAAACGAGTCGAGGAATCTCCGGTGAGGGGGAGGCGTCAGGAAGAAGTCTACAAGTGGTGGTGATGGGAGGAGGATGATGATACGACGGAGGTGATCGTGGCCGGAGAGGAAGACGAAGTCGGGCTATAGGTATCCAACGTTCAAGTTTTGGGTCGTGGCCGTCGTCGGCTTCAGGCGACGGGTCGACGAGGTGGACGGGATGCAGGGCAGTCGATAACAGCGTTGGAGAGCAGTCGGGGTCGAGCTGCTTCTGCTCCGATGATGAGAAGAACGTGGAGCGGCCCTGATGGTGATCGGCCTTTCAGTGCAGGCGGAGGGGATGATGGCAATTTAGGATCGAGCTGCTCCGGCGGGGAGACGGCGGTGATGGGTTGACTAGGCGTTGGGTACAGTGGTTCCAGCCACTGGTCGAGGGGAGAAGACGGAGGAGGCTGCCGGAGTTGGGGTGATCGTGATGGTTGGTGGGAGGAGCTTCGGGTTAGCTAATCAGATCAGGCAGAGGGAAGTCGCCTCCGGTCGTGTATGCTCAGGTCGACGGTGGGGCGGCTTTACGGCGGGCTGCAGGTGGGGGAAATAGCAGTGCAGGTGATGGTGGTGGAGGCTCGTGGAGGGACGGCTCGGTTGGGTGATGCTGGAGGGAGGCCGGTGGGATCTCGAACGGAGATACGGGAGGCCGGTCTGGAGGTTGCCGAAGAAGAGGCAGAGGGATGAGGGAGTGGCCGGAGTTTGGCCGCCGGGGTCGGATGAGTGGCCGGTTGAGTGTGGTTAGGGTTATATTTGGTGTTGGTGAAGGTATTATATTTGTGAAGGATTTTTCATGGGGATGGTAGTTTTTGTATGTGGGAGGAGATGATGTGACCTCCTAGGAATTAGGGCCGGCCAAGCCTAGGGATGGGATTGTCTTGGGAAAAGGGGTTGAGGAATTATATATAAATATATAAGGGTGTTGTGTGGTGGGGATGGCTCCATTTTAAATGGATGGCCATGATTCAACATGGAGAAAGTTCAAACAAAAAGGAGGAGAGAGGGGTTGGGTTGACTAGTCAAAGAAGGGGGCTGTTTTCTTTATTTGGGTTAAACTAATAGGATGGTGACACATCATTGCAATTTTGCAATTAAGTCCCCAACAATTAGAAAATTGTACAGAAGTGGGTTTCTGGATTTAATTAATTAAAATTAAATACAATTGGCGTTCTAAAATTAATTAGGAGTACATGGGGCCAAAATTAGGTTGGGTCACAAATATCATTAGTGAAGAAGACTCATAACAGAATATTGTCCTAATTTGGGTTGCACGAAAAATGGGCCAAGATTGCCTCTAATTTCGATTGGAACGCACAATGATACAAAGTCAGATTTATTTAGAAATTAAATAAACGTCCGCGACGAATATTATGCGGCTAAAATGAAGCACAAGAGAACATAATTATGAGTTACAAAAAGATCAGAATGGAAGGCGGGCACGTCTAGGGCAAGGTTTTAAAATTTGTTGGAAGACAAAAGCTAGGGTAGCGCTCCAAATATCGAAGCAACGGTAAGGTACAACAATTAAATAAAATTACGGTAATTAATTACAACCTCCAATAATTAAATTCTAAATAATACAATTAAATTCATCACCCTATCGTTCGGTCAGGTGTTCATCTAGTGGGCCTCTAGGTCAAGTCTACCAGCTGAAACATTAATGAACACTGTGTATATATAATATTATAAATACATATTTCATGCAATTATTTAAATTAAATACATGAAATATTAATTATATATAAAAAGTCAAAAATACCCCTGTTTTGGAACGTGGTAGTGACACATTCGAAGCCTGGGGCATGGACATCATAGGACCAATCAATCCACCTTCGTCTAAGGAACATCGGTTTATCCTCGCTATTACTGACTATTTCTCCAAGTAGGCGGAAGCCGTACCACTCACTGAAGTCAAAATATCAAACATGATCAACTTTGTCAAGCATCACATCATATACCGCTTTGGCTTGCCACAGAGGACCATCCATGATAATGGTCCATAGTTTGCTAGTCATATTTTTTACTGATTTTGTGACAAAAACCAAATTCAGAATATAGCCTCAATGGCCTACAACCCAGCAGAAAATGGTCTGGCGAAAGCATTAAACAAGACTATCATAAAGCTACTCAAAAAGTTTGTGTCATCCAACAAGCGAGACTAGAATGGGAAGTTGCGTGAATATCCCCGGGCTTATCGAACAACGGTCCGGATATCGACTGGCACTACACCATTCTTCTTGGTCTACGGTTGCGAAGCGATCCTCTCCCTCGAGATCTAAATTCCCTCGCTCCGAGTGGCTCTCTCCAACCGGCTAACCGTCAACGACAATCACCGCCGAAGGCTACAAGAGTTAGAAGCACTCGACAAGAAGCTTCTCTTAGCTCAATAGCGTATTGAGCTATACAAAGCGCATCTCTCGAGAGCCTTCAAAAAATGGGTTAAGAAGAGGACTTACCAAGTACGTGACCTCGTCCTGACAGTAAAAAGGCCGATGGTTATGACCCACAAGACGACCGACAAGTTCCAACCCAAATAGAAAGGCCCGTTCGTCATAGAATTTGTATTCTCCAACGGCGCCTACCGACTGTCGAAACCGAATGGCGACTTTCTCATGATGTCTATCAACGGCAAGTTCCTAAAAATGTATTATATCTTAGGCTAGGTCGGTACTTCTCTGTCCACATCAGGACAACAAAGATGAATAGGGTTCCTACTCCTTGTTTATCCCCAGTGAGTGCCTATGCACGATATTTCTCTACAATCCCTCATCAGTATACAGGAGTCTTGGATGCTCAACGGATAATGGATCCTCAAAAAGCTCCCCAACAGGGCAGTCCCCAGGTCCATCTGCATAGTCCCGCAAGGACCTCCCAAACCAGTCTCGTTAGATGCTTGTTTACGTCTATATTACCTCTAAGCTATCATCCTAATGATCTCCCTAGCGGAGTAACCCCCAGGTCTATCTACATTCTCGGGTAGACCATACTCCTCAAACCACTCCTCGATGAGTTTCTCTTATATTGGTTCACGTCCATATTACCTCTGAACTCCGGTCCAAATATTTTTCTTCCCGGCCGAGTTTGCCATGTCCATATTACCTCTGAGCTAACCTTTCAGGTTTGGCTATCGATTATCACATCAATATTACCTCTGATATCGATTGTCAACTCAACTTATCATCCGTACTTAACTCTAAGTACGCCAGCGGTGTTAAGTCCCCAAAATCTGTCATGTCCATATTACCTCTGGCAGGACTTGTCTTGAACATATTACTTGCACTCAGGTGCACAAGAAGTAATGGGTCCACAAAATCTAGCATGCCCATATTATCTCTGATAGGATTTTGTTTCGAACATATTACTTGAACTCAGGTGCACAAGAAGTAATGGGTTCACAAAACCTATCACGTCCATATTACCTCTGATAGAGTTTCTTCTCAAACTTATTACTTGCACTCTAATGTACAATAAGTAATAGGTCCACCAAAGATACCCCAGTGGGATGTCCTCAATGGAAGAAAATGGTTCACGTTCATATTACCTTTGAACAATGAGCTGCCTATGTTCCCCATCCAAAGAAAATAGCCACGTCCATTTTACCTCTGGCTCGTTTCCTTTTTCTTCTACAAAAATACCAAGATTGTACCTAACCTCTCGGTATAACTATCGATTATCTCACGTCCATATTACCTCTGGTAGGACTTGTCTCGAACCTATTACTTGCACTCAAGTGCACAAGAAGTAATGGGTCCACAAAACCTATCACGTCCATATTATCTCTGATAGGGCTTTATTTTGAAGTTATTACCTGCACCATCGTGCTCAAGAAGTAATAAGTCCACTAAAGTCCCCTAGTGGGGCATCCTCAAACAGACTACGATATTATACTATATCCATATTACCTCTAGTACAATACAAAAAAGTCCACAACATACAATATGATAAATACAAAGAATTCTGAAAAAGGAGAGACTTTATTGATTAATATTCAAGATCTTGAGTACATATGATGAAAATCTTTTACATTCAAGGGTTTTTCATTAGTATTCGAGGTCATGAGTACATATGATGGAAACCTATTTTAAGGATTTCTATAAAGTCCTGCTGATACGAACCTTTTTCATTAGAGGTGCCCCTCCGTGCTGTCGTTGCTACTGACATAAGTTGAGCCCACAGCAGAACTCAGTGCTTTCTGGATCATCCCTCCATAGTGCAAATCTCAGTATATGAAAAAAAACCCATACTGATGGATAGCGAGGGAGAACCAGGAACAGGCGCTCTTCAACCATGTAGAGCGACCAAAGACATGAATGAAAATTAATCCAAATTCTGTCATTGACACCGCAGTCTAATGGCCGGTAGCAAGCCGCATATATAGGAAAAATATTACTAGCATACTGCAGGAATAAGGACAGGGTTGCACATGACGTAGGATGTTCATCCTCGTCTGCTAGATTAGTTTTTGGTGAACTGTCCTCGTCTCTGTAGAAGCATAAAAATTTGAGTCCATGGCCAGAAGATATGTCCTCAAAGCCTGCCTTAGTCATGCTGCAGAGAAGCTATGCGACCAAGGGACTCGTCTAAATCCCCAAAGCAAGTCTTCAAGTGCATCCATGCGGCCAGACTATAAGCCGTATACATATAAGATCTATGCGTCAAAGCTCTCCATGAGACTAATTCTCTATGTGTCAAGCTATGTATGTGTCAAGCTTCCCACAAGGATCTGACTCCATATGCCCGATGCGTCTCTTGCCACAAATGTTCCAGACTCTATGTGCCCCCCCATGCATCCCAGATTCCATGTGTCCTATGCGGCCTCGACTCTATGCATACTCGTCCTCATGAGCCAGAGTGTTCATCAAACCAAGGCCAGACGAGAGCACATATGCGACAAAGGCCCAATGCGACTGTTAGTTTGCAAGATCGTGTCGTTACAACCAAAAATATCTTCAAACAATTAGTGCTGACTACGTGTCCGATTGACCAAGTCATGCACATAATGGGTTGAGAACAACCTAGATATTTTATCATTCGCATATCCCAACCAAGGTTACGCGGCAGCCCACTCATGATACGCGTCCACAGTCATAACCATCAGCATAATCACTATAAATAGGAAGAACTTGGAAATTCCCAAAGGCCCCTCTTTTTGGGAGACCACAGAAGAGAGCACACATGCGGTCTCGAATCTATGCGTCTCCGTCCTCATGAAGCCAAACTGTCCAACAGACCAAGGGAAAAAGAGAGCACACATGCGACCTTGACTCTATGCGTCCTCGTCTCATGATGCCAAAGTGTCTATCAGACCAAGGGCGGACGAGAGCACACATGCGATCTTGACTCTGTGCATCCTCATCCTCGTCCTCGTCCTCGTCCTCATGAGGCCAAAGTCTCCATCAGACCAAAACCGGAAGAGAGCACATATATGGCCTCGACTCTATGCGTCCTCGTCCTCATGAAGATAAAGTGTCATCAGACAATGGGCAGACGAGAGCACACATGCGACCTTGAATCTTTGTGTCCTCATCCTCATGAAGCCAAAGTGACTATCTGACAAGGGCATATGAGAAAATACATGAGGTCTCGACTCTATGCGTCCTCGTCCATATAAAGCCAAAGTGTCCATCAGACCAAGGGCGGATGAGAGTACACAAGCGACCTCAACTCTATGTGTCCTCGTCCTCATGAAGCCAAAGTGTCCCTCAGACAAAGGCCGGACGAGAGCACATATGTGTCCTCGACTCTATGCGTCCTCGTCCTCATGAAGCCAAAATGTCCATCAGACCAAGGGCGGAAGAGAGCACACATGCGACCCCAACTTAATGCATCCTCATCCATATGAGGCCAGAGTGTCAATTTGACTAAGGCCAAATGAGAGCACATATGCGGCTACAAGACCCATGTGGCCTTGCCATAATGCAGCTAGAGTGTACATCCGACCAAGGCCAAACGAGATTATGTATGTGGCTTTAAGACCTATACTGCCTCGTTAACATACGACCAGAGTGTCCATCCGACCAAGGCCAAACGAGAGCACGTATGCGGCTATAAGACGCATGTGTCCTCGTCAACACTCGACCAGAGTGTGTACACGACCAAGGCCAAATGAGAACACGTATGCAGTCGCGATAATATGAGGCTAAGATATTATGCGGCTCTCAAATCATAGGATTTTTTGTTATAACTGAAGATAATTTCTCGCACAATCAGTGCTCACGAAGTGTCCAGTTGAGCGAGTCAAGCACATAACAGCCCCGAGATCTCTTCAATAATAAATCCTAACCGAGACCACATGGTAGCCTATCCGCAGCATATAACTGCGGTTACAACCGTATTCTATTAAAGGAGTCTTATATGGCCGTCAAACAGAGCCATATATGGCATCAATAGTCCGTCAATACGGCGACTATAAATAGCGAGGGTAGCATACCCTATAAAGCCTCGGCCAACTACATACGTGAACACAAGCTTAGAAGAGAGAAGAAAGGAGAGCATCCTCACTCCCTTATCGGACCGTCAATGTAGTAAAGGAGCTGCCATAGAGCTCTTAGTCCATTGTCACCACCCAGACCAAAATATTATACTTAGAGTTTCTATCTAGGACCTCTTTGTACTTTCTTTAGTTTGTTGATTAAATTAAGCTCCTTTAGACTTTCAAATTTAATGGAGAACAAGATAGAGACTTTGCTGGGGACCTATTTCTCCTTTGATGAAAAGACGGTGATGCAGTCCGATGCGGCCAAGTTGAGATCAACCCAAAGGATCTGGTGGTGGGCTTCGACCAGCAAGCATTCGAGAACATGCTCTTCGGGGACAGCGCGATCCCTTCTCCAAGGCAGTCAAAGCCTAAGAAGACCCAGAGAACATGGGTTTGAAAGGCCACTGTGTCTAACCCAATTACGGAGCAAGCGCTCCCCACCTCTCTCCCTGTTGCCACAGACGCACATTATGCGTCCACAAAAACTAGCCTTGTTCATGTAGTAGTCGAGAAAGGTGCTCAGTGACCACATCCGGTACCTATCCGTGGCCACAGGCAAAAGTCCACATGCGGCCAGCACAGTAGACAAACCTTCGTCTATGATCGAATCTCATGCAGCGCTGACTCCATATGTCTTGTAGAGAAAAGGGATGATGCGAACTTGGATTCTTCATACTCAACACTAGTACGTGCAAGATCGAAGGAGTACAGGTCAGTACGAGCTCTCCAACCTCAAGTAACTGCTCAAACGGTCGACTGTCAGTAGGCTCAGCTAACTGTTACGTAAGCCCCTAATGGATAGTTATACAAGACCAACCCGTCCGGCCCATAGCGGCAAACAGACAAGGTAAGTCTCAAAAGTCTTCCATTAACGACTTAGGGAGAGCTCCCTGTCCTGGGTATACCTGGGCAAAGATAACACATATACACTATTTTGGATAATATAAATGAGAAAATATTTGATAAATGCGAAAAATGAGGTCTTGTACGAAGACCCGCCCTTCTTTTATGTTTACAAACAAGATTGTACAAATTTGATCCTACACGAGGATGTCTAAGTACAATTTATTTAATCTGGGTGAATATTGCTATAGGTGTCTGACCTGCAGTCGATCACTTTAGCCCTTGGACCACACGATGTTGAAGAAGTGCCGTGGAAGATAGGTAGCAGCTTCGAAGGTTGCTGAAGAGGGTGGATGTCCGATGCCAAAGTCGTCGATCCCTTCTCTTTGCCTGAGCTCTGGACTCTTCTCTCTCTCTCTCTCCAATTTGTCGACCTATTTCTGATCGTTCGACCAATTCTTTGACCTTCAATCTCTCTTCCTTCCTCGTTGATAGAGGTCTCTATTTATAGAGTTTTGGTGACAGTGACCACTCAATCGGTATAAAAACCGAGTAGTGGAAAGTATAGCACCCTTTTACACAATGGTTAAAATAACCAATGCCTGCATATAGATGATCCTTTGAATGAGCGTGTGATACGGGTCCAACTAAGGGACAAAAAGCGTATAATTGCTACGAAGATCACGGCATAAAAGCCACGTAGGTAGGTATCCCTCGTGTAGAAGAGGTTGGCATAGAAGCCAATGTCTGTCACCATGGCATAGAAGCCGAATAGTTATCAAACTGGCATAGAAGCCGAATAGGCATAGAAGCCGAGTGGTCATAAAGGTCAAGTAGGCGTAGAAGTTGAGTGGTCATAGAGGCCGAGTAGGCGTAGAAGCCGAGCAGGCACCGAAGCTGAATGGGCGTAGAAGTCGAGCAGGCACCGAAGCTGAATGGACACAGAGGCCGAGTGGATGCGGATGCTTTAGCCGGAATTACGGCTGTTGGAAATATAATCAAATCCCCAGCATTAATTGTGGAGATTCGCCGTCATCCGGTGCACTAAACGCAGAGGCGTGTTTTGAAGGTCTGTCACTTGGCCTGCGCATGGTGCAGAGACGTGTCTCAGGCATCTGTTAGTTTTTGGCGCTTCAGATGCAGAGATGAGCCTCGAGAACCTATCACCACTCTGTGCATAAAAATGCAGAGACGTGCCTCGAATCTCATACGATGTACAGCTTTTGACGTGGTAGGTGGTTTGTCTTCTGCGGAGCGTAAGGAGCTCTCATCTGCATGTGTAAAACTAGGCAGCGTATTCCTCTGTATACATAAAAGTAGTTTATGCAAGGGAAATGGCAGTAAATGATAGCCTGGGTTGCAGTGCCGCACCATCATTATATCCGTCGCCTGGGTAGTCGAGCAGTATCCCTTTGTCAGAAGTCGAGACGTTAGGTTCATTGCAGGATCTGACAGGTTCATTGCAGGATCTGACAGGTTCATTGCAGGCTCTAGCAGGTTCATTGCAGGCTCTGACAGGTTCACTTCGGAGAATACGAAGCATCCCTCGTACACTTCAATGCTGTATTGAAAAGAGGATGAGTTTTACGCCATAAAGGCAATGAAGCCCCTGTTTACGCTGAAGCAGCCTGGACGTACTGTCCTACGTGAATGGTCCTTGAGCCTGTATTTCTTACTGTGCTTTGGCGAAGAAGCTTTGTTTGTACGTTTGAAGGCTCTGAAGTTCTCTGTTTACGCTGCTTTGCATCAATATGCTGCGTAGAGCTTCCAGCGTATTTTTTATGCTTCTACAAGACCCCTTTCAAAGCTTTTAAATTCCTCGTAATTTAAAATGCTTTGAATGAAGCATGAACCGCTCCTTGTAACTCAAAACGTTTCTAAATGGAGTTTTAAAATGGTCGATGCTGACTTTATGGCGGATTCATTGGGGATCGGTGCTCTCTCTCGCCTATAAAAAGGCTGAGGAGTTCTCCTGTTCTTCCCACACTTCCTTCATCATACAGAGATGATGGCCGTAGTTCGTCGGGTCGACTTGAGGATGAAGGAGATCATGCTCTTCCAGCATGTAAGGTGCCAAAAAAGACGGTGTCTTTGAGCAAATGTCCTCTGCAATGATGGATCATGGAAGGATATCATAGCCTCCTTTGCTCGGGATAATCAGCAACTTTGTATGGTGGTTCTTCGGGAGAGACAAAGAATCGTATTTCACCATGCTGCTTGCAAGTGGCACCTTCTTCCGTTACCTCCGGGGATAAGAGGCAGACAGACTAGCTCTGTCGCGCTTGAATAGCGGTGGTCTGTAGGAAAGCAGATTTACCTTGCTTTCCTTCTGTTGGAGGATGGATCTATGCCCATTTTTGTATCCTCCCGCCACTGATCATCTTTTTGTTCATCGACTGTGGATGTCGACGAACCATCTTGGAAGAAGAGGAAGACCTTCACCAATGTGAGAACCTGTCCGAACAGCTTCTCGGTGCGATCTTCAGCCGACGATGGGGAAGTCCTTTTTAGGCGGGATTTCCCTTACATGTAATCATAAAAATGAAGAAAAACCCTTTGTAGATTGGATTTTCCTCATATTTAATCATGACTTTAATTTTTAATAAAATTGTCTTTCTTCTTCATATGATCATGATGCCATACTTTGCTGTAAAGTCTGAATATATGTAGCTTTGACACGTCTGATTCTTTATGCCGACTCTGTTTAGAAAGAGTGCTAGGTCATGTCCTGTCTTTTACGTATAACTAGGGATACGTAGAAAGCCGCTTTAGCATTCGAGTGTTCGAACTGTCCTGCTGTTTAGGAGTGAGGAACCGCGTAGAATCTTGAACTGTTACTTCTGATAAACAGAATTCTTTGTTCAGACATTATCTCCAAAATGATTTCTCGAAAAATCTCTTTGGGGCAGGGCGAGAAATGGCTGTCAAGCTGATTTGCCATCTTGGTAGATGAAATATTCAGACTGGAGTCTGGATGAACTTCGAATCGACCCATGAAGAAGAGTAATTTTTCAATGTTTAAAATCTGTATGCTTCGGGTACTTGGGATATCTTGAGGTCAAGAAGGAGTATCTTCTGTGTGAACTTCTGTAATTGACCGCCTTGAGGATCGTTCAGATGTACGCGTACTCTGGCCTGCATATCTTTCAGATGTGCGGGAAGTCATGGAGCGCAAAATCATAAGTTGGCAGCCTCTGAGCGTAAACTAAACACAATCGAGCGTGAAATCATAGACTTGTAGTTCTTGAGCGTGAAGTTGTTGGTTTGTAGCCTCTCAAGTATAAAAGCTATCGATCACAAAGGCATCCGGGCGTAAAACCCGACTTGTAGCTGTCGAATGAAAAGTCGTAGATTCGTAGCCGTCGAGCGTAGAAAGCTCTTTAGCATAGAACTGTAGATTTGTTGCTTCCGAAAAGAATTTTTTTTCGAACGTGAAGTCGTGGATTCGTCGCCTCCGAGCGTAAACTATACGCCACCGAGCGTGAGATCATCAATTTGGTGTCTTCTGAGCGTGAAGTCGTAGGTTTGTAGCCTCTCGAGCATAAAAGCTACCGAGCACAAAAGCATCCGGGCGTAAAACCCGACTTGTAGCTGTCGAATGAAAAGTCGTAGATTCGTAGCCGTCGAGCGTAGAAAGCTCTTTAGCATAGAACTGTAGATTTGTTGCTTCTGAAAAGAATTTTTTTTCGAACGTGAAGTCGTGGATCCGTCGCCTCCGAGCGTAAACTATACACCACCGAGCGTGAGATCATCGATTTGGTGTCTGCTGAGCGTGAAGTCGTAGGTTTGTAGCTTCTCGAGCATAAAAGCTACCGAGCACAAAGGCATCCGGGCGTAAAAACTATCGACTTATAGCTTGCGAGCGTAAAACCGTAGATCTGTAGCTGTCGAGCGTAGAAAGCTCCTTAGCGTAGACACCACGAACTTGCTTTGTGCGAAAAACTTTTCGAATTCGCCGACTGTCCGCCTTCTCTGAATAAATAGGCTGACGTGGGACCCAATCATAACCGAATATTAATTAGGAGATTTGGTTCGGGGTCCGAGGAGTCCATCCGAACTTTATATATATCCCAAGTTTCTGAGAGAAACTTTCCATCCGTCTTCTGCGAGAGAAAGCTTTCGACTATTCGAGTTCTTCTCCGTTTCTTCTTCGAGTCTTCAAAGTTTCCAGCAATGGCTTCGAAACAACCTTCCACCGCCAAGGGAAAGAAGGTTGATTCTTCTTCTCATTCCTCGGCCCAAGCGAGAGCGTCTCTGGTTGGACAAGGCAAACTTCATTCTGAGCGGAGCATCCCGCCGACGAGTAGTACACCCGGTCTGGAAGGTAGAGTTTTTAGAAAAAAGAGAATGACTGAAAATCCTTTGCACACGTTGAACGTGACCGCGCTAGGTCGTCTTCTATGCTGATAGCCTCTTTGAGGAAGATGATGCATGGAGATGTTTCATCTTTTTATGCCCATATTCCTAATGTGTCAGCGTAAAAACTCTATTTTTTCTACAGTCGAGCGTAAAAGCTTTGACCGCCGAAAACTTGGTGTATACCATTAAAATTTAAGTTTTATGCTTGTGGATGGAAATCCTGGTGTAAAGCTCAATTTAATCAATCTGGCGTAAAGCACAGACCGTATACTGCCAATCTTGAATTTTACGTTTTTTAAGGAAATGGATTCCAGCGTAAAGGTTCAAGTTTCACAGTCTCGGCGTAGAGCACGGACTGTTGATTGGATGCTGCAAGTCCCAAAACATCTAGTTTAGGAACTGACGTGTTTCTTTTGTACTTTCAAAGTTAACTTGCATGAGTCTCCGCTAGCTGAAGTGATGGGCTCTGCCGCCGGGATGCTACAGTCCAACTATCTGGAGGATCTGTCGTACGTGATATTTCCTATCTCCGGGCCCCAAAATCCCGAAGGAAGGGCAATTTTGATATCGGCTCAGGGCAAGCGAATGCTGCTGAGCATGATCAACGGGGAGCCCCTAACGTACATAGACGGGGAGCAATACCTGAAGCCGACTTTCCTCTTCGGGGACATGATTGATAAGCAGTCCCAGACAAAGCCTAAGAGAGAACTCTAGGTTTTTCCTGCCGTGGATTTGGTCTTGTATCTGCCCAATATGCCGAGAGACTACCCCATCTCGGCCTTATTTCATGCTACGCATCCCAGGAAGATGTCGTGGACGCTGACCCCCGATCTTTACGGGAAGCCAGGAAAGATCTTTCATCTGAGAGGAGCTGACTAGGGGTCGTTTGTCAGCCGCCCTTCTGGCTCTGTGACGCTGTTCAGGGGACTGTACCCGAGCAGTGTCCCGAGTGAAGACAGTTTGGTGATCCAGCCGGTCCAGTTATCGACTTTCTATAATAATTTTATGGGGCGTGGGGGAGTAAACCCTAAGGTGAACCCTCGGTGTGGCGGGTGGATCACCCCTTCAAATCTTCGATGGGCTCGCTTAGTTGATTGGGCCTTGAAGCATTTCCAGACCGAGTTGGAGAACATTAGTCTGTTTACAGCTATGAGTGCTACCAATGTTGGGTTATCTCATAACCCTAACTTGTTTCGGGCACTGATGGAGCGATATATTTTGCTTACCGGGACCTTCGCCACTCCACTGGGGGAGTTGGGATTGGCCCTGCATGAGATGGCAGAGATCTCAAGACTGTCGATGGGGGATACTCCATACGAAGAGTATGTTCCCACGAACCGGGAGCTAGGGGGTTCAGACCCTCGAGTAGTGGAGGTCTATCAGGAGCTGATGTGCCACTACCTTGCTTGCACCGCTTTTTATGACGCGCCCTCAAATTTGGCTCACATCAGCAAATGGACGTCCTACCTCTTCTTTTATCGGTCCAGGACTACCAAGCCGGAGAAGGTATTGGAGGACAAGGATCTGCTTGTGAATCCCCTGAGTGCGCTTAATGCTCAGGTAGTTGACGATCTTATAGTGGATGCTAGTGCTCCGGACCGGTTCCTCGACGAAGGGACGAGAAAGTATCCTGAAGGCACTAAGGCCTATAGCTATTTGAGGCACTGTCGCAGGCCTCTGTCCAGGGAGGCTCAACTGGCTGGCTTCCTCTCCATATGGCTGCGTCGAGTATTAGTGCCTGGCGTCGCATCTGCGGACCACATTCACCGTAATACGCTCTGGCCTGCAGTGCGTCTGGTATTCGGGGCGAGACTGGGCTTGCTCCCTGCCATGGTGTGTCGTATACAAGCTGGCCTGAGGGCCATGACTGACGGGCTGCTCGTCGATGAAATTCGGCAGGATAGCTTTCCCAGGATAGAATTACCATACCTGTATTTGATGGGGTGGTTAATTCTCCATAACCCCCGGGTGATGTCTCCCGGTTCCGACAGTAGTTCGGGGGGTAGTTTCTTGTTGAACTACCGGAAGTCTTCCTGTAACGTGAACACAGTTATAGACTGTCGGTAGGCGCTAGGCTTCAGTCATAGTTGGAAGCTTTTCTGCACCGTCCCTCCTGTACATCGCAATCAGTCGGGGATTAGGCTCGAGGATTCGGGTAGAGAGAAGACCATTCTTTCTCCCGAAGCTTTTAATTGGTTGTTCTGTATTAGACCATCCCATCTGCTGTACAGAAGCGAAGATCATTGCTTCTTGGAGCCCTACTTGCCCAGTCGGTTTGCCCGATAGTTTGGGTATGATCAGTTGCATGTGGGCAACGCCGTTACCAGTTTCAGGTCCAGAGGTGGACTCATTGATGGGGCACGGGGATGGCAATATTTTATCATGGGCTGCACTGGGGCAATTTTTATTGTGCCCGTCATTACACTCTCCACGGAGCTGCGCATCCTGCATTCATATGCCCAGTTTTATGTGGCAACGAATACCTTCCATCGTGATTTTGATATGCATGGAAGTTTTAGGGTGCCCTCTTCCAAGCCTGGGGGAAGAGTTAAAGTCCCCTCGGTTTCTTCCGACGACGGTGAGGAGTCCATTACCCCGGATGAGCCTCTGGTGTCGGTCCCTAGGGGTGAAGTACCTCCGCCTGCAGGGGCTTTGGTAGTTTCTGGGAAGCGAAGGGCTCCTGCTCCCAAGGAAGCTTCCCCTCGTAAGAGGATGAAGAAGACGGTAAATCGTTCTCTCCAGATTCCTAGGATTGATGCTCCTGGAGGTGAGCTTGCTTCTCCCCGTGCTGGGGATGATTCTTCGATTGGAGGTTCCTCGCCTTTTAGAGAGGGATCTTGCACAGTTCCGGGTGGTAGTGCTGGAGAATCTCCGCTGGACGCTGGTATCGCTGCTATTGCTTCAGGTAGTAGAACGAGGTCGCCTTCGGGACTGAGTATAATAAAGTTCCGTATACCTCTAGCCGAATCGGCGTCGGGAGGGACTTTTACCGTGCCCGCGAGCGCACCTAGCGTGATTCCAGCCGATGAACCTCGGTTGGATTTTGGGGAGGACATGGAAGACTATCTATCGGCTTATGTTAGCAGACCCCCTTCCCCAGGTTTGACAGCTCGCCTAGCATCATTAAGAAATGATTTAGCTGTACAGGCTGCGGATGCGACATATATGCCGTCAACCAGGGGTAAATATCATCTTTTATGCCTCTTCTTTGGGAAAATTAATATTACGTTGATATTAACTTTCTTTTGTCTTCTTTTCAGGGGAAGACCTCTTCGGAGAGGGTGATGTAGATGCTCCCTTCGGCTTTGGCGGCGACACGGATGTGGCCGATTCTGAAGAGGAAGCATCTTCGGGTGCCGGCTGGCCTGTCGAGGAGACTCCGATATCTCAAGAGGAGGACGAGCCTGTTATTGTGACAGTGCCTCTTTTGAGCACGCCGGTCACTTCGTCCGGTGTTGGCGATTTTCTTTCGCCCCACCTCCTGTCAAGGCGAAGGCAGTGGCAACATCGTTTATGGTTATTCCTGGAGGGAAAGTTGCCATGATCGCGGATACTCCCCACGTTCATGCGGACCTAGTTGCGCTGACCGAGCAGTACACCGCTATCTTCTACACCACTTTGAGAACGCTAATGTCAATGGTGTTGGCAAAGAAGTAGGACTTTGCGTCGCTGAAAAGGTCCTCTCGGTTCTCGATAGAGGCAGTCAGGGAATTCGGTGATACCGGGGTAGCCGACGCGCGTTGGAGGCGATGGTTAATGGCTTGGAACAACCCATTAACGAATACCTGCAGCTAGCTCGAGGCAATATTGAAGCTCTGGTCCAGGCCAGATACGACTCCTTGACTGCGCATCTTGTTGAAAAGAAGGAAGGTCTGAATAAATTCATCGAGACCAATCAGCAGGAGATGGATAAAGGGAAAGTCGTCTTGGAGGAGACTCTCGCCCTTCAAACGAAGTGCCAGGCCGAGCATGACGGCAATGTAGCGAGGGTCTGCAAACTGGAGACGAAGCTTGCCCTGGCTAAGGAGTGGGCTTCTCAGTCGTCGGAAGGTCTAGATGTGGTGAATGGCCGACTGGTCACAGCACAACAGAACTTGGCGAGTGCAGGAGTCGCCCATGCCGGTCTCCTTCGGGCTAGAGCCGAACTGTCCCTCCTGATAGATGACGAGGCACGGTTGGAGCGGGTCCGCACTGATGTCTTGGATTTTGGGGCTGAGAGGATGGTCGTACTGGCGCAGCAGCTTCGCGACCTGACCGCTCCCCTTCATGATGTACTTTTGCTTTTTGCTTTTCAATGTACTCTTGCTCTTTTCTGGGAATAGTAAAGAAGCTCTTTATCTGACTTTGTGGACCCATCATTTCAGAACATAAATGATAGGTTTGGGTGAAAGTGATATCAGAGGTGGTATGGACATGATATACTTTCGGTAAGTTTTAGCAGAGCATATCTATTCAGAGGTCATATGGACATGACATAATATGATCCAACTAGTTTCGTTTTGGAAGTAGTTTTGTCAGAATGAGATCACCTTATTCCACTTGAGCAGAGGAGGTTTAAGCATAGTACCTCTTCAGGAATTTGCCATTGATAGGAGCCATTATCAGGTCTCCATTAGGCTGGGCTAACCTGTAAGCGCCGTTTGAGAACGTTGTCTCGATCACGTAAGGGCCTTCCCATTTGGGCTAGAATTTGCCTTTACTCCTGTGAGTAAGAATCATCGGCCTTCTTACAGCTAAAACCAGCTCGCCGACTTTGAACACTCTTTCCTTTACTTTTTAATTAAAAGTTCTGGAAATGCTTGCTTGGTATAGCGCGATGCGCTGCTGAGCTTGGAGGCGTTTCTCGTCTAATCCTTCTAGCTCTTGAAGCCTTAACAGGTCATTCTTTTCTCGAGTTAACTCGTTAGCCACGGCTATCCTGAGTGACGAAATTTGAATTTCGATAGGAAGGACTGCTTTACTCCCATAGACCAATGAGAATGGCGTGCAACCTGTCGGTGCTTGGACCGTTGTGCGGTATGCCCAGAGACATCCTCCCAGTTTCTCATTCCAATCTCTCTTATTTGAAGAGACAAACTTCTTCAAGAGTTTGATAATGGTTTTGTTGAAGGCTTCCGCCAACCCATTAGCAGCTGGATAATATGTCGTGGAGGCCATATTTTGTATCCGATTTTTATTGCAGAATCGGTGAAACGCATGGCTGATGAACTGAGGCCCATTGTCATGGATTATCCTTCGGGGAACCCCGAAGCGGTAAATGATGTGATGCTTGATGAAGCTGGTCACGTTAGATGTCTTTACCTCAGCAAGAGGGATCGCCTCTGCCCATTTGGAGAAGTAATCCGTGATGGCCAGTATGAACCGGTGACCTCTGGAAGAAGACGGGTGAAAAGGACCATTGTCACTACCCGATTCTAGAAAATAGGGTTATTTTTTATTTTATTTGGTAAATTGTGTATTGTATTTAATTAATTATAATTATATTTATTTAGTGATTGTTTTATTTTTTTTAATGATTGTTTTAGGATTTTGGCTAGCCTGGACCCACGTCAGACCCTAGTGGACCCATGTCCGACCCGACCAACACCCTTGTGAGAATTATTTTGGGGCTTAGAAATATTTATTATATTTTTAGTGGGTTAGTTGGAGAGATTTGGAGTTAGTTTGAGTATTTTTGGAACCCGAAACCCAAAACCAATTTAGGGGAGGGTATTTTAGGCATTTGGAGTTTTTGTGAAACCCATTTTTAGACTTGGCCGGCCCTACCTACCCCATTTCTCGTGAACACACAGCAGCAGCCCCCCCTTTGGTTCTACTTCTTCTTCTTCACTTCTTCTTCATTCTTCTTCTTCTCTACTTCTTCTTTCTTCTTCCTTCTTCTTCAAGGTAAGTTTTTCTTCCTTTTATTCCTTCTTTCTTCCATTCCTTCTTCTTTATGGTAACCCTCACCTTGTATTTTCCCTAACCTAGGTGTGTGGAGCCTAGAATTAGTGTGGAGGCTAGACTTGGAGGCTTGGAGCTTGAGGGAGGTGATTCCTAGTAGATCGGAGACTTTGGCCTTGTGATTTCTACTCCCAAGAGGTAAACCCTAACTTTCCTCTTGCTAATTATTTTTTTGTAGTACAATTAGTGTTGTAGAATCTTCCTAGACCCTAAGCCTACCCGTGGGAGGAAGTTGGAACTAGGTTGGTTGAGTTTAGAGACTTTGACATTAGGTTTTGTGTCGATTTCGGGTAGAATCCGAAATTGGCCCAATTTTGGGTGATGCCCTAGGTTAGACGGACTTAGGTAGATATTGTCGGATGTCTTGAGGGTGAGTGCGTGTCTCCGTTCGGACACGGGAAGCCGTGTCGCGGAGAAACGGTCATTTCGGGCAAATTTAGGGTTTTTTTTCGTCGCCAATTCTAAGTGCATGCGCGTTTTCGCCAAGGACCAAGAATCAACGCGGGAGCACTTTTTCTAGGATTTAGGCATCGTTTAGAACGCATGGATAAATTTTGGGCCGATTCTGAGTTCGTTTGGTGTGCGTTTCAGGAGATTTTCCGAACCGCACACCGCGTGTTCGTCGAAATGACCGAACGGCCATTTCGACTTGGTTTCCTTGTTTCGAACTTGTGCACGCATTGGGTTAGTATTGGGGAGTGTGTGCAAGAGTTTTCCAGTTATATTTTATATATTTTAGGGTATTGGTGAGTGTCGGGGTCGTTGGGCGTGAGTGGAGCGTGTTGTTGTGTGTTGTGGTTGAATGGTATTGTATCTCTCTATATATATTTATAAGTGTCTATATATATATATATATATATATATTTATATATATATGTATGTGTGTTTATGTATATATATTTATATATATATGTGTGTATTTATATCTATGTGCTTGTGTATGTATATGTCTATGTGTATATATATATATGTATATGTGTAAGTGTGCTTGTGTGTGTATATGTATATATATATATATGTATGTATATATATATATATATATATATATATATATATATATATATATATATATATATATATATATATATATATATATATATATAGGTGTATGTGTATATATATATATATTGAGTGTGTGTATATATATATATATAGGTTTCTATATATATATATATAGCTATGTATATTTATAAGTGTGTGTGTGTATTAGTGTTTGTGAGTGTGTTAGTGTGTGTGTTAGAGTAGATATATAAGTGTGTGTATATATCTATCTAGTTGTGTATATATATATATAGATATATGTATGTATATATATATATATATATATATATATATATATATATATATATATATATATATATATATATATATATAGGGTGATATATATGTGTATATAGGAGTGTGTGTGTGTGTGTGTGTTTGTGAGAGGAAGGGGGGGAAACTGCAGCAGAAGGCAGCAGCTGCTGCTGCACTGCAGCAGCAGCACAGCAGCAGCAAGGAGCTGCAGCAGCAGCCACAGTATCAGCAAGCAGCAGCACAACAATAACAGGGAGCAGCAGCAGCAGTAAAGATAAGCATGCAACGTAGCAGCGGGTAGTAACGAGGTAGAGGGAGATAATAGTTAGCTAGATAGTTTGATAGATATATAAGATAGATTGATAGATAGATAAGTAGATTTATAGATAGATAGATATATCTATGGATAGATAGATAGGTAGATATATGGTAGATACCTATATGATAGATTGATAGATAGATAAGTAGATTTATAGATAGATAGATATATCTATGGATAGATAGATAGGTAGATATATGGTAGATACCTATATCTATATGCATAAATATATATATATATATATATATATATATATATATATATATACCTAGAGCTAGATATATATTATAGTTAGTAATATATATATGTGTATAGGTAAGGTATAGGGGTATATGTATATGTGTGTGGATATCTATATATATATATGTATATAGATACTTAGATATATAAAAATATGATAGATATATATATTTCCAAGCCTAGATTAATAACTAGGTGTATAATTATTAGCTAAATAGCTAGTTAGAGGGGTTTGAGAGCGGTATCTCAATACCTTGAGATACCGAGGTATCTCAATACCTTGAGATATCCAAGATATTGAGTTTCGAGCGGGGTATTTGAGCATTAGCCTAGGAAATATATTGGAATGATTTTTATATGTTTATGTATATATATTTATGCGTGCTAGCATAGGTTTTAGCGGGTTTAGGCGGGGTGCGTGGCCTAGGGCGAGGTATCGGATACCGAGGGTATCCCGGTATCCCGATTAGGCGAGTTTGTGAGTTTAGTAGCTTAATGAGCTCGGTTTGACCTAGAATTTCAGGGGCACCCTAGTTTGACCTATCTTTGACCATAATTGTCCACGTTGACCATAAAAGTCAACGTTTGACCTAGTTTTGATCTAGAGTTGACTTTTTGGATCCCGAGTTGACTTTTTGATCCAAATTTCACCGGTTTGACCCGTTCGACCTAGAATAGCCCTAGAAGCCTGTTTTTAATTATTTTATATCAGTTTAAATGCATAAAACCCTGTTTAATTCTATTTTTCGTATTAGGTCCTTGCGACACCGGTTCGGATCTCGATCCTCATCAGTTGCTCAGGACATCAGCGAGTACCTACCTCTGATAGTTTCCATTTCATGATAGCGTTTATATCACCTGTTCTAGAACTGTAATACTTGATTCTGCCATATTGTTACACTAGCTGGTACTAGTGGATCCCGTCATGAGATGCTATCCCCCTTACCGTGTTCAGCGGGTACTCTATCACGTGTATTTCATCATGTGCTTCGGATATTGATTCTCATGTGCTATCATGAGCTTCTTGTGCTCTCTACTTCATGTGCACGAGCTATTATCATGTACGTAGCGTGTTGTGGTTGGATCCAATGGTATTAGTGGTAGAGGGGAGTAGGAGTTGGTTATGTGATCAAAGCCAAACAGTATTCATGTGTATGTCGGTTATGCAACTCACGCATAACGGAGTTATCGTAGTATTTTTCATGTGCAGTCTAAGCCGATCACATAACGAACTTGTGCTCAAGGCACTTAGCTAGTATTCATGTTTTCTCACCTGCAGTTACTTTTCCACCACTTGTATTGTTCTCCAGTTTATATTGCAGCTACTTATTGTGCTCCAGCATATATTTATTTCCTGTGCATCTTGTATACTTTTTTATTGCTCGTCATATACACCTTACCATATATTTGGAGTTGCTTTCAGAGTTATGTACTTCGCTCCAGTCCTGACTGGGCATATTTTTTCCAGAGGATCCTGAGGACTATTGCCCGACGTTCTACGGGCCGGGTGTTGACGACAGTTGTGACCCCGAGACGGAGGAGGAGTGCACCGAGGAGACGCCTATAGCGCCCTAGTTAGCTAGGTGGGTTTCCTGGATTGTTCCCAGTGGTTTATTTTGGATGATTGTACTTATTCTTTTGATGCTGTGAGATGTTGTAGCTATTATGGCCTTGGTCTGTATATTTTGGATATTGTCTTGCTCTCTTTGGTTCTGTTTCTTGTTTATATCATATCATGCTTATATTCTTCCCCTACATTTTGTGATTGAGAGTTCATATATATATTGCGTGGATGCCCTCCGTTTGGAGAGGATTATTCATATATATATTGTGTGGTTGCCCTCCTTTTGGAGAGGTTATGGCAGATTTTTCTGTGAGATATATAGATAGTTGGTTGACCTAGAACGGACCTTACAGCGTTCTACCGCCGATTCTACGGCGTAGGCTCGACGTACCCACGGCTCATGCCCGATTTTTGGGTGCGGGTCGTGACACATTTTTGGTGGTGGCCCATGCAGGTCTAGTTTTTAGGTTTACCTACAATAGAATATAGGACATAGGCTGAGAGAGTGTGTGCTCAATCACAACTAAGACCCCTCCTGATTTTTCTTGCTATCTTTAATTTTTCCTGAAATTATTTCTTTTGCAATATTACTGTCCTTCTTTGATGATATCGTTTCTTGCACTGTATTGACTTCTTTTGATCCGTGTTCTTCTTGTTCCATTCCAATACTTGCTTTATTTGATTCCGGTGCTTTCCATAGCTTTGTGTCTGTATCTTTTACTGTTAGACACCATCTTATTGCTGAACCTTTAGCTAGACTCTGCAAGATAACGACGGGGGGTGGTATCATCCTAGTCCGTGATGTCTGCAGAGACCAGAGAGTTACCTTGGGAGGCCGGGAGTTGAGTGTGTGCCTACTCGTAATGCCACTTCCGAGCTATGATGTTGTACTCGGGATGGATTGGTTGAGTACGCATTGTGCTAGTATAGATTATCGTGGAGGCAGAGTTTTATTCAGTCCGCCGGGTAAGCCAGAGTTTCAGTTTGCCAGAGGAGCAGCGGAGCAGATCGAGGGAGTCTTCTGCGGAGCCCTGGTGGTAGAGCCGAGGTTGCTACATCCATTGATAGAGGAATACATGGATGTCTTTTCGGAGGAGTTGCCAGGGTTACCTCCGGACAGAGATGTGGAGTTCTCTATAGACTTGGTGCCAGGCGTGGAGCCGATATCCCAGCACGTCTATAGAGTCAGTAATAGTGAGCTGATAGAGTTGAAGAAGCAGGTGGATGAGCTTCAAGACAAGGGATTTATCAGATCTAGTTCTTCTCCGTGGGGTGCTCCGGTACTTTTTGTTCCGAAGAAGGATGGGTCGATACGGATGTGTATCGACTACAAGGCTCTGAACAACCTCACAATCAAGAACAAGTATCCGCTGCCGCGTATTGATGATCTTTTTGACCAGTTGAGCGGAGCGAGGGTGTTTTCCAGGATTGATCTGAGGACAGGCTACCACCAGGTGAAGGTCAGGAAGGAGGATATTCCGAAGACAGCTTTTTGGACCAGATATGGACAGTATGAGTTCTTGGTGATACCGTTTGGGTTGACTAATGCCCCGACAGTGTTCATGAATCTGATGAACAAGGTATTCCATCAACATCTGGACAGGTTTGTGGTGGTGTTTATAGATGATATCTTGGTGTATTCGAAGACCCCAGAGGAGCATGAGGAGCATCTGAGGATAGTGCTGGAGACTCTCAGGAAGGAGAAGCTTTATGGAAAGCTTTCGAAGTGTGAGTTCTTCCTTGATAAGGTTGAATTCCTTGGTCATGTGGGGACTGGAGAGGGTATCTCGGTGGATCCGAGAAAGATTATGGCAGTTGAGGCATGGAGTGCTCCGAGTTCAGTAGTAGAGGTCAGAAGTTTCTTGGGACTGGCAGGTTACTACAGGAGATTTGTTCAGGATTTTTCTCGGATTGCAGAGCCGTTATCCAGGCTGACTCGGAAGGACGTGGAGTTTGTTTGGTCAGAGGAGTGCCAGATCGCCTTTGATGAGCTGAAGAGGAGGTTGACGACAGCTCCAGTATTGACGTTGCCATCAGGTTCTGGAGGTTTCACTATCTATAGTGATGCATCGGGGAAGGGATTGGATTGTGTGTTACAGCAGAATGCGAGGGTGATTGCCTATGCATCCAGGCAATTATGTCCTAATGAGAAGAACTACCCTACCCATAATTTAGAGTTGGCAGCGGTAATCTTTGCTCTGAAGTTGTGGAAATACTATTTATACGGAGAGCGTATGGAGATCTTCACAGACCATAAGAGCTTGAAGTATGTGTTTACCCCAAAAGAGCTGAACATGAGGCAGAGAAGATGGTTGGAGTTGATGAAAGACTTTGACATATTATTGCAGTATCATCCAGGGAAAGCGAACGTAGTTGCGGATGCGTTGAGCAGGTATCCGGTAGCTATGTGCCTGACTACAGATCGTTATCTTCTGGCAGATCTAGAGAGCTTGGGCATTGAGGTGATAGTGCCTGGAGTTGAGATGCAGATGTGGGGACTGCAGATTCAGTCAGAATTGGTAGACCGGATTAGGGCTACACAGTTTAAGGATGAGTCCCTGAGGAGCATCAGGGCGCAGGTTCAGATGGGATTATCAGATGACTTCACCATTACTGATGATGGTTCTTTGCGGCACGGTACCAGGTTGTGTGTGCCGAGTGGGTCGTTGCGCGAGAAGGTTCTCCAGGAAGCACATCGATCCCAGTACTCTATGCATCCAGGTGCCAATAAGATGTATAGAGATCTGAGACAACATGTATGGTGGTACGGGATGAAGCGGGAGGTAGCACGCTTCGTATCCCGATGCTTAGTGTGCCACAAGGTGAAGGCGGAGAGGCAGAGGCCAGGAGGATTGCTCCAGCCGTTACCTATTCTGGAGTAGAAATGTGAGCATGTGACCATGGATTTTGTTTCTGGACTTCCCCGTTCTCCAGGCGGGAAGGATGCGATTTGGGTCATCGTGGACAGGTTGACCAAATCGGCCTACTTTCTGCCATTCAAAGTGGGTACGTCTACAAAGAGGCTAGCAGAGATGTATATGTGCCAGATAGTCAGACTGCATGGAGATCCAGTGAGCATAGTATCAGATCGGGACAGTCGCTTTACTTCATATTTCTGGAGGAGTCTGCAGGCTAGCATGGGCACCCAGCTCAAGTTTAGTAGTGCGTATCACCCGCAGACAGATGGTCAGCCAGAGAGGACCATTCAGACGCTTGAGGACATGCTTCGCACTTGTGTTTTGGATTTCAGAGGCTCTTGGGAGGATCACTTGCACTTGGTAGAGTTTGCTTACAACAACAGCTACCAAGCCAGTATCGAGATGTCACCTTTTGAGGCATTGTATGGACGGAGGTGTCGCACTCCGTTATCATGAGATGATGTAGGTAAGAGAGCTTTGCTTGGCCCGGAGATGGTGGTCGATGCAGCGGAGAAGGTCAAGCTCATTAGAGATAGACTTCGGGTGGCGCAGGACAGGCAGCAGCATTGGGCCGATAGCCACCGGAGACCTTTGGAGTTCGAGGTATAGCATAGAATCTAGATTTTATTCTTGTGTTTGCTTGTGATTGCTTGTTTTAGACTAAGTGCAGAGACCTTATTTATGCTAGGTTAGAGATTTGGTGTTCCTGAGGATTTCTCCGACGCGGGGTACTATTCGCTTCGGTGGAGGCGGGAAGCTTAGCCCACGTTTCGTCGGACCCTTCCGCATCCTTGAGAGGGTCGGCGCCGTGGCGTATAGGCTTGAGTTGCCGCCTACGCTGGAGGGAGTTGATGATGCGTTCCATGTGTCGCAGTTGAGATGGTACGTGGCGGATCCCAGTCACGTATTGGACCACTCAGAGATCGCGATGGGCCCTACTCTTAGCTATCCAGAGCAGCCGGTGGAGATTCTGGATCGGCGGAAGAAGGTGTTGAGGAACCAGACTATTCCCTTGGTTCGTGTCGCGTGGAGGCATCACTCTCCAGGTGAGTCAACCTGAGAGAGGGAGGATAAAATGCGCGAGCGATACCCCTATCTCTTCGAGCCCTGAGGTATGGTTCTTTCTTTGCATTCCTGTCCTAGTTTCGTCTTTTAATTTCGATGATGAAATTATTTTAAGGAGGGTAGGCTTGTCACTACCCGATTCTAGAAAATAGGGTTATTATTTTATTTTTATTTGGTAAATTGTGTATTGTATTTAATTAATTATAATTATATTTATTTAGTGATTGTATTATTTTTTAATGATTGTTTTAGGGTTTTGGCTAGCCTGGGCCCATGTCAGACCCTAGTGGACCCAGGTCCGACCCGGCCAACACCTTTGTGAGAATTATTTTAGGGCTTAGAAATATTTATTATATTTTTAGTGGGTTAGTTGGAGAGATTTGGAGTTAGTTTGAGTATTTTTGGAACCCGAAACCCAAAACCAATTTAGGGGAGGGTATTTTGGGCATTTGGAGTTTTTGTGAAACCCATTTTTAGACTTGGCCGGCCCTACCTACCCCATTTCCCGTGAACACACAGCAGCAGCCCCCCCCTTTGGTTCTACTTCTTCTTCTTCACTTCTTCTTCATTCTTTTTCTTCTCCACTTCTTCTTTCTTCTTCCTTCTTCTTCAAGGTGAGTTCTTTTTCCTTTTCTTCCTTCTTTCTTCCATTCCTTCTTCTTTATGCTAACCCTCACCTTGCATTTTCCCTAACCTAGGTGTGTGGAGCCTAGAATTAGTGTGAAGGCTAGACTTGGAGGCTTGGAGCTTGAGGGAGGTGATTCCTAGTAGATCGGTGACTTTGGCCTTGGGATTTCAACTCCCAAGAGGTAAACCCTAACTTTTCCCTTGCTAATTATTTTTATGTAGTGTAATTAGTGTTGTTGAATATTCCTAGACCCTAAGCCTACCCGTGGGAGGAAGTTGAAACTAGGTTGGTTGAGTTTAGAGACTTTGACATTAGGTTTTGTGTCGATTTCGGATGGAATCCAAAATTGACCCAATTTTGGGTGATGCCTTAGGTTAGACGGACCTAGGTAGACGTTGTCGGGTGTCTTGAGGGTGAGTGCGTGTCTCCGTTCGGACATGGGAAGCCGTGTCGCAGAGAAACGGGCATTTTGGGCAAATTTAGGATTTTACATCGTCGTCGATTCTAAGTGCGTGCGCGTTTCCGCCACGGACCTAGAATCAATGCGAGAATACTTTTTCTTGGATCTAGGCATCGTTTAGAACGCGTGGGTAAATTTTGGGCCAATTCTGATTTCGTTTGGTGTGCGTTTCAGGAGGTTTTCCGAACCGCGCACCCCGTATTCGTCGAAATGACCGAACGGCCATTTCGACTTGGTTTCCTTGTTTTGGGCTGGTGCGCGCATTGGGTTAGTATTGGGGAGTGTGTGCTAGAGTTTTCGAGTTATATTTTATATATTTTAGGGTATTGGTGAGTGTCGGGGTTGTTGGGCGTGAGTGGGGCGTGTTGTTGTGTGTTGTGGTTCAATAGTGTTGTGTCTCTCTATATATATTTATAAGTGTCTATATATATATATATATATATATATATTTATATATATATGTATGTGTGTTTATGTATATATTTATATATATATATATGTGTGTATTTATATCTATGTGCTTGTGTATGTATATGTCTATGTGTATATATATATATATATATATATATATATATATATATATATATATATATATATATATGTATATGTGTAAGTGTGCTTGTGTGTGTATATGTATATATATATATATAGGTGTATGTGTATATATATATATATTGAGTGTGTGTGTATATATATATATAGGTTTCTATATATATATATATATATAGCTATGTATATTTATAAGTGTGTGTGTGTATTAGTGTTTGTGAGTGTGTTAGTGTGTGTGTTAGAGTAGATATATAAGTGTGTGTATATATCTATCTAGTTGTGTATATATATATAGATATATATATATATATATATATATAGGGTGATATATATATATATGTGTATATAGGAGTGTGTGTGTGTGTGTGTGTGTGTGTGTGTGTGTGTGTGTGTTTGTGAGAGGAAGGGGGGAAACTGCAGCAGAGGCAGCAGCTGCTGCTGCACTGCAGCAGCAGCACAGCAGCAGCAGCAGCCACAGTATCAGCAAGCAGCAGCGCAGCAATAACAGGGAGCAGCAGCAGCAGTAAAGGTAAGCATGCAGCGTAGCAGCGGGTAGTAGCGAGGTAGAGGGAGATAATAGTTAGCTAGATAGTTTGATAGATATATAAGATTGATTG
Source organism: Iris macrosiphon (assembly GCA_036927795.1). Lineage (NCBI taxonomy): Eukaryota > Viridiplantae > Streptophyta > Magnoliopsida > Asparagales > Iridaceae > Iris > Iris macrosiphon. Next base: position 138,411,038 of record JAYESA010000005.1, read on the forward strand.
ATAGATAGATAAGTAGATTTATAGATAGATAGATATATCTATAGATAGATAGATAGGTAGATATATGGTAGATACCTATATCTATATGCATATATATATATATATATATATATATATATATATATATATACCTAGAGCTAGATATATATTATAGTTAGTAATATATATATGTGTATAGGTAAGGTATAGGGGTATATGTATATTTGTGTGGATATCTATATATATATGTATATAGATACTTAGATATATAAAAATATGATAGATATATATATTTTCTAGCCTAGATTAATAACTAGGTGTATAATTATTAGCTAGATAGCTAGTTAGAGGGGTTTGAGAGCGGTTTCTCAATACCTTGAGATATCCAAGGTATTGAGTTTCGAGCGGGGTATTTGAGCATTAGCCTAGGAAATATATTGGAATGATTTTTAAATGTTTATGTATATATATTTACGCGTGCTAGCATAGGTTTTAGCGGGTTTAGGCGGGGTGCGTGGCCTAGGGCGAGGTATCGGATACCGAGGGTATCCCGGTATCCCGATTAGGCGAGTTTGTGAGTTTAGTAGCTTAATGAGCTCGGTTTGACCTAGAATATCAGGGGCACCCTAGTTTAACCTAGGTTTGACCATAATTGTCCCCGTTGACCATAAAAGTCAATGTTTGACCTAGTTTTGACCTAGAGTTGACTTTTTGGACCCGGATTGACTTTTTGATCCAAATTTCACCGGTTTGACCCGTTCGACCTAGAATAGCCCTAGAAGCCTGTTTTTAATTATTTTATATCAGTTTAAATGCATAAAACCCTGTTTAATTCTATTTTTCGTATTAGGTCCTTGCGACACCGGTCCGAATCTCGATCCTCATCAGTTGCTCAGGACATCAGCGAGTACCTACCTCTGATAGTTTTTATTTCATGATAGCGTTTATATCACATGTTCTATAACTGTAATACTTGATTCTGACACATTGTTACACGAGCTGGTACTAGTGGATCCCGTCATGAGATGTTATCCCCCTTACCGTGTTCAGCGGGTACTCTATCACGTGTATTTTATCATGTGCTTTGGGTATTGATTCTCATGTGCTATCATGTGCTTCTTGTGCTCTCGCCTTCATGTGCACGAGATATTATCATGTACGTAGCGTGTTGTGGTTGGATCCAATGGTATTAGTGGGGGAGGGGAGTAGGAGTTGGTTATGTGATCAAAGCCAAACAATATTTATGTGTATGTCGGTTATGCAACTCACGTATAACGGAGTTATCATAGTATTTTTCATGTGCAACCTAAGCCGATCACATAACGAACTTGTGCTCAAGGCACTTAGCTAGTATTCATGTTTTCTCACCTGCAGTTACTTTTCCACCACTTGTATTGTTCTCCAGTTTATATTGCACCTACTTATTGTGCTCCAGCATATATTTATTTTCTGTGCATCTTGTATACTTTTCTATTGCTCGTCATATACACCTTACCATGTATTTGGAGTTACTTTCAGAGTTATGTACTTCGCTCCAGTCCTGACTGGGCATATTTTTTCCAGAGGATCCTGAGGACTATTGCCCGACGTTCTACGGGCCGGGTGTTGACGATTGTTGTGACCCCGAGACGGAGGAGGAGTGCGCCGAGGAGACGCCTATAGCGCCCTAGTTAGCTAGGTGGGTTTCCTGGGTTGTTCCCAATGGTTTATTTTGGATGATTGTACTTATTCTTTTGATGCTGTGAGATATTGTAGCTATTATGGCCTTGGACTGTATATTTTGGATATTGTCTTGCTCTCTTTGGTTCTGTTTCTTGTTTATATCATATCGTGCTTATATTCTTCCCCTAGATTTTATGATTGAGAGTTCATATATATATTGCGTGGTTGCCCTCGTTTTGGAGAGGATTATTCATATATATATTGCGTGGTTGCCCTCCTTTTAGAGAGGTCATGGCAGATTTTTTTGTGAGATATATAGATAGTTGGTTGACCTAGAACGGACCTTACAGCGTTCTACCACCGATTCTGCGGCGTAGGCTGGACGTACCCATGGCTCATGCCCGATTTTCGGGTGCGGGTCGTGACAACCAATGATATCCATACCCCATGCTTCGAAAGGCCAGGATGAAATCGTAGGATGTAGATGTTCCGAAGGTTCATGTATGAAGTCTGCATGAACCTGACAAGCTCTGCATCGTCTGGCATACTGGATTGCGTCTGCGATCATAGTGGGCCAGTAATAGCCCATTCTTCTGATACGATCCTGTAGCTTAGGACCGGGTTGATGCGCCCCGCACACGTCGTCGTGAGCTTCACGGATAATCCGCTGTGCTTCATCACCAGAGAGACATCGTAATAATAGCCCGCCATAAGACCGGCGATATAGACATTGTGATGATGCATCGAAATAGAAGCGTAATGATCGTCTTTTGACAAATATTGCTTCTTTAGGATCTTCTGAGAAGATTTCGTATGCTACAAAATCTATAAAGGGACTTTTCCAGTCTCTTCTAGGCGGATCTGCATTCACCGTGTAGCTATGTTCTATGTGAAAGTTGTTTTTCACACAGAATAAGTCTATGTTAAGAAGGATTACCGAATTTTGCCTTCTTACAGGGGTGGCTAAATCTGCAGCTAGACTGGCTAGGGCATCAGCTTCCAAATTCTGAGATCGAGGTACATGCTCAAGGAAGAAACCTTTGAACGTCATGGCTATCTCGACTGTTGCTCGGTGATAGGGGATGAGGTCGAGATTCCGGACTTCATATATTCCTCTGACTTGGTTGACGATCAGCAGAGAATCACCGATGGCTTCCCGAGATTCGACCCCAGCTCTTTAGCGACTTGGAGCCCGATTAGGAGAGCGTTGTATTCTGCCACATTGTTAGAACAGGGCTCGCTAAGGGAATATGCTCGGTAGATAATGAGTTTATCAGGAGTGACTAGGATGATCCCTACTCCTGATACCATATTTCCCCTGGGACCGGTCCTGGAGGCGCCATCGAAGAATAGTTGCCATGCCTCGCCTTCCGTTGCGGAATTACACTCCGCAACTTCGTCGAGAATGTCCTCGTATAGTTTGGAGGCCTCCGGGATGGGATGAGCAGCTAGAAAGTCGGCCAATGCTTGGCCTTTGACGGACTTCTCAGGGACGTACACCATGTCATATGGCGTTAATAACAATGCCTAAGTCGTGAGTCAAGAATTAAGGGCACTTGGCTTGCTCATCTGTACCCGAAGAGGATTGATCCTGGAGATGATATGAATGGTTTGGCCCGTGACATAGTATCACATTTTCTGAATAGCGAACATCAGAGCCAGGCATTATTTCTCCACAGGGTTGTACCGGTGTTCGGCTTCGACCATCATCCTGCTGAGGTAGTAGATAGCCTGCTCGTGGCCCATATCGTTCTTTTGTGCGAGAAGAGCTCCCAGAGAATGATCCATTGCTCGAACGTATAGCACGAACGGTTTTCCTATAACGGAAGGTACCAAAATGGGCGAACTAGTGAGGTAGCGTTTGATATTCCCGAACGCTTGCTGACAGGCTTCATCCCATACGAAGGATACACCTTTCTTCATGAGGCGCGAAAAGGGTTGGCATCTCCCGGAGAGGTTGGATATGAATCTTCGGATATAGGCCAGAAGACCTTGAAATCTCCTGAGCTCCCTCAGATTGCGGGGCGGGCGCATTTCTAGGATGGCCTTGACTTTATCAGGGTCCACCTGAATGCCTTTGGCGGTGATGACAAATCCCAGAAATTTGCCGCTAGATACCCCGAGAAAGGACTTGGTAGGGTTCATTTTGAGTTGATATTGGCACATCAATTCAAATACTATCTTCAAGTCTTAGATGTAATTATCCCTGAGACGGCTTTTGACAGCTACATCGTCCACGTAACACTCCACTGTCTTGCATAAATGCTTATAAAATATGTTACTCATAGCCCGTTGGTACGTAGCCCCGGCATTCTTTAATCCGAAGGGCATGACCGTATAGCAATATACCCCCAGTGGTGTCCGGAAGGCGGTATGCTTCTCGTCTTCAGGATGCATCTTGATCTGGTTGTATCCCGAGAATCCATCCATGAAAGACATACGTTCAAAACCGCAAGTATTGTCGATCATGACGTCTGTGATGCGAAGAGGGAACTCATCCTTGGGGCAGGCAGCGTTCAGATCTCGGTAATCGATGCAGATACGTATTTTCCTATTTTTCTTCATGACCGGGACAACATTGGTGACCCAGTGGGGATGTTGTTCCTCACGGATGAAGCCGCAGGCTATCAACTTCTTGACTTCAGCTTCAATGGTGTCCATCATGTCTGGGTGGAACCGGCGTTGGTGCTGCTTCACAGGCTTCGAATCGGGCAGTACGTTGAGTTTATAAGTAGCCACCTTTGGATTAAGACCTGGCATATCCTCATAATTCCATGCAAAGACGTTGATATACTCTTTTATCAGCTGGGTAATTTCTTTCCTTTCTTCTTCGGAAAGGTTGTTACTGATAAATATCGGCTTTGGTGAAAGTTCATCCCCTACGTCAATCTGGATAACTTCTTATTTAGTGGGAGGTTCTCTCTGCTCAAAGCGGAACTCCCATTGTGTATCTATCTGCTGAGCCCAAGCGTCATTCTCGAATGGTCCGGATTATTGTTCGTATGATTCGAAGGAATCCGTCGCTACCATATTTGCTGATAATGTTTGCTCGAGAGCGTGAGATGAGTCGGAGAGCGATGAGCCATCTTGAAAAGGGAAAAAGATATCCTCATCTGACGTGGAAGTCGTAAGGGAGGTGGCATACCCTAACCTGAAACGAGTTTGTTGATAGTGGGGATTGCAGAGCAGCGGTGTTCGTCTGCCTTTCCCGTAGTTGAGACCTGGTTCTATCTTCAAGTTGTAACCCATATTCTGTATAATCTTCAAGGCTTGCGGGCTATACCTGTGGACTTGCATTTCACCAGAATCGTCATCGAAGGAATCCTCTTGTATAGTCTGTTCGTTGCGCATGCGGCCGAAGGCTATTGAAGACTGACCATTGCGGGCAGGTGGAACAATGAAGATAGAATCCTCATGTGGTCCATACGTCGTGGTGACATTGGATGATGACGTCACTTCCCATATGTACGGATGATAGGAATCTATAGCTGCCAAGAATTTTTGTGCTATAGGCTCTATATCGTCATGGAGAGAGGGTTCCTGATTTGGAATCCGAACATCGATATACTGGAAAAGAGGTCCTTTATTATTATCAGAAACCGCACTCCTAGTTGCATTTACATCACTTGGCTGCTTGTTGCGTCGAAGGTTGATGATTAAGGGCGGAGGCTGCTGTCTGCTCAGAGGTAATATGGACATGGCAGTTTTTGTGGACTTAACACTCTGGTGTACTTATGGCTAAGCACAGATGTTAAGTGTAGATGACAACCAATATCAGAGGTAATATGATAGTCGATAGCCGAAAGTTTATTCAAAGGTAATATGAACATGACAAACTTTTGATTATGACTCCATTGGGGATGGAGGTACACGTCCGCTCAGAGATAATATGGACATGGCAAACTTTTGTGGACTTAATACTCTGGTGTACTTACGGATGTTAAGTGTAGATGACAACCGACATCAGAGGTAATATGATAGTCGATAGCCGAAAGTTTATTCAGAGGTAATATTAACATGACAAACTTTTGATTATGACTCCATTGGGGATGGAGGTACACATCTGCTCAGAGGTAATATGGACACGGCAGTTTTTGTGGACTTAACACTCTGGTATACTTATGGCTAAGCACGGATGTTAAGTGTAGATGACAACCGATATCAGAGGTAATATGATAGTCGATAGCCGAAAGTTTATTCAGAGGTAATATGAACATGACAAACATTTGATTGTGACTCCATTGGGGATGGAGGTATACGTTTGCTCAAAGGTAATATGGACTTGGCAAACTATTGTGGACTTAAACTCTGGTGTACTTACGGATGTTAAGTGTAGATGACAACCGACATCAAAGGTAATATGATAGTCGATAGTCAAAAGTTTATTCAGAGGTAATATGAACATGACAAACTTTTGATTGTGACTCCATTGGGGATGGAGGTACACGTCTGCTCAGAGGTAATATGGACATGGCAGTTTTTGTGGACTTAACACTCTGGTGTACTTATGGCTAAGCACGGATGTTAAGTGTAGATGACAACCGACATCAGAGGTAATATGATAGTCGATAGCCGAAAGTTTATTCAGAGGTAATATGAACATGACAAACTTTTGATTGTGACTCCATTGGGGATGGAGGTACACGTCTGCTCAGAGGTAATATGGACATGGCAAACTTTTGTGGACTTAACACTCTGGTGTACTTACGGAAGTTAAGTGTAGATGACAACCGACATCAGAGGTAATATGATAGTCGATAGCCGAAAGTTTATTCAGAGATAATATGAACATGACAAACTTTTGATTGTGACTCCATTGGGGATGGAGGTACATGTCTGCTCAGAGGTAATATGGACATGGCAGTTTTTGTGGACTTAACACTCTGGTGTACTTATGGCTAAGCACGAATTTTAAGTGTAGATGACAACCGACATCAGAGGTAATATGATAGTCGATAGCCGAAAGTTTATTCAGAGGTGATATGAACATGACAAACTTTTTGTCCGAAAAAAAAAATTACTATAGAGTAATTTTCTTCCGAAGGATCCACTGGGAAAACTTTTGAGGGACTCATCATCCGGTATTTTACTGTAGTGATTGTCCCTTTGTTTTATAGATGCAAGGTGATGACCTTGGCATCGATCAACTCCTGTATTCTTTTTTTTAGCACATAGCAGTCCCTTGTAGGATGATGAGTGTACCGATGGAAGAGACAATAATCTGGGTCATCGACTTCGCCGGCCCTCTCAGGGTATCTGATGTTGGGTAGCTGAAGCTTGCATTCCTTTCTCAACATATTAAAGATTTCAATGATGTCATCTTCTTTGAAGGAGAAAGTCCCTTTTGGTTGTAGGGCTCCTGATGTCTGAGTTTTACAGTTTTCTGGGAAGATTGTCGTCGTTGCATCATCTTCGAATTTTAAGGAAATGCTACCCCTGCCTTGGATGCCGTCTTATTCTGTCGAGGTAAGTTACCCCCAGACATGACATGGCCTCCGGCCATAAAAACGATTTTAGCAGGTGTTTGTGGTATTAAACGAAAGAATGAAAGTGTATTTCAATGACAGGATTTATACGTGACCCGTGCCCTTTGGTTTACAAACAAACTTGTACAATTCGATCCTATACGAGGATGCGGGAGTATAATTTATTTAATCTGGGTATAAATTGCTATAGGTGTCTGATCTGCAGTCGATCACTTTAGCCCTTGGACTACACGATGTTGAAGAAGTGTCGTGGAAGACGGGTAGTGGCTTCGAAGGCTGCGAAGGAGGGTGGATGCACGGTGCCAGAGCCGTCGACCCCTAAACTTTGCCTGAGCTCCGGACTCTTCTCTCCTTCTCCTTCTCTCTCTCTCTTTTTTCTACTAATTCTTCGACCTGGTTCGATCTTCCAAATTGTCGACCTTGTTCCCCATTGATAGGGGTCTCTATTTATAGAGTTTTGGTGACAGTGACCACTCCGTCGGTGTAACAACCGAAGAGTGGACAGTACAGCACCCTTTTACACAACGGTTAAAATAACTAATGCCTGCGCATAAATGACTTTTTGAGTGAGCATGTGACACGTGTCCAACTAAGGGGACAAAACGCGTATATCTGCTGCGAAGATCACGGCATAGAAGCCACGTAGGTAGGTATCCCTTGTGTAGAAGAGGTTGGCGTAGAAGCCAAATGACTGTCACCCCTGGTGTAGAAGCCAAAATAGGCATAGAAGCCGAACAGGCGTAGAAGCCGAATGGGCATAGAAGCCGAACAGGCATAGAAGCCGAACAGGCATAGAAGCCGAATGGTCGTAGAGACTGAGTGGGGGAAGCCGAATGAGCACAGATCCTGGATGGGCGTAGAAGCCGCTGCGTACCGTGCCAGAGTGTTGATGTGGACGTCTTCGCCGAAATTACGGCTTTCGAAGGTGTAATCAAATCTCTTACAGAGATTTGCCACCATCCTGTGCATTAAATACGGAGACGTATTTTGAAGGTCTACAGCCCTTTTGTGCATCCGTCGCAGAGACGTGTCTTGAGGGAAACTGTCACTGCTCTGTGCAATTTGACGTAGAGACGTGCCTCGGGCCATGTACGAAGTGTAGCTTTTGACGTGGCAGGCGGTTTGTCTACTGCGGAGCGTAAAACAGCTCATGTTTGCCTGTATAAAATAAGGCGGCGTATTCCTTTGTACGCGAAAGAGCGGTTTACGCTGGGGGGACTTTGGTAACCGACGGTTTGGTGATATTTTAACCAAATCCTCTGCATTAAATGCTGAGATCTGCCATCATACTGTGGACGCGTCCCGAGGGGTCTGCCATTATTTTCAGCCGTCGTCTGGGTAGCCTTGCATCACTTTTTGTCAGGAGTCAGAGGCCAGGTTCACTGCGTGACTTGACAGGTTTATTTCGGGAAAAACGAAGCGTTCCTCGTACGCATTAACGCTGCTTTGAGAGCGGCTGAGTTTTACGCCATGGAGGCGATAAAGAACTCTGTCTTATGCTGGAGCGGCCTGGACGTACTGCACTTACGCGGATGGTCCTTTGAGCTTACACTTCATACTGTGTTTTAGCAGAAAAAGCTCTGTTGCACGCTTGATGGGTCTGAAGGCATCTGTTTACGCTGCTCTGCATCAAGAGGCTGCGTAGATCCTCCCAGCATATTTTTCATGCTTCTACAGCAGGAGCTGCCTCTGGTTGTACAGGATTAGATTTTGAAGTTTTGGGTCTTGTCAGAGATACAGTATATCCCAATCCGAAACGAGCTTGTTGATGGTGAGAATTACCTTGCACCGGTGTTCGTCTACCTTTTCCATAGTTGAGGCCTTGTTTCAGCTTCAAATCATAACCCATGCTTTGTATAATATTTAATACTTGCGGGCTATATCTGTGGGTTTGTATCCTGCCTGTTTCAGACTCGCAAAATTTTTCATGTATGATCGGGGTGTTCCGCCTGCGACCGAAGATTATTGGATGCTGATCGTCGCGAGTTGGTGGAATAATAAAGATGGAATCTTCATGTGGTCCACCTGTCATGACGACATTAGACGTTGATGTATCTTCCCATAAGATCTTCCCGCGTTTGACCGTTAGGAGAACCGAAGTCTGTTTATGACTCTTGTCTTTGCGTTTCTGGATCAGATAATCCCGCAGGTCAGGAGGAGTTGCAGAAGAAGAAGATGATGGCTTGTTCCTTCTGTTCCCATCGGTGGGCATGCGGATGATGGGAACCATAGTCTTTCCTGTGCCACCCGTATACAACAGGTTGGCCATCTGGGTGGCGGATAATCCCCGAGGAGGGTGTCTTTCCGCAACTGGAGCCTTCTTTAGGGCCTAGGGACTTCGCCTGGCGTAATTTGGAGCTTAGCTCTGGTTGGCGTAAAGCTGAGGATGTCCTCAGTCGGCCATCAGCGTCTCGCGTAATTCGGAGGGCGTGCAGATTGTTCCCTTGCTGGCGTAAATGCCGAGAAGTTGAGTAGTCCGCCGCTCGCTTTCCCTTGTGGAGATCACAGGGATCATCTGGTTCTCCGTAGAGGTCAGATATTGTTTTACGCGCGGAGCGGGTCTTGTACTTCTAATTTGGCGCTGAGGCTTTATCAGAAGTTTTGTCTATTCCGCCAGGGACGGGAGACTGAATTTCACGTGCAGAGCACGAAGTATACTTCTGGGTTAGCGCTGAGGTATTGCCAGAAGTTTTGTCGGTTCTGCCAGAGACAAGCGACTGAATTTTATGCGCAGGGCGCGGAGTATACTTCTGGGTTAGCGCTGAGGCATTGCCAGAAGTTTTGTCGGTTCTGTCAGAGACAGGCGACTGAATTTTACGCGCAGGGTACGGAGGGAGCAATGCTACAACCTCATTGGTCGGAGAGATCGGAGAGTCCACAGGAATGGTAGAGGATGTCTTGGGCATCCAGACCTTACGTAGCTTCCTGTTGTTTTAGTCAGAGAGAGAGTGAGAGCTACCCCTTGTTCGGAGCATATCTTCGTAGGGAGACTGGTCGAACGGGACGACCAGTGTCTTCTTCACGGATCCCACGGATACCGTATCATGTTGAGCAATAGCTTCCACATCAGAAGAGAAAGACGTCCCCAGCAGAGTCGCCATCTTGTTTTGGATAATATAAACGAGAAAAGATTTGATGAATGCGGAAAATGAGGTCTTGTACGAAGACCCGCCCTTCTTTTATGTTTACAAACAAGATTGTACAAATTTGATCCTACACGAGGATGTCTAAGTACAATTTATTTAATCTGGGTGAATATTGCTATAGGTGTCTGATCTGCAGTCGATCACTTTAGACCTTGGACCACACGATGTTAAAGAAGTGTCGTGGAAGATAGGTAGCAGCTTCGAAGGTTGCTGAAGAGGGTGGATGCCCGATGCCAAAGTCGTCGATCCCTTCTCTTTGCCTGAGCTCTGGACTCTTCTCTCTCTCTCACCAATTTATCGACTTATTTCTGATCGTTCGACCAATTCTTCGACCTTCAATCTCTCTTTCTTCCTCGTTGATAGAGGTCTCTATTTATAGAGTTTTGGTGACAGTTACCACTCAATCGGTGTAAAAACCGAGTAGTGGAAAGTATAGCACCCTTTTACACAACGGTTAAAATAACCAATGCCTGCGTATAGATGATCCTTTGAATGAGCATGTGACGCGGGTCCAACTAAGGGACAAAATGCGTATAATCACTACGAAGATCACGGCGTAAAAGCCACGTAGGTAGGTATCCCTCATGTAGAAGAGGTTGGCATAGAAGCCAATGTCTGTCACCATGGCATAGAAGTCGAATAGTTATCAAACCGGCATAGAAGCCGAGTGGTCATAAAGGCCGAGTAGGCGTAGAAGCCGAGTGGTCATAGAGGCCGAGTAGGCGTAGAAGCCGAGCAGGCACCAAAGCTGAATGGGCGTAGAAGCCGAGAAGGCAGCGAAGCTGAATGGGCACAGAGGCCGAGTGGATGCGGATGCTTTAGCCGAAATTACGGCTGTTGGAAATATAATCAAATCCCCAGCATTAATTGTGGAGATTCGCCATCATCCGGTGCACTAAACGCAGAGGCGTATTTTGAAGGTCTGTCACTTGGCCTGTGCATGGTGCAGAGACGTGTCTCAGGCATCCGTCAATTTTCGGTGCTTCAGATGCAGAGACGTGCCTCGAGAACCTGTCACCACTCTGTGCATAAAAATGCAGAGACGTGCCTCGAATCTCGTATGAGGTGCAGCTTTTGATGTGGCAGGTGGTTTATCTTCTGCGGAGCGTAAGAAGCTCTCATCTGCCTGTGTAAAACTAGGCAGCATATTCCTCGGTGTACATAAAAGTGGTTTACACAAGGGAAATGGCAGTAAATAACAGCCTGGGTTGCAGTATCGCGCCATCATTATAGTCGTCGCCTGGGTAGTCGAGCAGTATCCCTTTGTCAGAAGTCGAGACGTCAGGTTTATTGCAGGATCTGACAGGTTCATTGCAGGCTCTGACAGGTTCATTACAGGCTCTGACAGGTTCACTTTGGAGAATACGAAGTGTCCCTCGTACACTTCAATGCTGTATTGAAAAGAGGATGAGTTTTTTGCCATAAAAGCGATGAAGCCCCTGTTTACGTTGAAGCAGCCTGGACGTACTGTCCTACGTGGATGGTCCTTGAGCCTGTATTTCTCACTGTGCTTTGCCAGAGAAGCTCTGTTTGTACGTTTGAAGGCTCTGAAGTCCTCTGTTTACGCTGCTTTGCATCAATATGCTGCGTAGAGCTTCCAGCATATTTTTTATGCTTCTATATACACATATATTCTAGGTATACCCGGGCTCATAACAAGGGTTTAAAGGTGGACCAGCCCTCGCTTGATTTGCGCAACATGATTAACCATAAGCGCAAAACGATGGAAGCAACCACAACATATGAGATGTCCCCTCCAGGATACCCTTGTGCCAATATCATCATCAAGTGCTGTTGTGCTAAAGGAGTAGTACCAACAAACAGGCAGTTGGCGTTCCAACGACTGCAACCAAAGGCACCTACCCAACAATGCCGAAAAAAATAGGTAAAGTTATCAGAGAATGAGGAGCTGTCCTTTGCCTCATGCTACTCCGCTTGGAAGTCTCCCTCCACCGGGGGAGGTCAGAAGTCTAGTGCCTCAAACCGTTTGCTCTCGGCCAGCATGTCGAGAAGGCGGGCCCAAGAAAGATAAGCAGTGATACCCATAGAGGGGATTTTTTAGGGCACCCGCTCCAAGAATAAACTGTTAGTTGCTGGGGGTGGTCCTTCCTCAGGACCCCTAGAGATCCTGTAAGATGGGGGTAGCAATCCCCCAGAACTCCACAATAATCCAATATTTTAAAGGGAAAGTGATTCCCAAGGAACATTTGTCGAGATCCCTGGGGGTAGTCACCCTCACCAGGAAGACGCACCTTCCTACGCTAGGGTAGTGTTCTCTCGAAGTCCGAAGAGGATGCGACGCTAACAACCTTCCACTGAGGATGAAGTCGTACAAGTCAATCTTGGTGAAGAATCCTCCTTTAAACCTATTTTCATCAGCAAGAGCCTGTCAGATGAGGATCAAGAATCCCTGCTACAGCTTATCAGAGAATACATTGATGTATTCTCCTGGAGCTACGAAGACATGCTGGGACTAGACCCCAAAATTGTGGTCCACAAGCTCAATATCTCACCGAACGCTAAGCCTGTCAAGTAGCAGCAACGACGGTTCCATCCGGATATTATAAACGCCATCGAAGCTGAAGTCAACAAACTGATAGCTAGTGGCTTCATCCGCGAAGAACAATATCCAGATTGGGTAGCCAACATCGTGCCCGTCTTCAAAAAGAACAAAAAGATCCACATCTATATTGACTTCCTTCATCAAAATGCGGCCTGCCCTAAGGATGAATTCCCCCTTTCGATTACAGACATATTGATAGACAATACCTGTTGCTTCGAGCGCATGTCCTTCATAGACAAATTCTTTGGCTAAAATCAAATCAAGATATCTTCTGACGATCAGAAGAGTATATCGTTCCGAACGTCGATAGGAGTATATTGCTACACAGTCATGCCCTTTGTTTAAATAATGCGAGTGCTACATACCAGCTAGCGATAAGCACCATCTTTCGTAAGTATCTACACAAGACGATCGAGTGTTACATTGATGACATCACCATCAAGAGTCATTCCAAAGATGATCTTCTCTAGGATTTGAAGACTGTGTTCGACCTTATGCGTACGCACTTGCTCAAGATGAATCCCACCAAATCTTTCCTAGGAGTCTCCAAAGGAAAATTCTTGAGTTTTGTCATAACTTTGAAGGGTATCCACGTGGACCCTATCAAGACTAAAGCAATCCTTGAAATGCGCCCACCGAAGAACCTCAAAAAACTTTATGGCCTTCAAAGAAGATTAGCCTATATCAGGAGGTTCATATCAAACCTCTTTGGACACTGCCAGCTGGTCACTCAACTTATCAAGAAGGCAGTCTCCTTTGTCTGGAATGAAGAATGCCAGCGCTCCTTCGACGATATCAAGGAATACCTCATAAGCCCTCCAGTATTGGTAGCCCCAGTTATGGGAAAACCCTTCTTGCTCTATGTGCGGCCTATGGATTACTCACTCGGCGCTCTGCTAGCCCAGACAAGTGACACAGGTCATGAGCAGGCCGTCTACTATCTCAGTAGGATGATGGTCGACGTAGAGCACAAGTATAACTCCATCAAGAAGGAGTGCCTTGCTCTAGTCTTCGCCATCCAAAAGACCCAGTATTACGTGGTAGGACAAACCTTCAATGTAATATCATGAGTTAATCCTCTCAGGGTCCTCATCACAAAACCTGGAGTTCTCCACTCTCGCTTAGCCATATGGGCAATACTGTTGTCATCATATGACATAGTATTTGTCCCATAGAAAGCTGTAAAAGGCCATGTATTGACAGATTTCCTACTGCCCATTAGGTACCAGAAACTTTGAAACTCTATGATAAGATCCAAGACGAGGTCGCAGACTCAAACATGACCATTAGCACAGAAGTTATATGGTGAATATTCTTCGATGGTGCGTTAAGAATAGGGCCCAAAGGCAATATTGTCGTTAGAGTCGGGATAGTACTGATCTCCCCACACGATCTAGTCATCAACCGTGATTACTCCCTCACAGAGACATGCTCCAACAATGTTGTAGAGTACAACGCTCTCGTTATTGGTCTCCAACTCGCTAAATAAGTAGGAGTTGATTACCAGGAAGCCTACGACGATTCCAAGCTGATAATTAATTAAGTTCGAGGTGAGTACGAGGTCCAGAATAAAGATTTGATTACCTACCATCAAGTCGTATTCAATATTATCTCCACCTTCGATGGGTTCTTCTTAGAGAACGTCCCTCGACTACAAAATATTGAGGCTGACATCCTGGCCATCCTCGCAGCCTCTCTAGCTGTTTTGGTCAATAATTATGAATTGATTACTGTGATCGGGCAAGAGCTGATCTGCCCGAAGAACAACCTCTATTAGTGCCTGAGCTACTCAGTTGAGATGAGCACTGACTCCCAAGAATGGAGACTCTCATTCATCGACTATGCAGTATATAGAATTCTCCCCGAGAACCCAAATGAAGCTACTTCGATCAGAAGACGTTCTTTCTGTTTCTATTATGATACGGCTACAAAAATATTGTATCGCCGCTCTTATGATGGTCTTCTGCTACTATTCCTATCGAATGCAGTATCTAAGCAGGCTCTCCTTGAGGCTCACGACGGAGTTTGCGGTGCCTATCAGCCAGAACCCAAGCTACAGGTCCGCCTCTGTAGGATGGTTTACTATTGGCCAACAATTGTAGCAGACGCTATTGACTACGCAAGGAAGTGCTAAGCGTGCCAAATCCATGCTTACTTTATCCACCAACCCTGTGAGTTTCTACACCCGACCGTGGCATCCTGGATATTGGAAGACTAGGGCATAGATATCATAGGGCCGATCAGTCCGCCTTCGGCTAAGGGACATTGGTTCATCTTGGCAATCACCGACTACTTCTTCAAGTGGAAGAAAGCTGTACCACTAATTAAAGTCAAGACGTCCAATGTGATCAGCTTCGTCAAGCATCACATCATATACCACTTTGGCTTGCCACAAAGGATCATCCATGAAAACGGTCCACAGTTTGCCAGTCATGAGTTCTACCAGTTTTACGATAAAATCCAAATTTAAAATGTAGCATCAACTACCTATAACCTGACAGTAAATGGTCTGGCAGAAGCATTCAACAAGACCATCATAAAGATACTCAAAAAGTTTGTGTCATCCAACAAACGAGACTGGAATGAGAAGCTGGGTGAATGTCTCTGGGCCTACCGTACAACGGTCCAAAAACCTGCTGGTAATATGTCTTTCTCTCTGGTTTACAAAAGATAAGTGGTCCTCCTGCTTGAGATCCAAATTCCTTCACTCTGAGTAGCTTTCTCCAACCAATTAACTGTCAAAGAAAATCACCGTCGACAGCTAAAAGAGTTAGAAGCACTCGACAAGAAATATCTCTTAGCTCAGTAGCACATTGATCTATACCAAGCACGTCTCTCGGGAGCCTTCAACAAATGGGTGAAGAAGAGAACCTACCAAGTGGGTGATCTCGTCCTTACCATAAGGAGGCCGATGGTTATAATCACAACAAGATGGCCGACAAATTCCAAACTAAATAGGAAGGCACGTTTGTCATAGAATCAATATTCTCCAACGTCGTCAAACGACTAGCGGAGCCCAATGGCGACTTGCACATGATGCCCATCAACGGTAATTTCCTAAGAAAGTACTACGTCTAAGGCTAGGCCGGTACTTTCCTATCCACATCAAAGAGAACCAAGATTTACATATTTTATACTCTTTGTTCTTTTTCCCCAGCAAGTGCCTATGTACGACCTTGTCCTTCCTATATAAATCATTATAGAAGCTACTATCGGTATTCAGGAGTCCTGGATACGCAACGGATAATGGATCCTCAAAAGCTCTCATGTGGAGCACTCTTCCGGTTAACTTGCACACTCCTGCAGTGATCACTCAAACCAATCTCGTTAGGCGCTAGCCATGTTCACCTTACCTCTAAGCTATCGTCCTTACGATTTCCCCAGTGGAGCAACCCTCAGGTCTATCTACATTTCTGGATAAACCACAATCAGCAAATCACTCCTCAGTAAATTTTTGGGACATTGGTTAACGTCCATATTACCTCTGAACTATCGTCCTAATATTTCTCCTCGGTCGTGTTTGCCATATTCATATTACCTCTGAGAAAACCTCTCGGGTATGGCTATCTATCATCACGTCCATAATACCTATGATATCAGTTATCATATCAACTTAGAACCCGTACTTAGCCCTAAGTACGACAGCGGTGCTAAGTCCATAAAACCTATCATGTCCATATTATCTCTGATAGGATTTTATCTCGAACTTATTACTTGCACTCTCGTGCGCAAGAAGTAATAGGTCCACCAAAAGTACCCTAGTGGGATATCCTCAATGAAAGCAAATAGTTCACGTCCATATCACCTCTGAACTATGAGCTGCCCATGTTCTCTATCCAAATAAAATAGCCACATCCATATTACGTCTGGCTTGTTTCTTTTTTCTTCCACCAAAAATAACAGGATCATGTCTAACCTCTTGGTATGACTATTGAACGGCTCACGTCTAAGTCACCTCTGATATATTATCCTCACCTCCTCCCCAGTAGGGTTTGCCATATCCTTCGCACCTATGAGAAAACCTTTCAGGTTTAGCTATCGATTATTACGTCCACAATACATGTGATATCGATCGTCATCCAAACTTATCACCTGTACTTAAATTTAAGTGCACCAATGGTGTTTAGTCTACCAAACTTGCTACGTACATATCACCTCTGGCAAGGTTTCATTTTGAACTTATTACTTGCACTCCAGTGCACAAGAAGTAATAAGTCCACCAAAGATCCTACAGCTGGATGTCCTCAATGGAAGCAAATAGTTCACGTCCATATCACCTCTGAACTATAAGCTTCCCATGTTCTCTACCACAAGAAAATGGTCACATCCACATTACCTATGTCCTATTTTTTTTATCCCTACAGAGTCATATCTTACCACGTCCATATTACCTCTGAGTAAGGTATTTCCATAACCTTTCCATGTCCATATTACCTCTGAGTAAAGTTATGGTCTTCGACTTTCTACTATCACGTTCTCATAACCCCTGATAGTGTTAGTCATTTTAGCTTATTATCCGTACTTAAGGTACGCCATGGGTAATAAGTCCACAACCCCAGAGTTTGTCATGTCCATATTACCTCTGAGCAAACATTCTTGTACATTGACTTTCTACCACCACGTCTATAATCCTTTGATGGTTTCAGTCGTTCCAACTTAACATCTGTACTAAACCCTAGGTACGCCAAGGATGATGAGTCCAAATTTTTTTTATAGTGGAATTATCTCAAAATAATTATGTCCATATTACCTCTGAATTATTTTTTCCACAAAAACTTTAGTCCCACAGAAGTTTATTTTACCACCACATCACCTCTAAGTAAGATACCTCTAATAGAATTCCTTGTTTGCCACGTCTATGTTACCTTTGAGCAAATATCCTTCCAAATTGTCTGCTATCACGATGTTCTAAACCCCTGACAGTGTCAATCATTTCAACTTATTATCCATACCCAGTCGTAGGTAGGTTATGGGTAATAATTCTACCAAAATTCCCTAGTGGAATGTCCCGAGAGAATGCAATATCCTACTATATTCATATTACCTTTAGTAGAATGTTCGTCTTCTTGACCAAGTCAAAACTCTCTTCCATGCTTCTTTTTTAAAGTATTTCAAAACTTGTTCAAGTTTTAAAAATTTGAAGGGGGTCTTATAGAAGCATAAAAAGTTCGTGTCCATATGCCAGAAGATATGCCCTCAAAGCCTGCCTTAGTCATGCTGTAGAGAAGCTATACGGCCAAGGGACTCGTCTAGATCCCCAAAGCAAGTATGCAAGTACATCCATGTGGCCCGACTATAAGACGCATACAAACAAGATCTATGTGTAAAAGATCTCCATTAGCCAAGTTCTCTATGCGTCAAGCTCTACACAAGGACCAGATTCCATGCGCCCCATACGTATCTGGCCACATGCGTCCCAGACTCTATATGCCCCATGCATCCAAGATTCTATGCATCCTATTAGGCCTCGACTCTATGCATCCTCATGAAGCTAGCATGTTCATCAAACCAAGGCCAGACGAGAGCAAGTATGCGACAATGGCCCTATGTGATAGTCAGTTTGTAAGATCATGTCATTATATCTGAAAAGATCTTCACACAATCAATGCTGACTACGTATCCAGTTTACCAAGTCACGCACAAAATGGGTTGAGAATAACCCAGATATTTTATTAACTGCATATCCCAACCGAGGCTACGTGGCAGCCCACCCGTGATATGCGACCACAGTTGCAACCATGATCATGATGGCTATAAATAGGAGGAACTTGGACATCCCTAAAGGCCCCTCTTTTTGAGAGACTACGGATGAGAGGACATATGTGGCCTCGACTCAATGTATCCTCATCCTCATAAAGCTAAAGTGTCCATCAGCCAAGGGCAAACGAGAACACACATGCGACCTCAAGTCTATGCATCCTCATCCACATGAAGCTAAAGTGTCCATCAGACTAAGAGCGAACGAGAGTACACATGCGGCCTCCACTCTATGCATCATCGTCCTCATGAAGCCATAGTGTCCATCTGACCAAGGCCGGATGAGAGCACATATGCGACCTCGACTCTATGCATTCTCGTCCTCATAAAGCCAAAGTATCCTTTAGATAAGGCCAAACGAGATCACACATACGGCCTCGACTTTATGCGTCCTCGTCCTCATGAAGCCAAAGTGTACATCAGACCAAGGCCGGACGAGAGCACATATGCGGCCTTGACTCTATGCATTCTCGTTCTCAAGAAGCCAAAGTATCCATCAGACCAAGGGAGGACGAAAGCACATATGCAGCCCCGACTATATGCGTCCTCGTCTAAATGCGACCAGAGTATCCATCCCACCAAGGCCAAACAAGAGTACGTATGCGGCTACAAGACCCATGCGACCTCGCCATCATGCGGCAAGATTGTCCATCCGACCAAGGCCAAACAAGAGCACGCATGCAGCTTCAAGACCCATGCGGTCTCATCAACATGCGGCCAGAGTGTCCATCCGACCAAGGCCAAATAAGAGGCACGTGTGTGGGTACAATAACCATGCAGCCTCATCAACAGGAGGCTAGAGTGTACATACGACCAAGGCCAAATTAGAACACGTATACGACCGCGACAATATGCGGCTAAGATGTTATGCGGCTCTTGTCACCCTCATTTTTACAAATAAAGGTAGTTTAGTAATTTGGCCTAGTTATTTAATTTTAGAAATATAATATTATTATTAGTGTGCAATAAATATTTATTTGATGTTGTAGTAGTTATTTATTTATTAGAGTGTTATACATTTATTTATATACTTGTAGTATTATTTCTAATATTGAGCCATCCTATTAATTAGACTTGATGATTGTAAGCACAATTAGATTTGTCATGACAACTAGTGAGCCCAATATGGACCCAAGCCAATAGCCCATTTCCACAAATTAATTGGGAGGGTTAGACTTAATTTGACTTAATTAGAGACTTTCCAAAATAGCCCTTCCTTAATCCTCTTCATAATTAGATGAAGGGGGGCAACTTAGACATTGTACCTTACTTAGAGAAGGGAAAAGGGGTGCTAGCCACCATAAGAGGGGACTCTCTTCTCTCTCTCTCTCTCTCTCTCTCTCTCTCTCTCCTCTCATTTGCATTCATTTTAGATCTAAAATTTTAGATCCCTAATTTTCTACATTTCCCTCCATCAAATTCTCTGTTATTTTATTTCCATCCCTCTTATTTTTATCTCTCAAGGTGTTTTGGAGCTTGAAGAAGCAAGGAGAACAAGGAGGAGGAGCATTAGTGAAGAGATCATGTCCGGATCATGTCCACTTGAATTTTTATTAGGAATCTATCTCCCAATTGGTAATTTTTGAATTTCTCCTTCATTGTAGATTCTATATCATGTATTTCACCCTTAGGAATCACCCCATGGCATAGAACTACCTATAGGAACAAGTTCTAGATCAAGTGGTCATGTATTATGAATTATATGTGATAATTTGTGCGTATTTTAGGAAAATTTTGGGATTGACACATCAAGTGTGTTTTATGAGACCAATTTAGTCAAATTAGACTTAGATCGGGGTTGGAATACTAGACTCGTGTCCACAATTGGATACATGTATACCGAATCATGGTATTTTGAGATACGGTGTGATATGGGGCTTATTTTGGGTATTTTGTGTTATGGTTCATAAATTCTCATTGCATCAACTTACTTTAGTAATAATATGATGTATTTGATATGTAGAAATATTTATTATAGTAAAATTTAGGTTTTGGTGTTTCTATTGAGAAAGTATCATAAGTATATTATATATTGCATGTTTGGTGTTTGATTTAATGTGCTAGGTATGTTATTATATAGATATATGTGTATTAATCACTATAGTACATTCATTTGGGTATGTTGTCGGTGTACAGTGGTGTGCATCACTATGACAGTGAGAAGATATAATGACTGTGTGTGCTTTTGTGAGGGACTGTGATGTTATGTGCCTAGGTGTGGACATAGATGTGTGAGTGTATGTGTGGGGTTCACCGCAGGTACTAGATTGAGGAGATTGTGGTTGTGGTCAAGGAGTCTGCGGCAAGGGCAATACACCTAAGTGTAGTGTGTGTCACTGTGTTTGTGCACACTTTGTAGTGGGGTGATGCCTGGCATAGGGAGTGTTCAACTGGGGAGAGAACAGGCAGTCCTTGTAAGTGTGCATCAATGCACATGGGCAATAGGGGTCGGGTTGGTCTAAAATAGTTGGAAGCAGCAACAATATTTAAGTAGTTAGGGGCTCGGGCAATCTCTGATACCAAGAGTATCAGTGTATCAGAGTTTGAGTATACTGGTAATAATAATAGGTGGCTCGAGTACTACTGCAGAGCCAATCGGTATGCACGGTGTGGTGTATAGTGAGTGAATATGTATACTTTACTTTGAATGTATGACAGTGTGATGTTGCATCAACTACATCATAGCAATGAAATACAGGAAAACGAGGGGATATCTGGAGTTGAGGTATATAAAGAAATCTCAGGTGGGTAATGTAAAGTTCAGTTGGTGGTAAGTTAATGTATTGGTAAGTTAAGTTAATATAAATAGCTAGATGTTAGTTATAAGTTAGACTGTCAGCTATCATTTAGAGTAATAGAGTTGTTAGTATCCGTAGTAGTTATCAGTTGCTAGTATAGTGTATTATGATATAGATATTTGTATATACAATTGAGGGTTATACTAAGTATCAGTTAGTCGGTTAGTGATGGATTTGGATAATTCAGTATGTGAGTATCAACTATTAGTAGGTAGTAGCTAGTATCAGTATTGGTATCAGTTCGACTTAACAGTCAGGTAGTACATAGTGTAAGTTAGCCAGATATCAATTAGCTTAGTTATTGTGTTATTACTTAAGTTATCAGTAGTATTAGAATGTTAGCTTAGTTAGCTTATATACGATGCATGTCAGTATCAAGGTTAGCTAGTATTTAGTGTTAGTAATTTATAGTAAATATATATGGAAGGTTAATGTTAAGTATGACTTGGAAACCAAGTATAACCTTAGTTGGACCTAGAAATAGCCTAGAAACATGTATTTTACTCATTTACTCCTTATTACACTAATTAACTTGATATTCATCTATAGGGTTATAAACCCCCTCGACCAAATTTTAGGTCTACTTAACTTAGATCGAGAGACTAGAGTTATTTTGAAGCCAATTAAAATTTAAATCATAGTATTTTAGATTATTGTAAAATATTCGTAACACTTTGTGCACCTTATCGTTGCTTCGATATTTGGAGCGCTACACTAGCATTTACTTTCCAACAAATTTCATACATTTTTCTTAGATGTGCTAGCCTTCCTTACTGACCTTTGTGTAACTCATAAATACCCTCCCTTGTACTTCATTTTAGTCGCACAATATTCGTTACAAACGTCCGTTCTTAAGTTCAATTAAATCCAACTTTGTATCCTTGTCCGTTCCAATCAAAATTGGAGACACAACCTCGACCTATTTTGTGCAACCAAATTTATGATATTATTCTATTTTGAGCCTACTATGTCCATGATACTTGTGTCCCACCTAATTTTAATCCCATGTACTTCTAATTAATTTTAGAACACCATTAATATTAATTTTAATTAAATTGGTGTAAGGATCCAACTTAATCCAAAACTAGACCCAACACCAAACCAAACCCCCATTCATATCCCAAGGCTCATACTAAACACCACACGCCATTTTTAGCCACTACATCACACCAAATATGGTGTTTTCCCTTATTAAATCCTAAAACTCCACTTTGTGCAATTTTTCCAATTGTTGAGGACTTTTATGCAAAAGTGCAATGATGTGTCATCATCCTATTGGTCAAGCACATGAAGAAATCACCCTCCTCTCTTTGACCGTTCAACTCTCTCTCCTCTTTTGTTTGTGTATTTTCCTCCATGTTTAATCTTGGCATCCATTTTTAATGGAGCAACATCATCACCACACAACACCCTCCTATATATATATATATATATATAGCCTAACCCCTTTCCCAATGCCAACCCCATCCCAAGGTGTACAACTGGCCCTAATCCCTAGGAGGTCACCATCAACCGCTCCTCCCACATGCTAAACTCCTCCATTATTATTTTCTACATCATCCTCACCATCCCTCAAGAAAACAAAAACCATATAACACAAAAGCCTAACTATAACCCCCCATCTCCTGTTCACATCCCCTCACCCTCATCTTCCAACCGCAAACACCACCCTGTTGACCCGACCGCTTGGATCCCGACAAGCCTGACACCGCCGGACCAGAGCAGCGCCCCGCTGGAGGCCATCTCTCCTCGACTGAATGCCACAATGCCTCGTCGGAGCCAGATCCATTCCCTCGACCACCCGAGCATTCGCCTGAACCCGACTTCCTAGGACAACTGAACCGACGACCCCGCTACTCGACAGCCCGTCGGACCTCTCCCTCTCTTCTCCTCCCTTCACGACCTCGACATCCCGACCTCCCGCCAGCCCGACTGTCCACCCGACCGCCTAAGAACTCGACCACCCGAGCCCGCTGAACCTACCCCCCGTCGGAGCAGAGTAGACTTCCTCCTTCCCACGGACCTCTGCAACCGCCGAGCCTCACTACCCTCGCCAGAAGAGCCACCTGATCTTTTCCTCGATTGAGAACAGTTCGCCTGAACCGCGGCTGTCACCACTACCATTAATACCTCGTCGCCACTCGCATGAACACCCTCGTCTCACCCGCTTGAGCATCCCCGGTAGTTCACCCACGACCACCCCAATCATCATCACCTTCATCATAACCATCATTATCACTTTCATCATCACGAATCATCACCTTCATCATAACCTTCATCACTACCATCATCATCACCTTCATCATCGTCGTCATCGTCAACCCCGTGCATGCCCGCCAAGGTTCGTAGTACCATCTTCGATCGCGCGCACCCCGAGGTTCGAACCTATTCCCCCTTCTTTCATATTGTGTATATGTGCATGTGTGAATAGTGTAGGATTAGCATATCTTTTTATGAAGGTTCAGTTTAGTTAATGTGATTGCAGACCGTGTCGGTTAACCTAGTGACAAGTTGCATGTGCGTACGTGTATGTTAATAACAAATTGATATATATATATATATATATATATATATTTTATTTATATAAGTAATTATATGCTAGTAATAGTTATGCTTATATATGTATTTATACTGTATGACCCTAGTGTTAATTACGAATATCCCATATTTTATGTTGACCATGTGACCCTGAATATTAGTGAGTTGACTGTCTTATGTACACTGACATACTGGCGAGACACGTGTTAGTGAGTCGACTGTCTAATTTTGCACAACATCGAAGACATGACGCCCGTGCATTTAGACACGCACACTTGACCCTACTAGTTGACCAGTACCACCCCTGCCTTGCGTAGTTTCTAAGTTTAGTGTAATCATGTTTGTGTGTGTGCTAGTGTAACGACTGATGCTATATTGTATTGTATTATATATATATAGGACCATTAGATCGTCCCGCGAGATTTCAGGAGCAGGATATTGGCACTCGCAGCTTGAGGACCCAGGCAAGTATACCTTGTCTTGTTGTACTGTTTAAATTCAATTATTATTTAGTTGCATATTTTATTATTTTAATATTATATAACTTTGCGCGTCCGAGAAAGACTCGGGTGCAGTCAACGAAGGCGTTGACATTAGGACTTGTGTCTGACCAAGTGTCTAGTAGACCCACCTAAAGTTGTAGAGTTATCAATATAACTCCTTAGGCCTTGACACGTATCATTGCACGGCATAGAGTGAATTCATGTAGGGACGCGTGCTTCATGCTTGACTGGCCATCAGTATGAGCAGTACGTGTGACGATATTTAGCTTAGTTGTATATTTCTTTAGTAACTTGCATTATAGTACGAGATGTCCACGTCGTATTCGTGACTTGTATATTGGCATTGGATGGGGAGGACAACTAGTAGGCGTATGGGACACCCACCTCCTTTATACAGATACTATGTTCTTCGGAGCGATACGGACGTATATATTTATGCAGATACCGCATTCTTTAGAGTGTTGGATGTTACTTGTGGTTTTCCAGATACCACACTCTAGAGAACGTTAGACGTTATTACTTATACAGATACCACGCTCCTCGGAGCTGGACGTTATTATATTGCAGATTGCCCTTGTTATGGGGGCATATATGGTATATACTAGCCAGTCACGACAATTGGTGAATTACGTTAGTATATGTCTAGCTTACACTTTCCATACGCACTAAGTTTTCCTCAAATTGCATTCACTTAGCTGGTTAGTTCACCCTCGAGTTTTTACAGTAATTACTTTATAGAATGTATTTTTGTATCTTGCTACGTCCCCCTGAGGACCTAGTTCCCTTCCAGGTTATTTGTACAGTTTGTTGGATACTTGAGCTAGCGGAGTGTGGACATCGTTGCAAGTATCTTTAAATTTTCAGCTATTACAGTCATGTACTACTTTCTATTTCTGATTCTGCTTTTATAGCTTAGTGTTTATAGACATATGTTGTTCTTATTGTCTATTCGAATGGATGTGTTATTGGATTGCAGATTGATGACGCGTATCGTTCTTTCTTGAGATTATTTACCATGGACTAAGATTTAGTTTTAGTTGTTGCATATTAGAAATAGATTATTAATTGGATCACTTGACCATGGATAACGTAAGTGTGCTTCATTAAGCCCATTAAATTGGAAAGCCCTACGGATTCGTACCAGCTGGCCATTGCCATGTGTCTGGTCTCATGTATTTTAGGACTGGGGCGTGACAAGGGTTGTGTGACACCAACTTGGACATATAGAGACACCCTTTGCTCAGGACCAGAGGCTAGTAAACCTCTCTAATAGTGTATATATCGCATGTTCTATAACGGTATACTTGATTCTGACACTGTGGTTACACGGACTGGTACTATATGGATCCTGTCATGGGATGTTATCCCCTACTGTGTTTAGGGGGTACTCCTTCACATATATTTTATCATGTGTATCGGATATTGATTTTAGTGTACTTCATGTTCATATATTGCTCATGTTCAGTGTGCCATATTCGTGTTCATAATATGTCGTAATTGGATCCATTAGTATTGGTTAGGGATGAGGGAGTATGAGTTGATAATGTGATCAAGCCCAAGTGTATTCGTGTATATGTCAATTATATATCACATGTATAACCGAGTTACCATATTGTATTGTATTCGTGTTCAACCTAAATCGATCACATAATAAACTTGTACAATATGGCACATTAGCTAGTTTTACTTATTTCCACTACTTGTAGATATTTATATTGTATGTTCTTTATTCCAGTACATTACCTGTTCAATCTATTTTTTATGGCTAGTTATCATGTATTCTTTTCTAATATCTGTTATATATGCTCGATTATGTATTTGGAACTGCTTTTAGAGGTATGTACTTTGCTCCGATCCTGACTGAATATATTTTTTAGATGATTGGCTTGTGGACCAGTGGACCACGTACTACGGACACAGGATGACATACCAATAAAGGATACTCTTTTAGAGCAGGAGGACCTAGCACGATGCTAAGGAGGCCTAGACTTATTGTTTAGACTTGTATTAGACTTTTTGAGCCTTTTTGACATGCATATATTATTAGGGACTTGTGATTGTATTATGACTATTTTCCTCTTTTATTCTATATCGTGCTTTATCTTTCTTACTTTGACATTATAATTGAGTATCATTATCATATACCATATTGTTTCTCCATTTGGAGTTGAGATGACATTGACAGGTACTACATATATATTGTGTGAGAAGTTTAGATAGTAAGGATGACCCAGACAGCGTTCTACCCCTGATAATGCGGCGTAGGCTGGATATTGATCCCTACCTGTGCCCTTATTCCAGGTGCGGGTCGTGACAACCCTCGTCTCACAGGATTTTCTGTTACAACCAAAGAAGATTTCTTGCACAGTTAGTGCTAACTAAGTGTCCAGTTGACCGAGTCACGCACATAACAACCCCGAGATCTCTTCAACAATATATCCTAAATGAGACCACATAGCAGCATGTCCGCAGCATACGATTGCGGTTACAACCTTATTATGTTGAACGAGTCCTATGCGGCCACCAAACAGAGCCATATGCGGCATCGATAGTCCGTCAATATGACAACAATAAATAACGAGAGTGGCATACATTACAAATCCCTGGCCAGCTATGTACTTGCACATAATATTAGGAGAGAGAAGAACTGAGAGCATCCTCACTCCCTCATCGGACCTTCAACGGACTAAAGGAGCCGCCACAGCGCTCTTTGTCCATCTTTACCACCCAGATCAAAATATTGTACTTAGAGTTTCTGTCTAGGACCTCTTTGTACTTTCTTTAGTTTATTGATTAAATCAAGCTCTTTTAGACTTTCAAATTTAATGGCGAATAGTCTCCTGGATCAGTTCTTGGCAAACTGACGCATAAGGTTGGTCTTCACCCCAAACAACGGGTGTTATTATATCCTTCAATGCTCCATCATGAGCAGCACGAGGGAGAACAAAGCCTACACAATAAAAATATATGGCATTAGCAAATAAAGACAAAGTTGATGTCCTTGCGGCAGAGATTATTCGACGCATGAGGTGCCTTCCATGCGGCAGAATCATGGTTGTCGCATGTCTATGTCGAGCATTCCATGTGGAAGAATTATGATTGTCGCATGTCCATGTCGAGTCCTCCATGTGGCAGAATTATGGTTTTCACATTCACGAATGCGGTAGAGTCTTAGTTGTCGTATGATGGTTAACCTCTATGCGATAGACTCATGAGAAAAGCCCACGCATGTTCGCGATAATCTCTCATCCATGCGGCAAAATTATGTAAAGAGCTTGCACGTATTCAAGAAAATTTCTCATCCACGCAGCGAGATTGTGACCTGGTGTCTCTGTGTCCATGG
The DNA here is from genome assembly GCA_036927795.1 of Iris macrosiphon. Classification (NCBI taxonomy): domain Eukaryota; kingdom Viridiplantae; phylum Streptophyta; class Magnoliopsida; order Asparagales; family Iridaceae; genus Iris; species Iris macrosiphon. Next base: position 138,438,813 of record JAYESA010000005.1, read on the forward strand.
CAGCCCAACATAAAGAACGTAGTGCTCCCTTACGTACAAGTAAAGCATCAAAATCAAGGGGCCAAGGATCAATACCGCCCCTGACAAACTCCTTGGCGAGGAGAGCCGTAGTCGTCAGCATTCTTTAGAGGGAAGAAAAATTGAAGCAAAGAAATAAAGTTCTCTCTCTCCTCATGGCCCCTATTTATAGGCTTCAAAGCCACTGAAGAGATCGAGGCAATAAACCAAGAAGTTATGAGGATGAACCTGATGCCTCGATTCACGGGATCTAATTTAATCTCCTTGGAAAATCGATGCCTAGAGCCTTGTGTTAGGAGACGACATAGAATCCCAAGAGATCCGCTCAAGAATCAAAGCAAATCAGGCATAAAATGATCGGACAGCCTATCAGAAACAACTATGCGGCCATAAGACTACGTGGCATGCCCTTCATATGCGGCCAATAGCGCTCGGCCATACTTCTTTCAATGTATTACAAACTGGTCATTTTGGAAACTTTGAAGGGGGTCTTGTAGAATAATAAAATATTATGCAGGCTACATAAAGGTCATGCCCCCTCAAAAGAACGAAAATAGACCATAGAGGAGCTACTTGCGGCCAAAACAACTAAACCGCAGAGAAGCCACATACGGCCTGATCAATCAAATATCTGGAAGATGTATAGTATACTTTATGCGGTCTAAACGACCATAGAGCATGGAGCCGCATAAGACCCCGTGACATAGCATTCGATGACTATCGGACTCTCTGACCCATCACTCATCACACTGAGATGCTTCGAGACTCATGAAGACGATGGCACAAGAAAAGGCAAAAAGTCACATCAACTCATTGATGGCCTCGACGGACGTGCCATGCCATATGCTCGCTTTTATGTGACGATATACCCATATAGCCTGATCATCATGTAGCCAGAGTATTTATCTGACCAAGTCCAAACGAGAGCACGTATAAGGCGTCATACCAATACGGCCTCGTCTTCATGAGGCTAGAGTGTCTATCCGACCAAGGCCAAATAAGAGCATGTATGTGGCGACATACCAATGCAGTCTCGTCATCATGCGGCCAGAGTGTCCATCCGACTAAGGCCAAATGAGAGAACGTATGCGGCAACATACCTATGCGGCCTTATCATCATGCAGCCAGAGTATCCATCCGACAAAGGCCAAACGAGAAAACGTATGCAGCCACAATATTGTATGGCCAGAGTGTCCACCCGACCAAGTCTAAGTGAGAGAACATACCACAAAGCTATGCGACAATAATGTTATGCGGCCCTCGATCTTTTCGTTCCAACAGAAAAATATTTCTCACACGATCAGTGATGACTACGTGTCCAGCTGACCAAGTCACGCACGCAATGTGTTAAAAATAATCCTAAGATCTTATCAACAGCAGATCCCAATCGAAGCCATATGGTAGCCTGCCCATGGCATACGACGACAGTTTTAACCGTATCCTGTTGAAGAAGCCCCCTGCGGCCACCAAACAGAAGAATATGCAGCACCTATAACCCATCAACATAATGGCTATAAATAGGAGCAACTTAGACGTTCCAAGGGGCTGGTTTTTCTACTTCATAGACCATACAAGGGGAGAGCTATGTACGTGCACACAAGATCGGAAGAGAGAAAATATGAGAGATTAACATAATTTCCTCATCAGACCGTCAACGGAGTAAAGGAGACGCTACCGCGCTCGATCTCTATCGCCACTATCCAGATCATAATATTGTACTTAGATACCTTGCCTAGGATCTCTTTGTACTCTTTTGTTCGTTGTTAATCCAAAGTTTTATTAAACTCACATTAATGGCAAACAATTACTTGATGTATGCTAATAAAAGAGAAAAACTAACCTAGCTAAGGGAATAATCCTACTCTTTATCTGTTGCATAGAACATGGAATAAAATAATGAAACTATAGTTGGATTCTCGTTTTGCAGCTTTAAACTTATACAAGTAGAGTAGCTTATGATTTCAAGTAGACTATTTTACATGCTAATGTATTATAATTTACTTTAGCACTGTTACAATGCTTATCACTTAGACTATGCCAACTGTTTAGAATACTTCGTAGAAGGAGATACACAGTTTAGCCGAAAGACTGTCGAGTAGTCATTCCGAGGCAGAGCAAAAACATGGAATGGTTATGGAATCGTTTGGTCGCCAAGGCAGTTCCCATGCCAGGAGCTGCATTTAGATAAAAGGATTGAGTGAAGGAATGGCTCGGGGAGCCCAGTATAGTTTGAGATTCAGAGAATTGTCTGACCAGTACATAAGAACAGAATAAGAAAAGAGAGGAGACTTGCATTATCAGGGACAACTTGTGCAAAAGGTACCACGGATCCTGCAAATGATCGCAGCGGCACTAGGACCGATTTGTCACGGGCGAAACTCAGATTACACAGGTAATTCGGGAACTTGTAGCGGGGCTCGCTACCGGCACTGCAAGGATCACCGTATAACCAGCTATTGTCCAAGATAACTTGTGATAACGGTGACCTTCACTTTTTATAGACTAAGTTGGCAATACACATGCAAGTAATTAGTTGTATAAGATGAATGCATGGTACACTATATAGTTGGAGCATAACCGGTCTATGGCAGAGACACGTTCAAGACACTCAATGTTTGCTTGGTTATTTTTCTTTGTTTTATTACATATACTTGGATAACATCATTGTATCTTTGGGCAGGGAAGGAAGGATGTTAAGTGGAGGTAAATCGATCTTGGTTACTTATTTCGTAACACTTATGCCATGCCTATGACACGAGTACTTTATATTTATTATATGCCATAAAACTAATCCTAAGGTAAGATTAGATAGACAACCTAATAAGTTGGTGCACAAAACCTAATAAACGTGATTGGTTTTGTTGAGTTGGCAAAAACACTCCTCATTAATGCATTCATTGTACTTTACGGGAGCATCTCATTCCGTGGGGAGTTTCCTTCGTACTGCTGGAGCTGTCATGCCCAGTCCCATAATATGTAGGACTAGAAATATGTAGCATACCAGTTGTATGTATATGACGACTCCAATATATGAAAACCATAACACATCCGTACGTCGTATTATGAATAACAATTCACAAGTGATATATATTGTCACAAGTCATAGGCAAGTAATCTCATCCACAGAACAAGTCAACAAATAAAGAAATAAACTAAGTCAAATTAATCATAATGATCAAATCAGAATAATCCAAAATGATAGCTGGGTGAAGACAAATCCACTACCAATGACTATATCAAAACTAAAATGAGAGATGACGACAAAATTCCAATATAAAATAAAGGACAATAAAAGAGTCAATTAAAAGATCCATCACTAAGAAATTAGCTATGCTCGGAAGGTAAGATCTCATGTGGATAGTCCTGGTCGTCTACGCCTAGAAAGGAACCAGGTCCTCAAAGGGACGTAACAAGATACAGAAAATAACATATTAGATAAACTGCGGTAAATAAATAAATATACAAAGGGTTTTCTAACCATCTAATGTGCAATTTAGAGAACAATTTATATACGCATGGGTGGTATTTAGGCTCTTATCACATCCTATACATATATTGCAAGCAGTCGTATTCTCTAAACATCCTTAACGTCCAGCGATGTAAGAGGGTATCTGATAAATAAAAATTACCACAGTTGCATCTGGATACTATGGACCAAGATTTGGCTTCCCATACACAATCATTGTCCTTCCCCTCATTCCCGTACTGACCAACTCATATACACAACATGTCTACTAGTGTAATTGTATGAGTCTCTAATACCCTATTTATAACAGTTACGTTTCTAACTATTACGCATTTCGAACGAATCGATTGCTAGTTGAGTACGCCAGTTCGTGCCCTAAAATGAAGCATCGTGTCATGTGTCATGGCCAAAGGAGATATAAAAATATCCATAATCAAGTGGTAGTCTAATAAATCTAAGTCTGCATGCATAAAATTAGTAAAAGATTCGAGAAATAATGAACAACATCGTTCGTACCCAAGTCTAGCTTAGACGAACAGTTTATAAGAAAATAAATTTATGAAACAATAAAATAAATGCTAAAATAAAAGTATACTAACAATAAATATAGCAAGGTATCTTGCCTGGTGTCCTAGAAGAGTTTAGGTGATATTTTGGATATGAACGTGTCAAGTCAATAGTAGCACAAAGAGATAAAGATGTACGAACGTCCTCGAATGCTGAAATAAATATCACCAATAATCTTGGAATAAGCGAGATAGTCATAAAATACTACCCTTTCGTCCAATTTGGACACAGGGGCAAAACGATAATTTTTGGGTCAAAGTGTGGTCCATATGTGGGCCATTTTGTACCGAAAAATATGTCAAGGATAAAGGTATCTAAAGAGAAAGAATTATAGGTTAACCGAATCATAATCGATGATACAAACACAATGGTATGTCCAATTTTGGATTCTGTTGAGCTGATCCCAAATTCGCTCGTCAAGTTGAATCGTGGGGCCCACGAAAAGGCTATTCATCGACTGACTCAGAATCAGACGAAACTCGGGTCACAGGATAAGTCAAACGCTGCGAGTCCAATGGCATAATTTTTGTGTCTTTCCGACGAGCATACAAAATTTAACAGGATAATTTACAAAATATTGATATGGGAAACTTTCAACTGATACGGGTTAATTTCGTGAAAGTCCACACATCTGGATATACCATACGCGTCTTTCTGTGCAATTGGTATTTATTGAAGTGATCCGGTTTGACGGGACAGACTCTGTATCAAAGTTTTTCTGATTTGAAAATATATTTTTGGTCATTTTAGAAATAGAATAATTTGACAAATAATGCAAACTAAAAACACTAAAAGAATAAAAATAATCTTGGTTATGTTGTCAATAAGTCCCTTTAAATAGATTTTGAAAATATTGAATTAGTTGGTAGAAAACTGGACACGAACATGGGTACTTGGACTGATTTTCTGAACTATTTTGGAATAATTTCTCTTCCAACTTTGGATCAAATTTTCTTCCAAACCAGGACAACAAAAATCATCTTACTTAAAGGAAATCCTAGAGGGTCATGTTGTGAGCGTGTACAAAAAAACTGTCCCATAAAAGATCAAGAGGGGAGGAAGTTATGATACTTGAAAGACAGGTTCGGGGGCTATTTTGTTGCTCGCAGGGTTGTGTGGTCGTGTTTAAAGGCGATTTTTGGCGACTTCAGGTGGTGCGTGGTGTTGCTGGGGTGTCAGGGGAGACCGTTGGAGGTCGGAGTAGGGTAGAGAAAGTTAGGGTTAGGGTTAGGGTTAGGGTTAGGGTTAGGTTTGATATGGTTTTTATAGAGAGAGAGTAGAGAGGAAGTTCAGGCCGCGGGACCGCAGGTAGGGGTCGTGAGTTGGGAGGGATCAGAAGACTTGTGGGGTCTGTTTGGTTAGAGTATATATTGGTTTGTTATTGTAGTTGGGGTGTCCGTTGTTATTAGTTTTGCTTTGGTTTATTTTATTTTTCTTTTTTTAATTATTATATATTTAATTATATAAATGGTAAAATCCAAAAGTAACTTAAAATAACTTCTAGAAAAATTTGTAAAACTTTAAAAATTCTATATATAAAATATTTTTAAAATAATTATAATATAGTAACTATTTATGTAAGCTAAATTAAAAGCATACTGACAGTAAGTATAGCAAGGTATCTTGCCTGGTGTCCTGGAAGAGTTTAGACGTTCTGGATGTGAACGCGTCAAATCAATAGTAGCACAAAGAGAGGAAGATGTACGAACGTTCCCGAATGCAGAAATAAATATCACCAACGTTCTTAGAATAAGCAAGATAGTCAGAAAACACTATCCTTTCCTCCAATTTGGACACCGGGACAAAACGGTATTTTTTTGCTCAAAGCGGGTTCCACATGTGTCAAGGCTAAAGGTCTCTAAAGAGAAAAAATTATAGGTTAAACGAATCATATTCGACGATACGAACTCAACGGTATGACCAGTTTTGGATTCCGTTGAGCCGATCACAAATTCTCTCATCAAGTGGAATCGTGGGGCCCGCAAAAAGGCAATTCATTAACTGACTCGGAATTGAGCGAAACTCGGGCCAAAGGACAAGTCAAATGCTGCGAGTCCAATGGTGCTAGTTTCATGGTCCGACGAGCATACAAAATTAATCGGGTAATTTACAAAAAAGTGATATAGAGAACTTTCGACTAATACGGGTTAATTGGTAGAGTGCACACACGTCCAAATCAGCTTCCGTAAAAGCCCACACATTCGGATATAGCATACGCGCCTTTCGGTACAATTGGTATGAGATAAAGTGGTCCGGTTTGACGGGACGGACTCCAAATTAAAGTTTTTCTGATTTCAAAAACAATTTTTTGGTCGTTTTAGAAATAAAATATTTGACAAATAATACAAACTAAAAAAATAAAAGAATTAAAATAATCTTTGTTATGTTCTCAATAAGTCCTTTTAAATATATTTTAAAAATATTGAATGAGTTGGAAGAAAACTGTACACGAACATAGGTACTTGGACTGATTTTCTAAACTATTTTGGAATAATTTTTCGTCCAACTTTGGATCAATTTTTCTTTCAAACAAGGACACCAAAAATTATCCTACCTGAAAAAAATCCTAGAGGTTCATGTCGTGAGCATGTATGAAGAAAGCATTCGAGAAAAGATCAAGAGAAGAGGAAGTTATGATACCTGAAAGAGAGGTTCGGGGGCTGTTTTGTCACGCGTCGGGTTGTGCAGTCGGGTTTGGCGATAGTTTTCGGTGACTTCAGGCGGTGCGTGGTGGTATTGGGGGTCAGGGTGGCCTCTGGAGGTCGGGGTATGGTAGAGAAAATTAGGTTTCGGGTTAGATTTGATATGGTATTTATAGAAAGAGAGTCGAGAGGGAGTTCGGGTCGCGGGGTCGCAGGGCCGCGGGTAGGGGTCATGAGTTGGGGGGGATCGGGTGACTTGGGGTGGGGGTCTGTTGGGTTAGAGTAGGAATTGGTTTGTTATTGTAGTTGGGTTGTCCATTGTTGTTTGTTTTGCTTTGGTGTATTTTCTTTTTCTTTTTCTTTTTCTTTTACTTTTTCTTTTAATCATTATATATTTAATTATATAAATGGTAAAACCCAAAAGTAACTTAAAATAACTTCTAGAAAAATTTATAAAACTTTAAAAATTCCACATACAAAATATTTTATGAAATAATTATAATTTAGTAATTATTTATATAATTTATTTAATAAATAAAAATGATTTTCTATTTAGATAAGTAAATAACCAAAACTAAGAAAAATCTATCAAACCTTTTAAATAATAATAAAATATAATTAAATTATAAATTTAAAATTAGGTGGTTTACAGTCTACCAAACTTATAAGAATTTTTTTCTCAAAATTAAAACAAAAGCACGATTTAAGAATAAGAGGATACAATATGGAAAGAAACAGTCATGTACGAAGTATCGTACCTCAAACTCGGAAGGGAGAGACAAAAACGATAATTTCTAAAAATTTGGTTTAGATGAGGTCATTTGGCACGAATAAGTTTTAGTACAAGGAGAACTTGGACATTAAGACATGATTGAGAAGGAACATTGTAGGGAAAATGTGTAACCCAAGAGAAAGAGTGTTTATTTAATCTTGGTTAGATGAACGATCATGAGCTCTCTATAATCTAATTGATCTAAAAGTGTATATTTATTTGATAAATTCTCCATAGTCACTATTGCCTACATTTGTACTCCTAGAAGTCGCCAAACTCTCAAATTCTTACCTAAGTCCAGTCAATCGTAATATTCAAAATATAACAACATCTAAATCTAATCAAATCCATCACAATCTTCTCAAAATCAATATTTAAACTTAAATTCAATCTGTCATAATCTCTTCTCAAATTTCAAATAATTTAAATTTAATTCAAACTTATATAACATCTTCAAATTTAAATAATCCATATCAAGTTTGAAATTATGATTCAAGATATCATAATTTCCCCTAAAATTTAAATAACCAAAAATCTATTCAATCAAATCTTATTCTGAGTTTCAATTTTTAAGAATTACGTAGTCATCAATTTCTAAATTCACAAAATCTTAAATCGATGATTCAAGCCTCAAAATCTAATATTCAAAATAAATCCTCAAATTATAAAATTTTAAATTCAATCCATCAATGTACAAATTTAAAATTCTATTTTTATCCTTAAAAATTTAAATCGATGATTCTAGCTCCAATATTTAAAATTTAAATTATATAGTCAAATTTTTTTAATCCCATATCAAAATTCAAAATTTAAAATTCAATCCATAAGACGCTCTTCTCCTCAATGTTAAATCCTTATCATTAAGTTTTTTTCACATAACCCAAATAAATCAAAATCATCCTTTTAAAAAAAATTGAAATTAAAATAATTTAAATCTCTCAATCTTATCTTACTTGATTAACTTAATAACCACAATCTAAGATTTTTACCTTCATATAAAATTTTAGCTCATGTTGACAATATAACTTCTACCCAACTTAGAATTTACCGATCTATCGCATAAGACTATACCTATAAGAAAATTTTCTCAAATTATTTTATCGTGTTACTCAATCCTCGAAAAGTTAATGCGTTCATAACACAAATTAAACTCCTCTAATACATCTTTAGTTGCCAAAGTAATCCACCTGACAATGTAATTGACCTATGTGACATATACCTAGTACTAGTCACCTCTTAACCTCCCTCAAGCACGAGAAGATAAGGTTTATGTTAGGAAAGGATCAAGCAAGATGCAAATCAAGCAGTCAAATAAGAGATCGAGAAGGAATTCAAAGGATGTAATTTAAATAAGTGGATGAGATCCTAGACGCTAATCATATTTGCAGGTTTGCTAGGTATAGTAACGTAACCGAGACAATATATTCTCGACCTATATGGACACCACAAAAACATGGCACACCCAGTCCAATAATACATAGGACTGCGAATACGTAGCATGCCAGCCGTATGTTTATGGCGACTACAATAAATGGAAACCATAACACATACATTCGTTGTATTATGAATAACAATTCATAAGTGATATATATTATCACAAGTCACATGCAACTTATCTCATCCACAGAATATGTAAACAAATAAAGAAATAAACTAAATCAAATAGATCATAATAATGAAGTCTGAATAATCCAAAATTATAGTCGAGTGGAGACAAATCCACTACCAATGACTATATCAAAACTAAAATGAGATAGGAGGATGGAACTCAAATATAAATAAAGGATAATAAAAGAGTATCAACTAAAAGATCAATCACTAAGAAATCAGCTATTCTCGGAAGGTAAGACCTCCTAGTCAGTAAAAGAAGAATCAGGTCCCGGTCTGTACTCCTACGGATAGTCCTAGTCGTCTATACCTGGAAAGGGACCAGATCCTTAGAGGGACATAATAAGATACAGGAAATAACATGATATATAAACTACAGTAAATAAATAAATATGTAAAGGGTATTCTAATCATCTAATTTGCAATTTGGAGGATAACTTTCATACACATGGACGGGATTTAGGCTCTCATCACATCCTATACATATAATGCAAATAGTCGTATGCTCTAAATATCCGTAATGTCTAGTGACGTCTGTCATGACCCGTACCCAAAATTTGGGCATGAGTCATGGGTACGTCCAGCCAACGTCACAACATCGGTGGTAGAACACTATATAGGTCTTAATAATACTAAACATAACTCACAACCTGTCAATGATATCAACTCCATAAGGTAGACAATGAATAAATATTGCTCAACAGTTCATAATGTATACTCAATCACAATAATTATAAAAAATAAATGGCAAGATAAAAGATAAGAAGTACTGACATAAGTCAAGCACAACCACTCAAAACAGAGATAAAACTAAAGTCTAGCTATCCAACATAAATAGTCTCAATAAAGTCTCAACATAAGTCTCAACATAATCTCAACATAAGTCTCAAAGATGCATAAAATATAACTGTATAAATAGCTGCAGGTAGTGTCTCCTCTAAAGGAAGGGACTCATCTAATATCTCTGGTATGTAGTCTCCATCTACACCTGGTCCATAATGTGTAGGACAGAAGTCCTCAAGATCCTCTGGAAAAATGTTATCCAATCAGGATTAGAACTAAGTACAAGCACTAACAGCAGTTCCATGTATATTAAAAAATATAATACAGTGTAAAAAATACAAGATGGAGATAAATACTGAAAATAAGAAATACTGGTGAGTATGACATACTGGAGAATATATCATCAGCAATAGCACAACTAGCAATAAACAGAAATATCAGTGAATGTTAGAACAATGAACTAGAAATACAGGAATAGAATATCTAGCTAAGTATGTAAAATATCAGTCTATCATGTGATCAGCTTAGGACTGATCATGCTTGTTATATATGATTATTATATATAATTAGCTATGATTCATGTTAGATCAGGCTAACCATCTAGTTAGCTATGATGCGAGCAATAGTCAGGCTAATCTTATATAACAGGCTATGAGACATAAATAGTTAGGCTACACCCGACGTGATGTGTGGGGTGAGCTATGATGCATGTAGAGTGGGGTATGATCACATTATCTACTAATATCTTTCTGTCCCCCAGCTAGCACGATGGATTCCAATCACGACTCCTCATGACAAGTATCGATGATGCTAACCCGTGTATCCAAAGTTTCAGAATCAATTATGCCATACAACTAAAATCATAGAGATGATCAACATAATAAAAACTGTCAGAGAATGTACTCGCCTGTAGTCCTAAGCTGGCAATACCAATATCCTATTTTTGAAGTCTTGTCTAAATAATCCAATGGTCCTATATACATAATATAATAATAATATAGCATCAGTCCTTACACTAGCACACACACAAACATAATTTCTCTGAACTCAGAACTACGCTAGGGGTGATAACTGGTCAATTAGCAGGGTCAAGTGTGCGTCTAAAAGTACAGGTGTCATATCCTCGAATACTGTGCATAACAAGACAGTAACTAGCACTAACACATGTCTAGCCAGTATGTTAGTGTACACAAGACAGACAGTTCACTAATACTCAGGGTCATATAGTCATATGTAAATACGGGATGCACTACTAACACTTATGGCCATACAGATATATAATACTGGCAATCAATTTTCCATGCAGTATGTGCACATATTAAACCTAATTATCATAAACACGTAGACACCCTAGTTATTAGGTTTACTAACACAAGGTCTTGGAAACATATCAACCAACTATCACGAAGTAACATGCTAACCCTAATTATCATTCATATTTGCACATTCACACAACATGAAAAGAAGGCAAGGTCGAACATGTGCGTGCACGGGGTCGAGGGAGGCTACTATAGGTCATCTCCGGCGAGGGTGATACGGCTGTGCACGAGGTCGACGGGATCGTGAAGGTTGATGAGGGTAATGGTACGGCGGGGTGTTTGCTGCTCCGGCAGGGAAGATATTGTGGTGGTGATGGTGTGTTGACGATGATAATAAAGATGATGGACGTTGACGATGATGATGATGATGATGATGATGATGATGATAGAGGTTGACGATGATGATGAAGATGATGATGGTGGTGACGATGGTGGATATGACGCAGGGATGGTCGGAGGAAGGTGGTGGAGATACGGTGGGGATGGTGTTAATGGTGGCGGTGGTGGAGATGTGAAGTCAGGGAAGAAGACTGGGGCGAGTGGCTGTTGTGCCCAGGCGGAGGACGGTCGGGATGATGGTGAACAGGTCGGGGATGGCTCAGGATCCGGCGAGGGTGATATGGTGAGATGGGTCAAGTCGGGGAGGAGAGGTTTCGACGATGGTGGTGATGAGTCAAGGATGTCGGGGAGAAAATCTAGTCGGCTGCTAGAGAAGTTGCTCGGGGAAGGATGCGTCCCAGCGGAGGAGGAATACGGGGATGAAGAGGTCGAGGGTGACTATGCTCAGGCGGGGAGTCGGGGTTGCTGCTCCAAGGTGGAGGCCGGTTATTAGCTCCGATGGAGAGGGTGGTCGGAGATGTTGACGTGTGATGGTGGTGATTAAGATGATGCGGTGGTTTAGGGTTAGGGTTCGGTTATAGGAAGAAGGATGGTGGTGATGTTGATGAATAAAAATAATGGAGAAAGAGTTATGAATGAGGGAGAAGATGGTGATGCTAGCCTAGGGATTAGGGTCGGCCAAGTACTCCTTGGGATGGGGTTTGCTTGTTTTTACATAAAAAATTGAAGGGTGGAGATGTTGTTGGGTTGAATAGAGGGTGGAGATGGCTTAAGGGGGGTGAGGTTTGAGTGCTGCACACTCCAAAATAATAGAAAATGCATGTGTGACCGGTCAATGAGGGAAAAAGGGTGTTTCTTCATGTATTGGGTCCAATGGGAGGTGGACACCTCACTGCACTTTGTATAAAAGTCCCCAACAATTAAAAAATTGCACAAAAAGTAGGAATTGGGATTGAATGAGGCAAAACACCATGTTTGGTGTGATGTAGTGGCTAAAAAGGGAGTGTGGTGTTTAGTATGAACCTTGAGGGTGTGAATGGGGGTTTGGTTTGGTGTTGGGTCTAGTTTTGGGCCAAGTTGGGTCCTTACACCAATTTAATTAAAAATTAATGTAAAAGGTGTTCCAAAATTAATTGGAAGTACATAGGGTTAAAATTTGGTTGGACACAAGTGTCATGGACGTAGAAGACTCAGAATAAATATTTTTAAAAATTTGGGTTGCACAAAACAGGTCGAGATTGTGTCTCCAATTTTGATTGGAACGTACAAAGATGCAAAGTTGGATTTATTTAAAATTTAAAAATAACGTCTGCGGCGAATATTGTGCGACTAAAATGAAGCACAGAAGGGCATACTTATAAGTTACACAAAGGTCAGAATGGAAGACTGGCACGTCTAGGACAAAGGTATAAAATAGGTTGGAAGACAAAAGCTAGTGTAGCGCTCCAAATATCACAGCAACGGTAAGGTACAATAATCAAATAAAATCACAGTAATAAGTTATAATCCCAATATTTAATCCCAAATTTGCTAATTAAAATCTATAATCCTATATTTTAGTCAGGGGTTCATCTAGTGGGCTTCTAGGTCTAGTCCACTAACCCATGCATTAATGAACACTATATATAATATATAAAATATAACATGCAATATAATATCCTGGCTCAAAGCGAGAAAGACCCGGCAAGGTGCCCATCTCTCTCTTCCTTTAATAATTGCTCACGTGATATAATAATTAGAAAGATAAAAATAACCCTATTTTAGAATGTGGTAGTGACAAGTCTACCCTTCTTAAAAAAATTTGTCCTCGAAATTGAATTAAACTTAGCACAAGAACATACAATCAGACAAAAAATTATACTTCAAGCTTGTGCTCTGATGCTCAAATATTTACATAGGTTTCTGCTGTACTAGACCCATACTCTCAACTATGGCATCACTCAATTATCCCCAAACACCCAGATACATATGATGCACTCAACACTATGGTACACTCAAGCACTATGATATTCATCACCTGGATATACCTTCATCCTCTAACATACACTTAACTCTGGCACATTCACTAATAAATTCCTATCCCAATACACTGATACCCATATCAACTAATTACTAGTCCACAATATATCCATGGGTACATCCATATTGCACACACGTGTCTATTGATACCAAAATATGATACCAAGAACCTCTAACACAACCATAGGTTAAATGATGCATCCAAAGTTTGATACCCCTATCCCTTTGGTACCACTGTTTCTACTACAAGCACACCCACTACTAGCTCTCTTACTACTGTAATTGCTTATACTAGTTGTTCTTATCACTCAAGTGCACACCAAGTGTAACACACCACACTAAGTACTTCTTCCTCTAATACAACTCTAGATGGACACCCAAGTCAGTTTGCAGTGCCATCTCAGGCATGCTCAAGCCAACAGATCCTTACATATGCACGTTATCCACTCATATACTAATAAATATTTCTTACCCACATATATCTAAGTATACCTATATATACTCACAGTCTCTAACACCCAAGGTACTCATATTCTCTAACACTCAAGGTAGACACAATCACACCAATTGTCTTTACCCCTCAACTGTGTACTATAATTTGCAATGCTTGGATTACTTGCACTATTACTTCCAATGATTTTCTATCTATATTAACTGATACACTAATCTAATATTATCATACGAGGTACTTACTGTTACTAGTACATTATTCAACTAATCCTTAATATAGAAATACTAGCACTCTTGGTATAGTAACACTAGCTTTATCATTATATTACCTCATCATACTGACACTCATCACCCACTGTGCATCCTGTACATAATTCTAGACACTCTTCCATCTATTGCTTCCAACCCATCACTGGCATAAATATCAGGTGATACATTCATCACTAGTCATATACTGGTACACTCATATCTAATCAGATCAAGGCCCTACTTTTATCTGTAACACAAGTCTTACTACTTAGCACAATGTATTCTTATTCTCTCATACTCTCCTATACACTTATGGGTATCATCCTACTGTGGCACACTGTCATGCCCCAGTCCCAAATATATAGGACTAGGTACACGTAAGCATGCCAGCCGCATGGATATGGCAACTCCAATATATGGAAACCAAATCCATACGTACGCTGTAATATGAATACAAAATCCACAAGTGGTATAAACATATGTCACAAGTCACAGGATAAAATCTAAATCTCATCCACCAAAATCATATAAAAATAAATAACCAGTATCTATGAAACTAGATCTCAATAAGAAGTATCTAAGGATGATAGTTGGATGGAAACAAATCTACTACCAACTCGAATATAAGAGCAAATACAATATGAGTACAACACCACAACACAATATAAGAATACCAGCTATCCATCACAGCTCGAAGAGAAGACATTCTCGGATCACATGTAACCAACCAAATCTGCGCTCCTGCAAATACTCAAGAAAAGATACACCTGGCAGCGGACCAGGTCCTCAGAGGGACATAACAAGATACTTAAACACATGCCAATAAAGTACTGAAATAAATATCCAAAGGGGTCGCCTAACCGTCTAAAGTGAATGCAGTTAAGAACAACTTTCTCCACTAGTGAGCTATTTGGCTGAAAACTGGGATTTGGCATGGTTCTCTTTTGAAGATCTAGGTGCCCAAAGACACATCGTCTTTTGAACGGCGGAGGCCCGCCAATGTATATATATGGGTCATCACTACCCGTATCTCCAGCGAAGAATCCGGGCGTCACAGAAAAAGTGTAAAGGAGCTCAAATGCGACACTTGTTGTTCTCCCCCACCCATGCTCTGAGCATGTCACATCTATGACACAATAACACCTCTAATAACTGCCAAGTCTACTAGCATGCAAAGTTTCTAATAGCAGCTATTCCTAACGCACGGCCCATACGTACAGGAGGCCAGACCTGTCACGCAGTCCGTGATCTATATGAGACTCACACTCGTGTAACCACTGTGTCACAAGCCAATGAACCTAATGGTGCTACATGATAATGGGGTAGTCTCATGAACAAGGTCAATGCAATACATAAATAAAAACATATCGCGACGTCACGTCGCGCGTATTTTATATAACAGTTAAAATATATGAACTAAAGACAGAAAATAAAGATGCATGCAACATATGGAATATAAATAATAGTACAATGGCAAGATATACTTGCCTGACAAGGAAGCTGCAATGTACCAATAACCTACTCCAGGAATCGAGCAGAACAATCCAATATCCTATGTACACATAAATATAATATAATAGAATCATTAGTCATTACACTAGCACATACTCAACCATATTTACACTGGAATCAGGGGGTATACTAGGGTAACACTAGTCATCTAACACGGTCAATTATGCATTGAATTACGTGGGTGTCGCGTCTTCAAGTACTATACAAAATCAGTCAGTCAACTGACAGGTGTCTATGCCAGTACGTTAGTGTACGCAAGGCAGACAAATTCACAAGTTCTTAGGGTCAACATGGTCAAGGTAAGTATGGGATAGTCCACGATGTCCTAGGGTCATACAGTCTAAATATTTAGTCATAATTATCAATTAACATTTACTTACATATATATTCATATAACTATATAATAATATAACCATTAATTTATTTTAATTTATTTAATTCTGGAATCATTACTCTAAAATCCTATTTTAATCTTATTATTCTAATTTTTATGTTAATTCCTAAATTTTGTCCAAAGAAACTGAATTTTATCAACTCGAGACTCATGGCACGCAAATCGAGGCGATCTGTTGACCAAAAAGTCAACCGATACAAACTCGACTTTCATGCATGATTTTCTATAGATTTCAGCATCAAAAATATACTGGAATTTATGGCTCGTCTGAATTCAAATTCGTTTGAGAATTATGGCACATACAAATTTTGTATTGTGCACCGATGGTTAAATTCTAACCTAGAAGTTATACAGAATTAACAGTATATAAATACTTTGAAATAAATTCTAGAAAAAATATATGTCGATGATCTCTACATTATCTTTCCAAAACTTTAAACGGTTCATGATTCTGATTCCTGGTTCTCCCAGAATCGTGAAAACATCGAAACACATCTATTTTCGGATATACTGTGCTCTACGAATTTTCCAGAATTTAATACTAATAATTTAGAAAAATAATTTATATTATCAGAAAGCTAACCTCATTATCGTTCTAATAAAAAAAAATGGAGCGTGTTTGGAGTCCGGAGCTAGGAGATATCATCTTTTTAATTCGTTATAACTAGTAGAAAATGAGGCTGAATTTATGACGAATTTTGACTATTTTTTGGACGAAAAAGAGAGGAATTTGGGAAAGAAAAATATGAAGGATGAGGTATTTATAATGGTGGACACTACTAGGTTCAGGATTTGAATTAATTTAAAGTAGAGTTTGAATTTATCTCAATAATTTATAATCTTAAATATAATTAAAGATAATACAAATAATTTATAAAATCTTATTAATATCTATTAACACTAAATTAGTATCTATCTAATATTAAGACTATATATATCCAAATAAATCCTAAATAATTTTAAAATCTAAATAAATTTCTTAAAATTCTAAATAAATTACAAAAAAATATAATTAAATATTTTAAACTAAAATAAATATTTGGTAGGAACGACATGCAAGTATGGTCATATAGTAAATCATAGAAGTCCTAGAAATTTATGTTTTCTAAGTTTTAATTACCAAAAATTCTAGAAAAATCTCCAAAAATCTAAAATAACCTAAAATAATTCTAAATGAATATTTATATAAGTAAATATATCAAGAAATTTATTTTCTAATTAACTAAGAGCATATTCTAAATAAATTCAACATATATAATAAATATAATAATATAAAATATACACAAAATATCTATTTTGGGTGAGGGAGTTTACAATCTACCCAACTTAAAATAATTTCGTCCTCGAAATTAAAATAAGACATAATTTGTTAAATCCTTCACATTCGTACATAAGGTATGTCAATCGCAGTCTCTTCCAAAAATTTAAATAACAAAATCTATTCGAATCTATTGCGATCACTTCAAAATTAATATAACTACTGTTTAAATCAAAATTCAACCTGTCGTAATCTCTTCTCGATTTTTAAATAATCAACATCCAAATCTGACTCAAGTCTATATGATATCCCACATCAAAATTTATATCATAATTTTTAACTATCATAATCTCCTCTAGACTTTGAACAATAAACAATTCTAATCAAATGTTATTCCTATTCTTAACTTAAGAATTTTGTACTATTCAAATATTTAAACTCAATTTACATCCTCAATATTTTAAATAGGTGACCCAACAATCAAAATTGAACTTTTAATTCAAATCATCAAATTGTAAAATTTAAATCTAATTAACCAATTATTCAAGTCTAAAATTCTATATTTATCCTCAAAATTTAAATCGATGATTCATCCTTCAATATTCAAAATTTAAATTATGTGCTCAAAGTATAAATATTGGGTCCTCAATATCAAGATTTTTAAAATTCATTAAATCCTCATTATCTTAATCCCTCTTTTAAAATTCTCCACATTTAAAAGGACTTAATCTCTCAATCTAATCCTACTTGATCACAATCTAAAAGAATTCTCCTCAAGTTTAATACTGCAATTTCTATCCAACTTAGAATTTACCCATCTATCACATAAGGCTCTTACACTTAAGAAAAATATTCCTCAATTTATTTTCTTATGTCATTCAATCCTCAAAACTTTAACACCAACTATATCATATGTGATATGTCCTTAATCAATTATGAAAGATAGTCACCAAATAATGTTATTGGCCTATGGGGTATATCTTGTACTATCCGTGTATCACTTATATCCAAGCACGAGATTTCGTCTTTCCGAAACAAGGGAAGACGGAAAGCAATGGAAAAGAGTTCAAGGAGGGGTAATAGAATGGAAGTATTGGAATCAAAGCATTTAAAGAATTCAAATGGGAATTGTCAAGACAGTTGTGGATTAAAATCTTAATTTGGTAATTTCCTATTCGCATGCTCACATCGGTGCAGTTATGTACTTGATATGATATGCTTTGTCGTATCTAGAGGGTAAGTATATTCGTCTACTAATCACTACATATCTCAATCCACGTAAAGTAGTTATGCGAAGGGCGAACCAAGCGTACTAAGGTTAGCTAGACCCTAATACACTGATTCTGAAATGTATTATTGTGGGCCCCCAATAATACGTATGTCATGAACAAGCTCGATAAAGAATAAGCTTGCAAAAAGTAGGCTATAATAGCAGCATAAGTCAAGATAGTACAGCAAATATGAATACGCTAGATTATGATGAAAAAAGGTTCATAATAATTCAAATTCACAAAACAAAAGCAAAATAAGCAATAATAATGAAAGACTACACAATCTCTACAGTTGTCATACTAATTCCTTGTCTAAGTCGCTAGTCGACCAATAGGGACATGGACCTCTAAATTCTATCGTCTGAATAAACACTGTCGTCTTTGCTAGCATACAATTAATGTCATTCAGTTACACTTCATCAATGGATCACAGGGACTACGTGATACTAGGTGGTGAGGTAAACTATCCAACTTAAAATAATTTAACTACTATTGTATTGCCTTAAGGATACCTACAAAAATAACCTTGCACATGTACATAGAACAGAAACTCTTAGTAGGGTCTCCTATTGCATTATATAGGTAAGGGTCAAGTGCTCATAGAACAGGTGTCAATCGTAGGGATAGAAGAGTTACTAGCCGTTAAGGGGAAAGGGATTTAACTCGTATCGAGCTATGGGTA
This sequence comes from Iris macrosiphon, assembly GCA_036927795.1. Lineage (NCBI taxonomy): Eukaryota > Viridiplantae > Streptophyta > Magnoliopsida > Asparagales > Iridaceae > Iris > Iris macrosiphon. Next base: position 138,458,162 of record JAYESA010000005.1, read on the forward strand.
CAAATTTCGTGATTTAAAGCTAAGGGGTAATCAATAGATCACAACCTAAGGGAACTACGCAAACTATCAAATCCCAACTATCACGCACAAAATTCCAAGTTCAAATTACCAAGCTATACCCTAGCAAACTACATGTCCTAACATAGAATAAGATTACTTGGCCTTCAATCATACGAGTTATGTGGCACGAGTTAAATGATGAAGAAAGAAGAATCATAATTTAGTCGTCACACAATTAGCGAATGCTAAGGTTGCAGGGGGACAAGTTATGAAATAAAAAAAATAGAGGGCTCTAGATAGCATCATGGTTCTCTAAGGGGGTGGCATGCTAGTTGCCATGTTCGGGGTATGATCAAGGGAAAGGGTTAATTACATTTCTCTAGGCTTCCTAGGGTGCTGTCCACTAGTAACAAGACAATGACATAAGTTTTATAGTTCTCTAATACTATCCAATTATGAGGGTTAGGTTCAGTCCTAATGTTCAATATTGGTTCTCCATTGGTTCCTCGATACTAGGGTCAAACATTATGGTAGAACTTCTAACTAACTCTAGTAGTGTCTATACTACTCTCAAGTCTTCAGAATACATTAGGGGGTAATGGTAAATCAATTCTAAAGATAAGAAATTCTAGGGTTCACTAGATATTCTAAACTTAGTGGTGTGTCTATATTCTCGTTGTATTCTTAATAGGTGTGCTACTCTAATTATCATCCTAATAACAGGGGTTCCTATATTCTAGCAGAAGGCCATATATACTCAAGAAACTTATTAGGGAAGTACAGGAATCAAGTAGGATACAATTGTTCGAATAGATCATAGAGGAGGAAGGTGAATCATAGCCAATTGTGGATGAGATCCTATACTCTAGTCCTATGTGCAGGCTTGTTCGGTACAGTAACGTAACCGAGACAATATGCTCTTGACCTGCATGGGCCACCCAAAAATATGTCATGCCCCAGTCCCAAATACGTAGGACTAGGTACACGTAAGCATGCCAGCCGCATGGATATGGCAACTCCAATATATGGAAACCAAATCCATACGTACGCTGTAATATGAATACAAAATTCATAAGTGGTATAAACATATGTCACAAGTCACAGGATAAAATCTAAATCTCATCCACCAAAATCATATAGAAATAAATAACCAGTATCTATGAAACTAGATCTCAATAAGAAGTATCTAAGGATGATAGTTGGATGGAAACAAATCTACTACCAACTCGAATATAAGAGCAAATACAATATGAGTACAACACCACAACATAATATAAGAATACCAGCTATCCATCACAGCTCGAAGAGAAGACATCCTCGGATCACATATAACCAACCAAATCTGCGCTCCTGTAAATACTCAAGAAAAGATACACCTGGCAGCGGACCAGGTCCTCAGAGGGACATAACAAGATACTTAAACACATGCCAATAAAGTACTGAAATAAATATCCAAAGGGGTCGCCTAACCGTCTAAAGTGAATGCAGTTAAGAACAACTTTCCCCACAAGTGAGCTATCTGGCTGAAAACTGGGATTTAGTATGGTTCTCTCTTGAAGATCTAGGGGCCCAAAGGCACGTCGTCTTTTGAACGGCGGAGGCCCGCCAATGTATATATATCGGTCATCACCACCCGTATCTCCAGCGGAGAATCCGGGCGTCACAGAAAAAGTGTAAAGGAGCTCAAATGCGGTACTTGTTGTTCTCCCCACCCCATGCTCTAAGCATGTCACATCCATGACACAATAACACCTCTAATAACTGCCAAGTCTACTAGCATGCAAAGTTTCTAATAGCAGCTATTCCTGACGCACGGCCCATACGTACAGGAGGCCAGACCTGTCACGCTGTCCGTGATCTATATGAGACTCACACTCGTGTAACCACTGTGTCACGGCCAATGAACCTAATGGTGCTACATGATAATGGGGTAGTCTCATGAACAAGGTCAATGCAATACATAAATAAAAATATATCGCGACGTCACCGTCGCACGTATTTTATATAACAGTTAAAATATATGAACTAAAGACAGAAAATAAAGATGCATACAACATATAGAATATAAATAACAGTACAATGGCAAGGTATACTTGCCTGACAAGGAAGCTGCAATGTACCAATAACCTGCTCCAAGAATCGCGCAGAACAATCCAATATCCTATGTACACATAAATATAATATAATATAATCATTAGTCATTACACTAGCACATACTCAACCACATTTACACTAGAATCAGGGGGTATACTAGGGGTAACACTAGTCATCTAACATGGTCAATTATGCATTGAATTACGCGGGTGTCGCGTCTTCAAGTACTGTACGAAATCAGTCAGTCAACTGACAGGTGTCTATGCCAGTATGTTAGTGCACGCAAGGCAGACAAATTCACAAGTTCTTAGGGTCAACATGGTCAAGGTAAGTATGGGATAGTCCACGATGTCCTAGGGTCATACAGTCTGAATATTTAGTCATAATTATCAATTAGCATTTACTTACATATATATTCATATAACTATATAATAATATAACCATTAATTTATTTTAATTTATTTAATTTTGGAATAATTACTCTAAAATCCTATTTTAATCTTATTATTCTGATTTTTATGTTAAATCCTAAATTTTGTCCAAAGAAACTGAATTTTATCAACTTGAGACTCATGGCACGCAAATCGAGGAGATCTGTTGACCAAAAAGTCAACCGATACAAACTCGACTTTCATGCATGATTTCCTGTAGATTTCAGCATCAAAAATATACTAAAATTTATGGCTCATCTGAATTCAAATTCGTTTGAGAATTATGGCACATACAAATTTTGTATTGTGCACCGATGGTTAAATTCTAACCTAGAAGTTCTACAGAATTAACAGTATGTAAATACTTCGAAATAATTTCTGGGAAAAATATATGTCAATGATCTCAACATTAGCTTTCCGAAACTTTAAACGGTTCATGATTCTGATTCCTGGTTCTCCCGAAATCGCGAAAATATCGAAACACGTCTATTTTCGGACATGCTGTGCTCTACGAATTTTCCAGAATTTAATACTAATAATTTAGAAAACAATTTATATTATCAGAAAGCTAACCTCATTATCGTTCTAAAAAAAAACTGGAGCATGTTTGGTGTCCGGAGCTAGGAGATATCGTCTTTTTAATTCGTCATAACTAGTAGAAAATGAGGCTGAATTTATGACGAATTTTGACTATTTTTTGGACGAAAAAGAGAGGAATTTGGGAAAGAAAAATATGAAGGATGAGGTATTTATAATGGTGGACACTACTTAATTAAATACGAATAGGATTGGTTAATTTGGATAGGATTATGATGAATTTAAATAAGGATAGGATATGCATGAACTTGATTTCCTAGTAGGTTCAGGATTTGAATTAATTTAAAGTAGAGTTTGAATTTATCTCAATAATTTATAATCTTAAATATAATTAAAGATAATACAAATAATTTATAAAATCTTATTAATATCTATTAACACTAAATTAGTATCTATCTAATATTAAGACTATATATATCCAAATAAATCCTAAATAATTTTAAAATCTAAATAAATTTCTTAAAATTCTAAATAAATTACAAAAAAATATAATTAAATATTTTAAACTAAAATAAATATTTGGTAGAAACGACATGCAAGTATGGTCGTATAGTAAGTCATAGAAGTCCTAGAAATTTATGTTTTCTAAGTTTTAATTACCAAAAATTCTAGAAAAATCTCCAAAAATCTAAAATAACCTAAAATAATTCTAAATAAATATTTATATAAGTAAATATATCAAGAAATTTATTTTCTAATTAACTAAGAGCATATTCTAAATAAATTCAACATATATAATAAATATAATAATATAAAATATATACAAAATACCTATTTTGGGTGAGGGAGTTTACACACACTCATTAATACCCTTTACGTATATATATTTCTTTACTCTTGACACACCTAAGTACCAACCACCAAATTGAACATCATGCTCCATTAATTTTCCATATAATTTCCTTGATACTTAATTGTTTACATGGATCACCCAACTACATGAATTCATGACTATCCAGTACTGGCATGCTGACTCTGATAGTAACTCTTGGAACCCTCACTGATACTCTTTACTCCCCCTTCTACCTATAGTACCAATACTAACTATAATGACACATATTATAGAACTATCGCTAAAAGGTACTAATCTATGGGTTATTTATAGATTGATGCCTACTTGTAAAACCCCAAATCCTAAAACTCGTATTTTTTTATTAGTAATTTAATTATATAATTATGAGATAATTAGGAGAAATAGATTTTATTTAATTTTTATTTTAGGTGTTGGTAAATTTAGGAGATTTATGGAGCCATTATAAATTTTTCCGAATTTATTTCATGTAGGAAACCCTTGGGACAGTTGCTAGCTTAATGGTATGCAATAATAAAAATTCTTGATTTTTCTATGTATATATATATATATATATATATATATATATATATATATATATATATATATATATATATATATATTCTTAAAAGAAAAAGAAAGAAAAAGATTAGAAAAAAAAGAAAAGAAAAAAAACAATTAGAATTAAAATCTCTAATGGATTCTCTAACCTAACCCAAACCCTATTGCAACCCGTACTCGCCCTATATGAAATAACATAGCAGCAGCAGCCCCATGCTATTTCCCCTCCCCCGCGGCTAGCGAACACCCCCCTCCCCCCCCCGCGGTTCATTCTCTCTCCCTCTCCTATATATTCATCTAAATCCACCCAAAACCCTAACCCTAATCCTTCCCCTTCCATCTAGACCTGAGCGTTGCCGCCACCGCAGCCTGACCGCCGTCCAGCCGCCCGAAACCTGACCCCGATGACCGCGACCCCGCGCAACCCCGCCCGCTGTAATTTCAAACAGCGAAGTACCTGTGTTCTCGCGCAGTTTTCCGTCACCTGGCTCAACCAAACTGGACCCCGTCTTCACCGGCACATTTATCACTTAACCCTCTTTAATACCTGTAAGATAGTAGACCTCGAACAGCCCGTAACTCTAGGCAAAAACAGCGTCAAAATTGTCAAAAAATGATAATTTCTAGGTATCGCAGAAAATTGCGGTGACCACCTATGTTCCCGGATTCGTATCTCCCACCACAGAGATCCGAATCCGATTTTTCTTTTTGGTATACGGAGACCACTTAACCTAGTTTAATTTCTGATAATTAACATTACATTATTAACTGTTGTATGTGGAATTTAATTCATTGGAAAACTCCGAAAACATACTTTTTCCAGATTTCCAAAAGTTGTGAAACGGAGCGCGCCCCGCAAAACGGGACCGCCCCATCGTGTACCAAGTGTACCAAAGGGTGCACAGTGTACCCGGACACGTGAGAGTTTGAAAAAACTGATTCGGACACGTGTGCGCGTCAGAATCAGCCCGTATCTGCGGACAATCCCCGTGTCGTAACTTTTACAAAAGCCCTGCACATTTTGTGCACGTTCGTCAGATTGCGACGAAAGTTATGCCATTGTTCGTGGTATCGCGCTGGCCCTTTGACCCAATTTTCACACAATTATGAGACAGTTGACCAAATTGCCAATTGGCGGGCCCCACTGTTGACTTTTTGGACAAAATTGTGTTCGGCTCATCAGAATCCATATTTGGACATACCGTTATGTTCATGCTGACATTTATAGTTTGTTTGACCTATAATTTGTCTTATTTAGAGACCTTTAACCTTGGCATGCTTTTCGGAGCAAAGTGGCCCACATGTGGAGCCCGTTTTGACCCAAAATACAGTTTTGCCTCTGTGTCCAAATTGGACCAAGGGAAAGTGCTTTCTAGCTATTTTGCTTATTATGGGAACGTTGGTGATGTTTATTTCAGCATCCGGAGACGTTCATTCTGAGGCCGTAGTTTTTGACTCTTGGTGTTGACATCTGGACATTTCACTCTGCAGCTCTCTTGCTAGACAAGTATACCTTGCCTTGTTGTACTATTTAAATTTTGTATTATTATTTGCGTGTTATATATTTTATAACTGTGCACGTCCGAGAGAGACTCGGGTGCAGTCAACGAAGGCGTTGACGTTAGGACAGTGTCTGACCTAGTGTCTAGTAGACCCACCTAAAGTTGTGGAGTTATTGGTATGACTTCCAGGCCTTGACATATTTCCTACATGTTTTGTGAGTCTCATGTAGGGCACGGACTTGCGTATGTGGTTGGCCACCTGTACGTGTAGGTCGTGCAACTGATAGGGTATGACTGCTAATAGTGATGCATGTTAGAAGACTTAGCAGTTATTAGTAGGCGGAGCATGGACTACCGTGGTACGATGGCCCAATCCTCGTCCTTGTTTGATTGTAAGGTTAGGCTATTGTTTTAACAATAAACTATGAGCCAGAGTTACAACGCCTGGGCGTAGTAGCTGAAGCGTGTTATGGATACAACATGTATAGATCATTAGGCGGGGAGGACTACTAGTAGGCGTATGGGATACCCCACTTCCTTTACACTGATGCCACACTCGACGGAGTGATAAAGACGATATATACTACACTGATGCCACGTTCTTTGGAGCGATATGGACGATATATTGTACTGATGCCACACTCTTCAGGGTGGTATGGACGTTATATTATACAGATGCCATGCTCTTTGGAGATAGACGTTATTACTGAGCGCCCTCCTATGGGGGTATATGTGGCATATACTAGCCAGTTGTCATGATTGGTGAATTATGTCAGCATATGTCTAGCCTACACTTTTCTATCCACTCAAGTTGTCCTCAAATTTGCATTCACTTAGATGGTTAGCGCACCCCTTTTATTTATTCAGTATTTACTTTATGGCATGCTTCTATGTATCTTGTTATGTCCCTCTGAGGACCTGGTCCCTTTCCAGGTGTATTATTCATGAGTATTTGCAGGAGCGCAGATCCGGACTGGCTACTTATATTGTAAGAGGTATTCTCTTCGAGCCTCGTGATTATTAGAGGTTGTATTTATATTGTATTTGTCTTGTTATTCTTCATTCTAGTTCGGTAGTGGATTTGTTTCCATCCAACTGCCATCATTAGATACTTTGGATTAAGATCTAGTTCATAGATACTAGTTATTTATTTATATATGATTTCTGTGGATGAGATATAGTTATGCTCTCAGATATATATATGTTTACCACTTGTGAATTGATATTCATATTACAACATATGTGTGATATGGTTTACATATATTGGAGTACCATATTCATACGGCTGGCATGCTTACGTGTCCTAGTCCTACGGATTTTGGGACTGGGGCATGACACTACTACTCACATGTTCAACCAAGAAATACTTACAGACTCACAAGCCACACTCCCAACAGTCAATACTGATACTCAAGACACAGACCTAATTGTAAGTCACCAATTATCATACTAACAATTAACCCTAATGGAAAAAAGCTCTATAAGGAACTAGACTAAGAACTAACGGTATCTCTACTGCTAGTACAGAAAATGATGGAACAAGGTCCTATAATAACAGAAGTAGATAACAATTGAGATGATACTTTAAGAACCAATTTAAGATATAATCTGATAATCATACACGTCTGTCCAAAATCATGACACTCATAATCCTCGTCACGCCAGTAAGCATAGCTGCAATAAACGATAGGTTCCATAACTAAGGTATGCAACTCTATAATTATGTCATCTAGAATCCTCACCACGCCAACCGGTATGGCTACGAGAAACTCTAAATTTCATAACTAAGAAATGTACATCCAAGGTCAGGTTCCTACGTTTCTGCCACTACAGCTAATGTGGCTGCGATAAACTCTAGGCTCCATAACCATAGTAGATGTTTCACCTTTCTCATTGTCCTCATCAATATATGTCATCAGATGATACCATAATTTAGTCTGTAAAATTTATCTCGATATGAAATCAAACTCAATGACACCAAAATTAAATTTAACAACCGATCAACAAAAATCAAATTTAATAACAACAAGTAAGAACGGACAAAAACAAGAGAAAATATTTAAATTGGAAATTATAATAAGATTCTCAAGGGTCATCCCAGGAATCTCTTAAAATTTGTGATTGAGTATCCTCTCTCATCCTAGTATCCTATGTCCTATATCCTATCGCAGGCTCGTAGTAGTACAATTAAGTCATTACACTACCACGATATCGTACTACTTGCGCAAGCCTGACCTGTATGGGGCACCACTAAAAATGTGTCACGACCCGCAGCTAGAATTTAGGCATAAATCATGGGTACGTCCAGCCTACGTCGCAGCATCGGCAGTAGAACGCTGTCTAGGTCTTAATAATACTAAGCATAACTCATAACCTGTCAATGATATCAACTCCATAAGGAGGACAATGAATAAAATATTGCTCAACACTTCATAATATATACTCAATCACAATAACTATAAGAAATAAATGGCACGATAAAAGATAAGAAGTACTGATATAAGTCAAGCACAACCACTCAAAACAAAGATAAAACTAAAGTCTAGCTGTCCAACATAAATAGTCTCAACAAAGTCTCCAAGTAAGTCTCAACATAAGCCTCAAAGATGCATAAAATATAAGTATCTAAATAGCTGCAGATAGTGTCTCCTCTAAAGGAAGGGACTCCTCTAATATCTCTGGTATGTAGTCTCCATCTACACCTGGTCCATAGTGTGTAGGACAGAAGTCCTCAAGATCCTCTGAAAAAATGTTATCCAGTCAGGATTGGAGCGAAGTACAAGCACTAACAATAGTTCCATGTATATTGACAAAAACTATAATTAAGTGTAAAAAAATACAAGATGGAGATAAATACTGGAAATAGGAAATATTGGTGAGTATAAAATACTGGAGAATATATCATCAGCAATAGCACAACTAGCAATGAACAGAAATATCAGTGAATACTAGAACAATGAACTAGAAATACAAGAATAGAATATCTAGCTAAGCGTATAAAATATCAGTCTATCATGTTATCGGCTTGGGACTGATCAGGCTTGTTACATATGATTAACTATGATTCATGTAAGGTCAAGATAACCATCCTGTTAGTTATGATACGAGCAATAATCAGGCTAATCATATATAACAAGCTATGAGGCATGTAAATGGTCAGGCTGCACCCGACGTAATGTGTGGGGTGAGCTATGATGCATGTAGAGTAGGGTATGATCACATAATCTACTAATATCTCTCCATCCCCAGCTAGCACGATGGATTCCAATCACGACTCCTCGTGACAGGGATCGATGATGCTAACCCGTGTATCCATTGTGTCAGAATCAAGTACGCTATATAACTATAATCATAGAGATTATCAATATAATAAAAATTGTCAGAAAATGTACTCCTCTGTGGTCCTGAGCTGGCAATACCAATATCCTGTTTTCGAAGTCTCGTCTGAATAATCCAACGGTCCTATATACATAATATAATAATAATATAGAATCAGTCGTTACACTAGCACATACATAAATATAATTTTACTGAACTCAGAACTACGCTAGGGGTGATAACTGGTCAATTAGCAGGGTCAAGTGTGCGTCTAAATGCACAGGTGTCATGTCCTCGAATATTATGCATAATAAGACAGTAACTGGCACTAACACATATCTAGCCAGTATGTTAGTGTACACAAGGGAGACAGTTCGCTAATACTCAGGGTCATATAGTCATATGTAAATACGGGATGCACTACTAACACTTATCGCCATACACATATATAATACTGGCAATCAATTTTCTATAAAGTATGTGCACATATTAAACCTAATTATCATACACACATACACACCCTAGTTAGTAGGTTTACTAACACAGGGTCTTGCAATCATATCAACCAACTATCATGAAGTAACATGCTAACCCTAATTATCATTCACATTTGCATATTCACACAACATGAAAGGAAGGCAAGGTCAAACCTGTGCATGTACGGGGTTGAGGGAAGCTACTGTGGGTCATCTCTGGCGAGGGTGATACGGCTGTGTACGAGGTCGATGAGATCATAAAGGGTGATGAGGGTAATGGTGTGGCGGGGTATTTGTTGCTCCAGTAGGGAAGACGTGGTGGTGGTGATGGTGCGTTGACGATGATAATAAAGATGATGGACATAGACGATGATGATGATTATGATGATAATGCTGGAGGTTGACGATGATGATGAAGATGATGATGGTGGTGATGATGGTGGAGACGACGCAGGGATGTCTGGAGGAAGGTGGTGGAGATACGGTGGGGATGGTGTTAATGGTGGCGGTGGTGGAGATGTGAAGTCTAGGAAGAAGACCGGGGCGAGTGGCGGTTGTGCCCAGGCGGAGGACGGTCGGGATGATAGTGAACAGGTCGGGGATAGCTCGGGATCCGGTGAGGGTGGTCGGGTGAATTGGGTCAAGTCGAGGAGGAGAGGTTTCGACGATGGTGGCGATGAGTCGAGGATATCGGGAAGGAGATATAGTCGGGTGCTAGAGAAGTTGCTCAGGGAAGGATGTGTCCCAACGGAGGAGGAGGACGAGGATGAAGAGGTCGAGGGTGACTGCTCTCAGGCGGGGAAACGGGGATGCTGCTCAGCGGTGGAGGCCGGCTGTTGGCTCCGGCGTAGAGGGTAGTCGGAGATGTTGACGTGTGATGGTGGTAATTGAGATGATGCGGTGGTTTAGGGTTAGGGTTTGGTTATAGGAAGAAGGATGGTGATGTTGATGAATGAAAATAATAGAGAAGGAGTTTTGCATGAGGGAGAAGATGTTGATGCTAGACTAGGGATTAGGGCCAGCCAAGTACTCCTTGGGATAGGGTTTGCTTGTTTTTACATAAAAAATTGAAGGGTGGAGATGGCTTAAGGGGGTGAAGTTTGAGTGTTGCACACTCCAAAATAATAGAAAATACATGTGTGATCGGTCAATGAGGGAAAAATGGTGTTTCTTCATGTGTAGGTTCCAATGGGAGGTGGACACCTTACTGCACTTTGCATAAATATCCCCAACAATTGAAAAATTGCACAAAAAGTGGGAATTAGGTTTGAATGAGGGAAAATACCATGTTTGGTGTGATATAGTGGCTAAAAAGGGTGTGTGGTGTTTAGTATAAACCTTAAGGGTGTGTATGGGTGTTTGGTTTGGTGTTGGGTCTAGTTTTGGGTCATGTTGGGTCCTTACGCCAATATAATTGAAAAAATAAAGAAAATGGTGTTCTAAAATTAATTGGAAGTACATAGGATTAAAATTAGGTGGGACACATATGTCATGGACGTAGAAGACTCAGAATAGAATATTGTCAAAATTTGGGTTATACAAAACGGGTTGAGATTGTGTCTCCAATTTTGATTGGAACGCACAAAGATGCAAAGTTGGATTTATTTGGAATTTAAAAATAACGTCTACGACGAATCTTGTGCGACTAAAATAAAACACAGAAGGACATATTTATAAGTTACACAAAGGTCAAAATGGAAGACTGGCACGTCTAGGACAAGGGATTAAAATATGTTGGAAGACAAAAACTAGTGTAGCGCTCCAAATATCGAAGCAACGGTGAGGTACAATAATTAAATAAAATCACAGTAATAAGTTATAATCCTAATATTTAATCCCAAAAATGCTAATTAAAATCCATAATCCTATATTTTAGTCAGGGGTTCATCTAGTGGGCTTCTAGGTCTAGTCCACTAACCCATGCATTAATGAACACTATATATAATATATAAAATATAACATGCAATATAAAATACACAATACTTATAATAATTAAAAAGACAAAAATATCTCTATTTTAGAATGTGGTAGTGACAACGTCAGAGGTTATCTGATAAATAAAAATTACCACAGTTCCATCCGAAGACTATGGCCGCCGATTTGGCTATCCATACGCATAATCATTGTCCTCCCCCTCATCTTCGCACTGACCAAGTCGTATATACAATGTGTCCAGTGGTGTAACTATATGAGTCTCTAATACCCTATTCATAACAGTTATGTTTCTAACCATTACACGTTCCAAACGTATCGATGGCCAGTCGAGTATGCCAGTTCGTGCCCTATAATGAAGTATCTTGTCCTGTGTGTGTCATGGCCAAAGAAGACATAAAAATATCCCACAATCAAGTGGTAGTCTACTAAATATAAGTTTGCATGCATAAAATAAATAAAAGATCCGAGAAACGACGAACACCGTCATTCGCACCCAATTCTAGCTTGGACGCATAATTTATATAAAAAAATTATGAAAGAATAAAATAAATGCTGAAATAAAAGCATACTGATAATAAATATAGCAAGGTATCTTGCCTGGTGTCCTGAAAGAGTTTAGGCGATGTTCTGGATGTGAACTCATTAAGTCAATAGTAGCACAAAGAGAGAAAGATGTACGAATGTCACCAAATATTGCAATAAATAACACCAACATTCTTGGAATAAGCAAGATAGTAAAAAAATACTACCCTTTCGTCCAATTTTGATACAAGGGCAAAACAATATTTTTTGGGTCAAATTGGGTCCACATGTGGGCCACTCTGCACCAAAAAACTTATCATGGCTAAAGTTCTCTAAAAATAAAAATTATAGGTCAAGCGAATCATAATCATCGATACGAACTCAACGGTATGTCCAATTTTAGATTTCGTTGAGCCGATCACAAACTCTCTCGTCAAGTCGAATCATGGGGCCCGCAAAAATATGATTCATCGACTTGACTCAGAATCGGACAAAACTCGGGTCACATAACAAGTCAAACGTGGCACATCCAATGGCGCAAGTTTTGTGGCATTCCGACGAGCATACAAAATTAACAGAATAATTTATAAAACATCGATATTAGAAACTTTCGACTAATATGGGTTGATTTTGGTGTGCACGCATGTCCAAATCAGCTTCCGTAAAACTCTACACGTCCAGATATACCATACGTACCTTTCGGTATAATTGGTATACAATGAAGTAGTCCGGTTTGACAGGATGGACTTCGTATTAAAGTTTTTCTGTTTTGAAAAATAGATTTTTGGTCATTTTTGAAACAAAATAATTTGACGAATAATGCAAACTAAAAAAACCTACAATAATAGAAATAATCTTGGTTATGTTGAACGATTTGGTAGAAAACTAGACACGAATATGGGTACTTGGACTTATTTTCTGAACTGTTTTAGAACAGTTTTTCGTCCAACTTTGGATCAATTTTTTTTCCAAACCAGGACACCAAGAATTATCCTATTTGAAGGGAATCCTAGTGGGTCATGTTGTGAGCGTGTATGTAGAATATTTTGGAGTAATTGTTATATTTTTATTGATAATCTCTTGGCTATTTATAGCCTTACAATCCTTCATCTTACATTAATACCCCATTAAAATCCCCTATAGAATATTCTAATATCCCAAAACATATACCAAGAATATTCTAATATACCAATAAATATACAAAAAATATTCTAATATACCAACACTCCTCCTCAAGATGGGTAAAAGATATTCACTAAGCCCATCTTGTCACATCCTCTAATCATATCTGTAGAGCTAAGTCACTTGGTCATATTGTCTGCTACCTGCTCCTTGGTTGGAACATGACCTAGCTCCAGTAGTCCACGGTCTACCTTCTCCTTGATGAAGAACCTATCGATCTCGATGTATTTTGTCCTTTCATGATGTACTGGATTGTTGGCGATACTGATTGTTGACTAGTTGTCTCACTACAGCTTCATCTTGGCTCCTTGATCAAGTTTCAGCTCCACTAGCATACTCTTCAGATATAGCAGCTCTGCAACTCCCATGGCCATAGCAATATACTCTACTTCAGTTGTTGATCTGGCCACCATCGACTACTTTTTACTCCTCAAAGAGACCAAGTTGCCTCCTACAAATATGCAATAGCCCGAGGTAGAGCTTATGTCATCAGTATAGCTAGCCCAGTCAGAGTCACAGTAGCCCTCGATGCACAAATAATTATTTTGAATATCAACCCCTTTCTGGGGGCACCCTTCAAGTATCTCAAAATCTGGTACATTGTGTCCATATGACCCTTCCTTGGGTCATGCATGTAGCGGCTTACCACACTCACTAAAAAGCAGATATTATGACATGTATGGCTCAAATAGATAAACTTGCCTACCAGTCTCTGGTATCTATCTCAGTCAACTGGTTATCCAGCCTCAGCACATAGCTTGAACCCCTGGTTGATGGACGTCACTGCAGGTCTGCATCCCAACATCCATGCCTCTGTGATAAGGTCCAGCGCATACTTCCTCTTAGAAAGAATAATCTCCAATGCTTTTTGAGCAATCTCAATCCCAAGAAAGTACCGAAGAAGGCCAAGGTCCTTTCACCACGAATTCCTTGCCAAGCTTCCCTTTGAGTCGGGCAATCTCCTGCTCATCATCTCCTGTGATAATTATATCATCTACATACACCGCAAACATGGAGATATATCCTCCACTCTGATCGAAGAACACAGTATGATCAGCATTGATATGCTGATATCCCATCCCTATCATCGCCCTCATAAATCTATTAAACTATGCTCGAAGAGACTACTTCAGTCCAAAGAGGGACTTCTTTAACCTGTAGATATTTGTCACTGTCTTATAGGTACAGAATCCTAGTGGTATCTCTATGTATACTTCATCCACTATATCTCCATAAAGAAACACATTCTTCACATCCAGTTGGTGTAGCATCCATCCACCATTCACTGCCAAAGAAATTAGGGTCCTGACTGTGCTCATCTTTGCCACTGGTGCAAAGGTGTCGTCATAGTCAATGACGTACGACTGACTATATCCTTTTTTCACCCATCGAGGCTTATTGTGCTCTATTTTTCCATCTGGGTTCTGCTTCACAGTAAAAACCCACTTGAATCTGACTTCCCTCTTCCCCTTTGGCAGTTTTACTAGTTCCCAAGTGTGGTTCTTCTCAAGGTGCATATCGCCTCGTGCATCGCCTCTATCCACTTTGGATCATTCTTGGCAACCTGCTAATTGTTAGGTATAGTAATACTATCCAAAGATGCAATGAATGTTTTATGAGAAGAAGAGATATTATTATATAAAATAAACTAAGTAAGGTCCCAACCATATCTATCAAGAGGATTTCCCGTATTGCTACGAGTGGTCCTCTATACTGATAATGGTGTGGGAGGAATAGAAAGAATGATATCACCTGAGGGGAATCTGGTGGTGGTGGTGTAGAGACGGATGCATGTAAGGGACTTGGCATTGGAACTATA
The DNA here is from genome assembly GCA_036927795.1 of Iris macrosiphon. Lineage (NCBI taxonomy): Eukaryota > Viridiplantae > Streptophyta > Magnoliopsida > Asparagales > Iridaceae > Iris > Iris macrosiphon. Next base: position 138,473,389 of record JAYESA010000005.1, read on the forward strand.
GGTACTGGTCCTGTAGTTTGCTTCCCTTTCCAGTTGTAGGTAAGTAACTCTCCCTGAGCCGTGAGCCTAATACCTCTCATCGCCTTCCCCTATTCCTCTACACTCTTCTGCTCCTCCTTAAATGTTCCTCCATGCCATACTCCTAAATCGGTCACCACACTCTCACCAATCTCCCTCTCTCGCCTCATACTCTTAGTATCAGGTGAGTTGATCATGTATGAGGTTCCCTCCTGACGGTAGTATGGCTCAAACCCCATGAAGTGAACATCCATTCTCACAAATTTCTTCTTATCTACTGGGCTCCAGCACACGTACCCCTTCTGAGTCGTCGAATAGCCCACGAATACACACTTGACTGCTTTGGGGTCAAGTTTCCCAACAGACGGTCTATTTTCCTTCACAAAACATACGCAGTCAAACACCTTTAGTGGGAGTATCCTACTATTATTTTCTTATAATATCTCACATGGAGACTTCTTTCCCAGTACCTTCGAGGACATCCTATTGATCAATCGAGCTGCTATCAATATTGCATGCCCCCACAGACTCTATTGGACATTCATGGCGATCATCATGCTCCTTGCCACCTCCAGAAGGTGTTTGTTCTTCCTTTCTGCCACTCCATTCTGTGCTAGTGTGTATGCATAGGTGGTCTGATATTGTATCCTTTAGGCTAATAGATATTTCTCAAGTGCTTTATTGGTATACTCTATTCCATTGTCAAACCTTAGTACCTTCACCACTGCTCTGTATTGAGTATGGACATGTTTATGAAAGTCCCATAAATAGACAAAGACCTCACTCTTATTCTTCAACAAATACAGTCAGGTGATATGAGAGGAACAATCAATAAAAGAGACTAAATACTTGTAACCATTCATAGGAGTTATGGCGCACGGTCCCCAGACATTAGAATCTATAATATCAAAAACAAAAGAGCTCCTATGGCCTGCACCAACATATGAGCTCCTAGTAAGTTTTCCTAAATCATATGCATCACATACTAGTTTCTCCTTATTTGTCATCTCATAAATAGATGGATACAACCTACTCAAAATACCAAAAGAGGAGTGCCCCAACCGCCTGTGATGGAGTATCAGTGTATCCTCGGCACTCATCTTTGGTCCTTTTATTCCTGTCCTTTCTACCACAGACACCAATGCTGAATCCAGTCCTTCCCGATCCAGGTACCACAGTCCATCATGCCTAGTACCAGTCCCAAGTCTTTGTTCCGTCTCCTTCTTATAGAAGATCACTTTAGGAATATCAAAAAGACAATGCATTTTAGTTGGAGTATTATAGAACTAATGGACAAACGACTTACTGAAAAAGAAGAAGCATGTAAAACATTGGATAATCTTACTGAACATGTATAATCGATAGTACCCTTACAGACCACTAGATAAAAAGTACCATGGCTGTTTGAATATTGTCTGCATATGCTATGTGAGTGAAGGAAGATAACTCACTAGCATTCCCTGTCACATATCGAGACACACCCGAATCGACAATCCAGTCCGACGATCTAAGGGAAGATATAGATGCAAAGGCGAGTAAGTCATTAGTACCTTCCGATGAATAGGCATATATGGCAACTTTGCCTTTGGCGAATACTGAGGTGGACGCCTCCTCAGTCCCACTCCTCATGTCTCTATCGCTTGACGCTCTCTGCTTTCTCCTAAGTACTTCCAGTATGACCAGTAGAGCCGAATCCTCCTCAGTATAGGCACTATTAGCTCCCTCCTCATCTTCTGCTACCAGCAGGTTTGTCCGATAACTTCCTCGACTACCCCATCGACGCCCACGTCCATGGCTACATCCTCCAAATTGTCCACGTCCACCACCAGAATCTTCCTTCTTGGGTGTTTTGGTGCAAGCATACCTCAGATGGTCTACCTTTCCGCAGTTGTAACACTGCCAGTGGTCTCCCTTAGGTCTTGTACCGCCTAAATTGGCAACCGCCAGTGCTGTCTTCACTTCAAGAGGATCACTTGTCCCTGTCTATAGCTTGATACGAGTCTCCTCCTTGTTCATGGTCGAGATAGCCTACTCAAGTATAGAAATTTTTTGTTGAGCTAGAAGTAGTGTTGTCCTTTGAGCAAACATTGCGGCCAGCCCCTTAAAAAACTTTATCGTCCTCTCCTACAGACATACATGTCCCTCCTTATATATCAGGTCCTCGCAACTCGCATAATCTAAGAAGTGATCATAATCCAACCACAGATGCTCCAACTCTGTGGCATACTCCTGTACCGTCTTCTTTCCCTGTACGGTGTCGTCGATCTCCACTTTGATATAAAAAACCCTCAAGTTATTCCCTACACCATCGTAGGTTCTCCTCAACTTCTCTCACACATATTTCACCATCTCAAGGCCATCTACTGTGGCAGCGATCGACTGGACTAAAGAATTAAGAAGCCAAATGTATACTACAATATGAGTGGACTTCTACTCGTCGCGTCCTGCCGAGCCCACATTCGGCTCTATCTTATCTCCTGACAAAAAGCCCTCCAGGTTCTTTCCTGCTAGGGTTCTCCTCACTCGCCGTGACCAACTCAAGTGGATGGACGATCCATTAAGCTTCAGATCGATGGATGGAAGCTCCAACTTCGCCAATATTTATGTCGCGCTCTCACCATCCGACAGTTTCATCAACTTCATCAACGTTGCGACCTCCGCAGAGTCTAACTTCTTGATAATCTCCTTCATCGATCATCTTCTTCTCCGATCACCTTACACTCATCTCATGATTCACGTTCGCCCTCTTTGTCCTCTCCTAGACCCGTTCATGTCTCTCCTCCATCAGATCTAGGCCTTCGATGTCAATGTTTAGGTTGACCCACGAGAGACGCCAGCAACCGCAGCAGAAGGCTCCGTCCGCGAGAGTCGCAACTTTTCGATGGTGGTGGTGGGAGAGTGGTGCAGCAGCGGTGGCGGTGGTGGCGGCTATGGTTTGGTCGGTTATGGCTAGGGTTTGGACTCTGATACCATATATAATATTTTTGAGTAATTGTTATATTTTTATTTATAATCTTTTGGCTATTTATAGCCTTACAATCCTTCATCTTACATTAATATTCCATTAAAACCCCATGTAGAATATTCTAATATCCTTACAAATATACCAAGAATATCCTAATATACAAAGAATATTCTAATATACCAACAGTGTACGAATAAACCGTTCAAGAAAATATCAAGATATGGGAAAGTTGTGACACCTGAAAGAGACAGGTTCGGGGACTGTTCTGTCGTGCGCTGGGTTGTACGGTCAGGTTTGGCGGCAGTTTTCGGTGACTTTAGGCGGTGCGTGGTGGTGCTGGGGTGTCAGGGGTGGCCGTTGGAGGTCGGGGTAGGGTAGAGAAATTTAGGGTTTGGGTTAGGTTTGATATGGTATTTACAGAGAGAGTTGAGAGGGAGTTCGGGTAATGGGGCCTCGGGTAGGGGTCATGAGTTGTGGTGGATCGGGTGACTTGGGGGTCTATTTGGTTAGAGTAGGAATTAGTTTGTTATTTTAGTTGGGTTTTCCAATGTTGTTGGTTTTTTATTTAGTGTATTTTCTTTTTGTTTTTTTAATCATTATATATTTAATTATATAAATGGTAAAACCCATAAGTAACTTAAATAACTTCTAGAAAAGTTTGTAAAACTATAAAAAAATTACATACAAAATATTTTTTGAAATAATTATAATATAGTAAATATTTATGTAAGCTATTTAATAAATAAAAGTTATTTTCTATTTAGCTAAGTAAATAACCAAAACTAAGAAAAATATATCCAACCTTTTAAATAATAATAAAAATATAATTAAATTACAAATTTAAAATTTGGGGATTTATAGGAGCTAAAGTAATTATACAGGATATAATGTATTGGAACATCATCATTTTGTATCATTCCCAAAGTTGTAAGTTGTTCAGCACGATTCATTATAATGAGAGTGAGAGAGAGCTTGAGGGATTATAATATATGGCCTAACGCCGTTGTAACCTCCATTTTATATCAATAAAGAGAATTATTCTATTGCCTATTTGTGATTATTCAACTTTTCTGCTTTGGGGACTATCTGCGCGACTCTATGGCTTAGTATTTCAATCGGTAGTTTCGGCACTTGCCTTACGCGAGCATAACTTAGGCTCGCACGACATCATGCCTAGCGAGGACATTCGTCCTTCAGGACCGGGGTGTGACATAAGTAATTTAATATAAGCTTGTGATGATTTCCTTCAGGACCGGGGTGTTAGCAGCAGTGATCTTCGCTCCAAAGTTGTGGAAACACTATCTTTACGGAGAGCGTATGGAGATCTTCACAGGCCATAAGAGCTTGAAGTACGTATTTACGCAGAAGAAGCTGAATATGAGGCAGAGAAGGTTGTTAGAGTTGATGAAAGACTTTGATATCTCATTGTAGTACCACCCAGGAAAGGCCAACGTAGTCGTCGATGCCTTGATCAGGTATCCGATGGCTATGTACTTGACGACAGATAGACACTTATTGGCCGATATTGAGAGCTTGGAAATTAAAGTACTAGTTCCAGGTGTTAAGATTCAGATATGGGGATTGCAGATACAATCAGAGCTGATGAATAGAATTAGACCTACACAGTATGATGATAAGACTCTGAGGAGTATCAGGGCACAAGTTCGGACAGGATTGATAGATGACTTCACTATTGCGGATGATGGATTTTTACGATATGGCACAAGGATGTCTGTGCCAAGTGGAGAGATACGCGAAGAGGTTTTACAGGAGGCACACCGCTCTCAGTACTCGATGCATCCCAGAGCCAACAAGATGTATCAAGATCTGAGGGAGCACGTATGGTCGTATGGTATGAAGCGCGAGGTAGCACGCTTTGTATCCAGATGCTTAGTGTGCCAGCAGGTAAAAGAAAATTGACAAAGGCCAGGAGGATTGCTTCAACCTTTACCCATTCCAGAATGAAAGTGGGAGCATGTAACTATGGACTTCGTTTCAGGACTTCCACGTTCTCTAGGAGGAAAGGACGCGATTTGGGTCATCGTGGATAGGTTGACCAAATCAGCCCACTTCTTACCTTTCAAAGTGGGTACATCGACAGAGAAGTTAGCAGAGATATACGTGCAGCAGATTGTCAGATTATATGGAGTTCCTGTGAGTATCATCTCAGATTGGGATAGTCGTTTCACTTCCCATTTCTGGAGGAGTCTGCTGGCTAGCTTGGGCACTCAGCTCAAGTTCAGTATCGCGTATCACCCCCAGACAAATGAACAGTCTGAAAGGACTATTCAGACTCTTGAAGATATGCTACGCACTTGCGTTTTAGATCTCGGAGGTTCTTGGAAGGATCATCTACACCTAGTAGAGTTTGCTTACAACAATAGCTACCAGTCCAGCATTGAGATGTCACCATTCGAGGCTTTATATGGACGGAGGTATCGTACACCGTTATCTTGGGATGATGTTGGAGAAAGAGCTTTGTTAGGAACAGAAATGGTCGTGGATGTAGCAGAAAAGGTGAAGATCATCAGAGACAGACTACGAGTGGCGCAGGACAGACAGCGACATTGGGCCGATAGCCACCGTAGAGCCCTAGAGTTTCAGGTATAGGTTTTGTTATTTATTTAGTTTATGATTGTTTTATTTTAGATTGCGTGTTAAGACTGTTTGTTCTAGGTTGGCAATTTGGTGTTCCTACGGATTACTCTGACACGAGGCACGATTCATTTTGGTAGAGGCAAAAAGCTTAGTCCACGATACATCGGACCTTTCGGTATTCTTGCAAGGGTCGGTGCAGTGGCCTATAGACTGGACTTGTCTCCTGCTCTAGAAGGAGTGCATAACGTGTTTCACATGTCGCAGCTGAGACGGTATGTAGTAGATCCTAGTCACGTACTAGATCACTCGGAGATCGAGGTTGGACCGACGCTCAGCTATCCTGAATAACCCGTTGAGATCTTGGATCGTAGAGAGAAGGTATTGCGGAACCAGACTATTCCTTTGGTTCGTATTGCATGGAGACATCACTCTCCAGGCGAGTCAACCTGGGAGAGAGAGGACGAAATGTGCGAGTAGTATCCGTATCTCTTCGAGACTTGAGGGATAATTCCTTGTTTGATTGTTTATTCTTGTGCTAGTTTGTTTTTTAATTTCGAGGACAAAATTCTTTTAAGGAGGGTAGAGTTGTCACTACCATATTTCAGAATATGGATATTTTGGTCTTTTTATAATTTAATGTGTAAATGATTGTATGATAATTATTTATATTTAAATTGCTGTAATTTTATTTGATTGTTGTACTTTACCGTTGCTTCAATAATTAGAGCGCTACACTAGCCACTGCCTTCCAACTCATTTTACACCCTTGTCCTAGACGTGCCAGACTTTTATTTTGATCCTTGTGTGACTCATAACTATGCCTTATTGTGCTTTATTTTAGTCGCACAACATTCGTCGCAAACCGACTATATTTAATTCGGTATAAATTCAACTTTGTATCCTTGTGTGTTCCAATCAAAATTGGAGATACAATCTCGACCCATTTTGAGCAACACAAATTAGGATAATATTCTGTTCTGAGTCTACTTTATTCATGACACTTGTGTTCCACTTAATTTTAGTCCCATGTACTTCTAATTAATTTTAGAACACCTATTTCATTTATTTTAATTTAATTAAACCATAAACCAAACTTTGTGCAATTTTTTATTTGTTGGGCACTTTTATGCAAAAATGCATTAAGGTGTCCACCCCGTTGGACACAACACATGAATAAACCTATTTCTCCTTCATGTATATTTTTCCATAATTTTTGGGAGTGTGTAATTCAACATCAACCTTCTTAAACCATGGCCCTCAAAACCTTGAACCAATGCAATCCTAGCTCTTCATTTTTAAATCCATTTGAATCCTAGCCCTTGAAAATATCAATAACAAGCCCTTTTTCCCAAGGTTTGACCAAGCCCTAATTCTAGGTCAACCCAATATTATACCTATACATATCAATATCCTTCTTTTTCCTTTTCTCTTTTTCTTAAACCAAAGAGCACAGTCGACCCTATTTTTCCTATTCATCTCCTTTCCCGACATTTCTCCGCTGATCCCTGCCGACTCTCCCCCGACCGACGCCGGAGTCATCCACAACCCCTCCGGACGAACCCTTCACCGCCGTTCTCCTCCACACGACGCTTCCAACCCGCCTCTCCTCGTCGATCAGATCATGACCCCGACCCCACTGCACCCAGAAGCCCGCACGACCCGCAATAACCCGCCTCTCCTCGCCGAGCCACCTCGTCGAGCCGTCGACGACCCTGACTGCCTTCAACCGACCTCACGATTGCACAGCGAATGAGACCCGTCGGAGACGCTGCCAACCTGCTGATCGTCGGAGTTTGACCCGCTCGACTGAACCGAGCACTCCCTTCGCGATGACCTCGACACAAACGTCCCATCCCGCGTACACAGGTTTGAGTTCCCTCTTGCGTACATATACACGTACGCGCAGACGCGTAGTTCTCATTACATGCATACGTATTTTAGCTATGTTTAATATACGTGTATTGTGTATTTAGTATATATTTGGTATACGGATATATAATTGGTATATATGTATATTATATGTATTCCCTAGTATATTTTAATATATATATATATATAGTATAAATTCAATTAGTGTATATACATATATATATTATATATGTAATTAATTGGTATACATATATATATATATATATTAAGTATTATTGTTATATGCTAGTTAATAATATGTATATTTATATATGTATTAGGTGACCCAATTATAATTATGAATGCCCCGTAGTTACATTGACCTGTGACCATGTGATATGTTAGCAGACTGCCATATGTACACCAACGTACTAGCAAGACCCGTATTATTGACTGTCTGTTATGCACAGCAACTACAGACGTGACACCCCCTAGCATAGTCTCTGAGTTCATTGTGTTTTCATTGTGTGTGTTAGCGTAATATTTGATGCAATATTGTATTATATGACATGCCTATAGGACTGTTGGATCATTCAGACGAGATCCCAGAAATAGGACATTGGTATTGCCAGCTAAGGACCATAGGCGAGTACATTCTCTACAGTTTCCATTATATTGATTATCTATATGATTCTAGTTGTATAGCGTACATGATTCTGACACTATTTATACACGAGTTGGCATCATCGAGACCTGTCAAGAGGAGTCGTGATTTGGAATCCATCATGCTAGCTAGGGAAACGGGAAGATGTTAGTAGCTTATGTGATCATACCCAACTCTACATGCATCATAGCTCACCCACACCTCACATCGGTGCAGCCTGACCATTACATGCCTTATAGCCTGTTTTGTATGATTAGCCTGACTATTGCTTGCATCATAGCTATCCGGATGGGTTGCCTGACCTTACATGAATCATAGCTAATCATATATTACAAGCCTGATCAGTCCCAAGCTGATCACATGATATGCTAATATTTTACACACTTAGCTAGATGTTCTTGACATGTATCTCTAGTTTATGGATCTAGTATTCCTTATGTTCTAGTTATTGTTCTAGTACTCACTTATATTCTAGTTCATTGTTCTAGCATGCACTTGTATTTCTATTCATTGCTAGATGTACATTGATGATGACTGTAACCTCCGATTTCCAATTTCCAAAATAATTAGATTTTAATTTTATTTTAAAATATCAAGTTTTATAAAATATTTCTCCTTGAAAATTTTTATTTGATTTTGAACGATGTCTGATTTTAGAAGGTAAATTAAAAATCTTTATAAAAATCATTTTTCCTAAATGACGATGTATTACAAAATAAATAAATAAATAATAACATATATTTCTAGTTTCAAATATTTATTGGCTTGAGTCATAAAATTATTGTTTTAACTAAATAGTTATTTAAAAGACTAGTTGATAAAATAAAATAGATTTTTATTAATTGGGGTAGTAAATAAATGAATTACATACTTCCTAATATTTTGAAAAAATGAGTTTAATTAGTAGCTAATCGAAAGCCTCTTAAAAACATTTTTTCTTAAATTTCTTTCTATTTAATTTATCGTTTTCCGTCTCCCATTCACGCCCCCATTCTTCCCACATGAAAAGCCCCTTTATATTTAATTCTGGGCCATTCATTATTGGGCCAACCCGCAACCCTTTATCCCCACCATCTCTCCCTATTTAGGTTCTCATTCTCACATTTCCCTAGAAACCCTAATCTTCAATTCATTGGCTAGCCTCCACAAATCCCCACAGGGCCACAGCCACCATTTTTGTGTGCTCGTGTCCGTGTGTCCAGCATCCGTGTCAGCCGTGGTGGCCTCGGGTCCGACCCCGGGTGTCACATCGTATCCATTCAATTCCTGTGTCCGGTTACAATATTACAAACAGATTTTTCCGTGTCCGACACACCGGACACATCCACTTCCTCCACTGTACAACAGCACCCCGTCGTGTCCAGCCCCGGACACGACCCCGACGCTCAGATCAGACCCTGAACCTAACCCTAAACCTAGCCGTGGCCGCTGAAGTCGAACAGACCACCACCGCCGAGGAGTCCGCTGCCTCGAAGCCGCTGGAACGAAGCCGCCGTCGCCGCCGCTGGAACGAAGCCGCGTCGAGCCCTCGTCGAAGCCGCCCTGCCCTCGAACAGGCCACCACCACCTGGAGTCTCTCGACTAGATCGCCGCCGGAGCCGACGTCGTCGAGTCCGCCGCTGAGCCGAGTCCGCTGCCTCGAAGCCGCTGGAACGAAGCCGCCGGTGGCCGCCAGATCCGTCGAGCCGCCTCCTCGAGCGCCGAGCCCGCTCCTCGAGCGCCGAGCCCGCCCCTCGAGCGCCGAGCCCGCTGCCTCGAGCTCCGCGCCGACCCCGCCGTCTACCACGCCGACGCCGGAGACCACCCCGGCGAGCCCCGGCCCGACGACGACGGAAATCCCCTCTGTGAGCCTCTTCCTTTCCTTTTTTTTTCCATCTTTCGAATTTAGGGACTGTGGATCCCTGTTTAGTAGTAGTTATAATTAGAGTAGATAATTAACAATTAATCAGTAATTAATTCTAAATCATTAGTTAGTTTAATATAGTTTAGTTTAATTAATTATCAATTAATCAGTAAAGTTAGTTAATCAGTAAAGTTAATCGATAGTTAATATGTTAGTTAAGTTAATTGATTAATATAATTAGTAGTTAATTATAATTAATCAATTAGTTTATTTATATTGGTTAATTATTTTTGTTAATTGAATTATATAATCAGTTTAGTATATATAATTAGTTCTTTTATATAATTAGTTTAATTAATTAGTATATGTAATTTGGTTATTTTATATAATTTGGTTATATTAATATGCAATTAGCTAGTTTATGTAATTAGTTTATTTTATGTAACAAATTAAAAGGGTTTTGATATGTAAAAATAATAATAATTTTTGGTTACATTATTAATTAAAAAAAAAAAATATAGTTTCAATAATCTAAATTAGTTCGAAATTGGTTATTTTTGACTGGTAACTGAAAATTCTAGAGATATATAAATACATTGGCTTTTACATAAATTCTAGATTTTTATAAATAAACTTTTAAGTGTAATGTTGTTCGAAAGGAAAGTTTAACAATTATTGTTCAAATAATTTCGAAAGGATTTATATATGAAAATACGTATTCTAGTGTATGTAATTGATTTGGTAGCTATGTATATATATTTTTGTATATGTATATAATTATTTTGGTATATATATATACATGTATATATGTATGTATATTTTGGTATAATTATGCATATATTTAATTGGTATAATTTCACGTAGTATAAGTGTAATAAAACGTATTTTTAATATATAAATTAATTGGCATCTGTATATATATATAGTATAAATGTGAATTGGTAATTTAATATAGTATGTTCTAATAATGATATTGACAAAATATATGTATATTTTAAACGGTATTTTTGCATATATATGAGTATACGTATAGTTCAACTAGTATATCTATATATATATATTGTAAATACATTTAAATTGGTGCATGTATAAATATAGTAAGTATTAATAAGTGTAATGTGTATTATATACGTATCCCTACTAGATGACCTAGTTGACTAGAGCCATGCCTGGCAGAGCCCCTGAGTTCATGTATTTGTGATGTGTTAGTGTAGCACCTGATGCAAATGTGGTTTTGCTTGTGATATGTTTATAGGACTGTTGGTTCCTCCAGACGATACTCTGGGACAGGACATTGGTTTTACCAGCTAAGGACCCAAGGCGAGTACATTCTCTGATTAGTTTCTAATTTATGATATCTCCTATGTTCACTGTATCTAGTGTAAATATCCATGATCTTGACACGATGGTTACACGGATTGGTATACACGGATCTCGTCATGAGATGTTATTCCTTATTCATGGTGTAGCTTGTACGAGACTTGTTTCCTTGATATCTTGTGCATGTACAGACACTGATTTCCGGGGAGATTTGCTACCTCCCTAGGGAATCCCGTGCCATAGCGTACCATGATTAGATCTACTATACCAGTCGGGGGTGGGGAGTATTTTAGTATAGATATGTGATCATATCCAACTTTCCATGCATCATAGCTCACCCCGCATCTCACGTCGGGTGCGGCCTGACCCTCTCCATGCCTCATAGCTGTTACGTGTGATTAGCCTGACCTCTCCATGCATCATAGCTAACCAACGGTTAGCCTGACCTTCCATGAATCATAGCTAATCACATGTAACCAGCCTGATCAAGTTCCCAAGCCGATCACATATTAAAGCTAGTACTCACACACTTAGTCATAGAATTCTTACTCATGGACATATTGTTTCTTTTCCTGCATTTACTTACAATATTTCCAGTACTTCTCTCATTGTACATTCCTCGTACTTATACATGCATCTGGTATGTTTCCATCTAGAACTGCTACATAGTTTATGTCATTTATATAGAACTGCTATTTAGAGATGTACTTTGCTCCTTCCTGACTGGAAAATATTTTTCCAGACTGTGACATTAGTAGACTGGTTTCTGACACTTGGGGATTGGAAGTTAAGGATTGCAGGTATGTATGTTATCATTAGACTTGTGCTGTATTCTTTTATTTCTTCATTTCCTATCGTGCCGTAGTTGTGATTGAGTATTTCTAGATTTATTTTATGATATCCACGTCTCCTTATGGAGTTGGATACTAGCGTGAGATTGTTTAGATAGTACTTGACCTAGACAGCGTTCTACCGCCGATGCTGCGGCGTAGGCTGGACGTACCCACGCTCTCGTGCCCCTAAACCGGGTGCGGGTCGTGACACGTTTTTAGTGGTGGCCCATGCAGGTCAGACTTCGCTAGTTGTGCGATGTCGTGGTAGTGCGACGTCTTAGTTGTACTACTGCGTACCTGCTATAGAATATAGGACATAGGATACTAGGATGAGAGAGGATACTCAATCACAAATTCTTGAAAGATTTCCTGGGATGACCCCATGAGAATCTTATTTTCAATTTAAATCTTTCCTTGTTTTCCGTCCACTCTCGCTTGTTGTCACTGAACTTGATTCTTGTTGAGCAGTTATTAAATTAAAATCTTGGTATCATTGTTGAGTTTGATTCTTGTTGACCAGTTGTTAACTTTAATTCCTGGTATCGTTGTTGAATTGATTTCATATCGAGATGAATTTTACGGGCTAAAATTTACGGTATCATCTGATGACATATATTGATGAGGACAGTGAGAAAGGTAAAACGTCTACTTTGATTATGGAACCTAGGGTTTATTGCAGCCATATTAGCTGTCGTGACGAGAACGTAGGAACCTGACTTGGATGTACATACTGTAGTTATGAAACTTAGGGTCTCTCGCAGCCATACCGGTTGGCGTGGCGAGGATTCTAGATGACATGATTATAGAGTTGCATACCTTAGTTACGGAACCTGTCGGTTATCGCACCTATGCTTACTGGCATGGCGAGGATTCTGAGTGTCATGATTTCAGACAGACGTGTATGATTATCAGGTTGTATCCTAAATTGGTTCTTAAAATATCATCTCAAGACTTATCTATTTCTGTTATTCCAGGACTTTGTTCCACCACTTCTTTCTTTACTAACAGTAAAGATACCTTCTGTCCTCAATTCAGTCTTTGAGCTCCTATTCCTTGAGGATTTCTTGTTAAGCATGGCAATTAGTGGCTTGTGATTTTGTTTGTGTCTTGTATTAGTATTGACTGTGTTGCTAGTGAGTTGTAAGTGTTTCTTAGTTGGGCATGTGAGCAGTAGGCTTTAATCTAGAGTTAGCCCTTAGCATAGTACCTTGTACCAATGATTCTAGGAGTAGTGTCATTAGAGACTGAGAGTTAAGGAGAGTATAGAGTATCAGTGATAGTTCTCAGAGTTAGTATCAGAGCCAATTACCCGTCCTGGATAATCATGATCATGTAATTGAGTGATCTATGTAGACGATTAAGTATCCGGAAATTGTGTTAAGGATTTATGGAGCATGATGTCCAATTTGATGGTTGATATCGGAAATGTTAAAGGTAAAGAAATGTATATGTATAAAGGGTTTAATGAGATGTCATAAGTAGAGAAATATCAGGATTAGTAATGGAAGTTGTGAAGCATCACGGATTAGTTTAATAGGCTTTAAAGGATTGAAGGAAATACATATACAACCATCGAGATGAGGAACCATACACATACCCATGAGAGTAAATAAACATGAGTGTTATAGAGGATACAGGTGATCATGAGTCTAATGAGCTTGATGAGATAATCCATTAATGCGGCTAGTGATATAATACCAAGAGTGCTAATGATTCTATACCAAGGATTGGTCAAGGATGACGTTAATAACAGTAAGCACTCTGTGTGTTGATAATTAGATGATATACCAATTAACATAAATTGAAATCATGAAAGAAAACACAGTTGATGATAACTTTGATCATTGGAGGTAATAGTGCAAGTGATTCGGGCAGTACAAATTTAGTACACAGTTCTAGACAATAGAGGTATTGAGTGCACCTTGAGTATCAGAGACCGTGAGCACTAATATGTACATTGAGGAGTTATAAATTAAAGGGTGGAAATAAATTTTTAAATTTTCAGAATTTTTAAGGAGTTGAGATTTTTATGTTATTAAAATATTGAGAATTTAAATTTGATTCACTAAACATAGTTAAGGCTACAAAGATTTTAGAAGTGATTAAATTTTATTTCGATGTGAAGTATCAAATTTTGAGGAGGTATATGCATTTTATTTTAAGTTGATCGGGAAGTTAAACCTTGACGATTATTTGGAGGATTAATTTTTTGTAGATGGGAGATATGAATATTAATATATGATTAGTTGATATGGGTACCAGTGTACATGAATAGGAATTTGCTAGTGTGCTAGAGTTAAGTGTTTGTTAGAGATAGTAGACACTACAAGTAATATGTTAACATTATCCTTCTTCTTTCCTAATGTTCCTTCTCTTTCGCCTTTCGATTGATTGATTGATTTTCCTAGTACTGTGGTTCACATGCATGATTTTCTTGTTAGAATATAACTAGTAGTACCCCTAACAGAGACTGAAATACCATGACAAAAGGCACATGACCTATATTTTTCTTAAATTGTATGGCTGTAAGTAGAATTTTCTTAAACCATGATCATTTGAGTTTTGACCATAGCAAGGATCTATGACAAGGGTATGACCGACAAAAAGAGACAAGAGGATTGAATTTGTGGATAAGCATTAATTTAACTAAAAAGTTAAGGCGTTAATAAAAGAATTGACGGATCATTAATTTTACGAAGATTGAGGATGATTGAAACTCGAGGATAAATATTTACTTAAAGGGAGAATTAAGAAATTCACAGAGCCAAAAATTTGAGGATTTATTTATTTTAAGGAGGTCTTGATATGATTGAATTGATTATTAAAAATTTGAGAAATTTGAGAGATTATCATTTTATCTATTGATTGCAAGATAGAAATTTTGTATATTATGAATGTTGCATTGAAGATTCTGGAAGCATCGCATCGTTGAATAATTGAGGAAAACGAAAATCAGAAAATAAAAATCGTAAATGGAATAGTGTCGAATTAAATTCTTGGGATGAGGAGTTAGACTGGAATAAGCATCAATTGAATTTGAGTTAGAGGAGTAAGATGATTGATGAGTGTTTAAAATTTAAATTCTGGGATACCGATTTTTAAGTTTTATAAATATGCATTGATTGGGTTTCGATTGAAGGAGTGGATAGTAAATTTTGAGGAGATTATGATACGACTGGAATTCAATTAAAATATTGAGGATTTGAGTAGTAAAATTTTTACATTGGGATAATAAATTCAAAGGATGAAAAAAATATATTAGTTCAAAATTCGGAAATATTATACATACGGATAGAGAAATATGGAATGAAATGAAACTCATGGTAAAGAATATTATAATATAATGGATTATGGGATCATATAATTGAAGGTCGTAAGGTAAGATCATGGTATATTGAGGTTGTGATTTAAATTAAATCTTGACCATGACAGTAACATTTGAAATCGAAGAAAATAATCGAGGTATAGTTGATGTTAGGATAAACAAACTCGAATTGGATGATAAGGATTTTGGACAGGTAATGAATTTTGATTCAGAAATTCGAAGATCTAATCTAATAAAGTTTGTGATATTAGTTAATGATGAATCATAAGATTGAGAAAAGTAAAATGAACGAGGATAAAAAGGAGGATTATTTTCCAAATGGTAGTAAAGACTCTTTTTCTCTAGAAATTAAGAAAGGCGATTAGATGTCTCTTGGCTACATTCTGAAGGATGTATTTAAGTTTCTTAAATCAAATTGTCGACCGTATTTTTTCGAATTAGCTATAACTTTCATGTCTATATCATTCATTATCCTGGGTCTTCCTTGGTCTAGTTACTTTGAAAAGGTAACGTGCATTATTCTAATTATCTGTTTTTCAGTGATCGTGCCTACTTTCCAAAACCTAAAACCTTCTAGAGGATTCAAGGCCGAGCCATAATTCCTTCAAGTTATTCCTGTCTTAAACCATATTTTCTTTTCTTCATGTTTCCTTCTGTTGGTAAATATTTTCCTTATAGAAGTATTTTTTTCAATGATATATTCATCATTATGAACAACAAAATTCTTTTCTATCCTAGTCATCCCTAAAATTTCGAGGACGAAATTTTCTAAGGTGGATAGACTTGTAACCTCCGATTTCCAATTTCCAAAATAATTAGATTTTAATTTTATTTTAAAATATCAAGTTTTATAAAATATTTCTCCTTGAAAATTTTTATTTGATTTTGAACGATGTCTGATTTTAGAAGGTAAATTAAAAATCTTTATAAAAATCATTTTTCCTAAATGACGATGTATTACAAAATAAATAAATAAATAATAACATATATTTCTAGTTTCAAATATTTATTGGCTTGAGTCATAAAATTATTGTTTTAACTAAATAGTTATTTAAAAGACTAGTTGATAAAATAAAATAGATTTTTATTAATTGGGGTAGTAAATAAATGAATTACATACTTCCTAATATTTTGAAAAAATGAGTTTAATTAGTAGCTAATCGAAAGCCTCTTAAAAACATTTTTTCTTAAATTTCTTTCTATTTAATTTATCGTTTTCCGTCTCCCATTCACGCCCCCATTCTTCCCACATGAAAAGCCCCTTTATATTTAATTCTGGGCCATTCATTATTGGGCCAACCCGCAACCCTTTATCCCCACCATCTCTCCCTATTTAGGTTCTCATTCTCACATTTCCCTAGAAACCCTAATCTTCAATTCATTGGCTAGCCTCCACAAATCCCCACAGGGCCACAGCCACCATTTTTGTGTGCTCGTGTCCGTGTGTCCAGCATCCGTGTCAGCCGTGGTGGCCTCGGGTCCGACCCCGGGTGTCACATCGTATCCATTCAATTCCTGTGTCCGGTTACAATATTACAAACAGATTTTTCCGTGTCCGACACACCGGACACATCCACTTCCTCCACTGTACAACAGCACCCCGTCGTGTCCAGCCCCGGACACGACCCCGACGCTCAGATCAGACCCTGAACCTAACCCTAAACCTAGCCGTGGCCGCTGAAGTCGAACAGACCACCACCGCCGAGGAGTCCGCTGCCTCGAAGCCGCTGGAACGAAGCCGCCGTCGCCGCCGCTGGAACGAAGCCGCGTCGAGCCCTCGTCGAAGCCGCCCTGCCCTCGAACAGGCCACCACCACCTGGAGTCTCTCGACTAGATCGCCGCCGGAGCCGACGTCGTCGAGTCCGCCGCTGAGCCGAGTCCGCTGCCTCGAAGCCGCTGGAACGAAGCCGCCGGTGGCCGCCAGATCCGTCGAGCCGCCTCCTCGAGCGCCGAGCCCGCTCCTCGAGCGCCGAGCCCGCCCCTCGAGCGCCGAGCCCGCTGCCTCGAGCTCCGCGCCGACCCCGCCGTCCACCACGCCGACGCCGGAGACCACCCCGGCGAGCCCCGGCCCGACGACGACGGAAATCCCCTCTGTGAGCCTCTTCCTTTCCTTTTTTTTTCCATCTTTCGAATTTAGGGACTGTGGATCCCTGTTTAGTAGTAGTTATAATTAGAGTAGATAATTAACAATTAATCAGTAATTAATTCTAAATCATTAGTTAGTTTAATATAGTTTAGTTTAATTAATTATCAATTAATCAGTAAAGTTAGTTAATCAGTAAAGTTAATCGATAGTTAATATGTTAGTTAAGTTAATTGATTAATATAATTAGTAGTTAATTATAATTAATCAATTAGTTTATTTATATTGGTTAATTATTTTTGTTAATTGAATTATATAATCAGTTTAGTATATATAATTAGTTCTTTTATATAATTAGTTTAATTAATTAGTATATGTAATTTGGTTATTTTATATAATTTGGTTATATTAATATGCAATTAGCTAGTTTATGTAATTAGTTTATTTTATGTAACAAATTAAAAGGGTTTTGATATGTAAAAATAATAATAATTTTTGGTTACATTATTAATTAAAAAAAAAATATATAGTTTCAATAATCTAAATTAGTTCGAAATTGGTTATTTTTGACTGGTAACTGAAAATTCTAGAGATATATAAATACATTGGCTTTTACATAAATTCTAGATTTTTATAAATAAACTTTTAAGTGTAATGTTGTTCGAAAGGAAAGTTTAACAATTATTGTTCAAATAATTTCGAAAGGATTTATATATGAAAATACGTATTCTAGTGTATGTAATTGATTTGGTAGCTATGTATATATATTTTTGTATATGTATATAATTATTTTGGTATATATATATACATGTATATATGTATGTATATTTTGGTATAATTATGCATATATTTAATTGGTATAATTTCACGTAGTATAAGTGTAATAAAACGTATTTTTAATATATAAATTAATTGGCATCTGTATATATATATAGTATAAATGTGAATTGGTAATTTAATATAGTATGTTCTAATAATGATATTGACAAAATATATGTATATTTTAAACGGTATTTTTGCATATATATGAGTATACGTATAGTTCAACTAGTATATCTATATATATATATTGTAAATACATTTAAATTGGTGCATGTATAAATATAGTAAGTATTAATAAGTGTAATGTGTATTATATACGTATCCCTACTAGATGACCTAGTTGACTAGAGCCATGCCTGGCAGAGCCCCTGAGTTCATGTATTTGTGATGTGTTAGTGTAGCACCTGATGCAAATGTGGTTTTGCTTGTGATATGTTTATAGGACTGTTGGTTCCTCCAGACGATACTCTGGGACAGGACATTGGTTTTACCAGCTAAGGACCCAAGGCGAGTACATTCTCTGATTAGTTTCTAATTTATGATATCTCCTATGTTCACTGTATCTAGTGTAAATATCCATGATCTTGACACGATGGTTACACGGATTGGTATACACGGATCTCGTCATGAGATGTTATTCCTTATTCATGGTGTAGCTTGTACGAGACTTGTTTCCTTGATATCTTGTGCATGTACAGACACTGATTTCCGGGGAGATTTGCTACCTCCCTAGGGAATCCCGTGCCATAGCGTACCATGATTAGATCTACTATACCAGTCGGGGGTGGGGAGTATTTTAGTATAGATATGTGATCATACCCAACTTTCCATGCATCATAGCTCACCCCGCATCTCACGTCGGGTGCGGCCTGACCCTCTCCATGCCTCATAGCTGTTACGTGTGATTAGCCTGACCTCTCCATGCATCATAGCTAACCAACGGTTAGCCTGACCTTCCATGAATCATAGCTAATCACATGTAACCAGCCTGATCAAGTTCCCAAGCCGATCACATATTAAAGCTAGTACTCACACACTTAGTCATAGAATTCTTACTCATGGACATATTGTTTCTTTTCCTGCATTTACTTACAATATTTCCAGTACTTCTCTCATTGTACATTCCTCGTACTTATACATGCATCTGGTATGTTTCCATCTAGAACTGCTACATAGTTTATGTCATTTATATAGAACTGCTATTTAGAGATGTACTTTGCTCCTTCCTGACTGGAAAATATTTTTCCAGACTGTGACATTAGTAGACTGGTTTCTGACACTTGGGGATTGGAAGTTAAGGATTGCAGGTATGTATGTTATCATTAGACTTGTGCTGTATTCTTTTATTTCTTCATTTCCTATCGTGCCGTAGTTGTGATTGAGTATTTCTAGATTTATTTTATGATATCCACGTCTCCTTATGGAGTTGGATACTAGCGTGAGATTGTTTAGATAGTACTTGACCTAGACAGCGTTCTACCGCCGATGCTGCGGCGTAGGCTGGACGTACCCACGCTCTCGTGCCCCTAAACCGGGTGCGGGTCGTGACAATGACATATGCTCCAGTATTCCTTTATTCAGTACTTCTTCATTCCAGTATTTCTTATTGCCAGTATTCATATCTATCTTGTATTTCTTTACACTGTGTTATAGTTTTTTTCAATATTTGTGGAACTGCTGTTAGTGCTTGTACTTTGCTCCAATCCTGATTGGATATTTTTTCCAGAGGATCTTGAGGACTTCTGTCCCACACAATACGGACCAGGTATAGATGCAGACTACACCAGAGATCTTAGAGGAGACATTACCTGCAGCTATCTAGACAGTATTTACCTTATGTTGAGACTTATTTGAGATTTATTTCAGTTTATGTTTAGACTTATTCTGAGTTTATGTTGGACTTGTGGAGAGTTTATGTTAGACAGCTAGACTGTGGTTTATCTTTATTTTGAGACATGGTATTTAACTATGTCATTATTTCTTATCTTTTATCGTGCCTTTATACTCTTATAGTTGTTGTGATTGAGTTTACATTATGAGCTATTGTGAGATGTATATTGTCCTCCTTATGGAGTTGATATCATTGACAGGATGTGAGTTATGTTTAGCATTTATTGTGACCTAGACAACATTCTACCGCCGATGTTACGGCATAGGCTGGACGTACCCATGTCTCATGCCCAATTTTTTGGTGCAGGTCGTGACACGTATAAGCTGTATAATAAGGGTAACTATCTAAAAATACTAAAAATATCTATGTCACAATCCACATAAAGAACAAAATATCAAGAATGAACTACATGTGCTAAAGTTGGCTGCCCAGTAACACATAAGCTTGAATAGACTCGAGAAAAAAATATGAGTCTATAAAACTAGGCTACATCAGTAGACGAATAAATAATATAAATAAATAACCATAGCTTCCGTAGAAATAAAATAAGTACCTGGCACCAATGCTTGCATGACAAGAAACACACATCAGTAACTCCAAAGAAATAAAATAAGTACCAGGCACCAATGCTCGCATGACAAGAAACAACGTCTATGCTGCAAAAATTGGCAGGGGTCCAGGTTCTCAGAGGGATGTAACAAGGTACAAGAAGCAGCATACCAAAGTAAAACAGTATAATGCCACATACTCAATGGTAAACTAGTGTAACCATCTAAGTGATATGCACGTGAGAACATCACGCGTACTCAGGCTGAAACTACTACAAGCTCTGTGTCGGAGAGCCCATAGCAGCAAGTAATATCTCGTAGGGCCAGTAAATGTGCCAAAGATCTGAGACAGAGTCTAAGGCACCTCCAGTAACATATATATATAAACATAATCAGCCTGTAGTATGGTGTGCCTCTCCTCATCCAATGTAACCTCACGTCTCATGTCCATAATGTATCATGTCCATAACACGTAAGATCATGACCTCTAGCTAGTACAACGAGTCATAATAATATCTATATAATATGCAAGTCTCATATCACGAATCCTATAAGCCTATACAAAGTCACCATGAATAACTCAAGACAGATTATGTCATATAAAATAATGTCAAGTGTCCTACTGTATGATGTATTTGGTAAAGTAAGCACATAAAAATAGGATCATGGAATCAACTCTCTAAGTGACGTTACTCGACTCCGCGTACGACGTTGACACCCGAATCTTGTTCGGACGCTAAGTAACGTCTCACGGCCCTAGGATAAATATATTCATCAACCATATAAAATAACTATAATAATTAAATAAGATAATTAAGGCAAGAAACTGTGATACATCATGTCAAGGTACACTTGCCTGAATTTTTGATATGATGACGTCCAAGTGGCGAGCTCAATACGTCAACTACTTCTGAAAGGATGGAATCCACATGAACGTCTCTGAATGCTGCAACAGACATTACCAACATTTTCAAAATATAAGAAATAGCTAGAATTGATTACCCTTAAGTCCAATTTGGACACAAGGACAAAAACGGCAGTTTTAGGTCAAAGCGGGGTCCACATGTGGCCTACTTCGCACAAAAAAAAGTGTCGGAGATAAAGTTATCCAAATTTATCAAACTTAGTGTCTATGATTCCAGAACGATAAAAGGACCCCAACAGAACGTCTAGAACTGGATTTTGATGAGCCGATCACGAAATCGCACGTCATGTGGAACCGTGGAGCCCACAAAACGGTATTTCGTCAACGTTCTTAGATTAGAACCAAACTTGGGTCACAGGACCAGCGTAACGCTGTGAATCCAATAGCACCAGTTTTGTTCCGAATCGACAAGCACAATCAAATTTTGTGAAAGTCCACACGCTTGCGGTCATATTTTGCATCATTTGGTACAATCCGCACGCGACGACGTGGCCTCGTTTGGCTGGTCGTACCCCGTATCGAAGATTTTTGGTTCTTAGAAAAATAGTTTTTTGCCATTTTTTTATACAAAATATTGGATGATTTAAAAGTAATTAATTAAAACTAATTGAAGAGTAATAAACTCAGCTATATTGACTAAAAGTCTATTCAAGTAGATTTTATAAATAGTAAATGGTTTGCGAGAAAACAGAAAGCAAACATGGGCGTTTGGACTATTTCTGAACTGTTTAAGAACAGTTTTATTTTTGGCCAATTTTTAATTCATTTTTCCTTTAATATAATTCGTTTAAAATCAAACTACGTGGTAAGATTTACAGAGGGTCATGTTATGAATTAATTGAAATAAGTGGTTCAAAAAATGATCGAACGTAGGGGAGGAAATCTTACCCTAAAGATGGGGGCGCGGGCGACCTGTGGTGCGCCTGTTGTACACGCGGGCGGGTGCGGCCTGTTGTACACGCGGGCGGGTGCGGCCTGTGGTCGACAGTTTTCCGTCCGCGACGAAATCTAGGGGTCGCTGGAGAGGTCGACGGCGGGGTGGAGGATTAGGATTAGGCTTTTGATAAAATATTAGGGTTAGGGTTGCGTTTACATATGTATATATATACCGAGAGATTGTGGGAGAGTGAGCGGGTCTGGGTAGGGGTCTGGGCTTGGGTAGTAGTTTTAGGCTTTGGGTTTGGATTTCGGGTTTTATGGTTAATGGGTTTGGGTTTAGTTTTTATTTTATTTATTTTTTGTTTTTTCTTTTCTTTTCCTTTTCTCTTATATAAATAATTTATTATACATGACTTTGTATAAATATCCAAAAATCCTGAATATATATATATATATATATATATATATATATATATATATATATATATATATATATATATATATATATATATATATATTGTTTCGTAAATAAATTCTAGGGAAATTTAATAATATTTTAACAAACACATTTACAATAAAAATACTTTTGTGAAAAATTTGTAATTACTAAATATAATTAATTATTTATACAGCTAAATAAATCAAAGAATTCTATTTTCTATCTAGCTAAGTAAATAACAAAAAATTCTTATATTTAATTAAAAAAGAAAATTTAATTTTTTTAAAAAATTGAGGGGGATTACAATCTACCAAACTAATAAAAATTTTATCTTCAAAATTAACAATAAACATGGTAGAAAAGATTTTAGTTAAGCAAGGTCGCACTTGTTTATCAAAAGATGGGGGACGTAGTTACCAATGGGATCCTAGTTTGGTGTCATATTCTAATAGCAAGGATACACTTAGTTTCAGTCACTATCCAACTTATAGAAATTAAGTTGGTAGCAGGAACTCTAGCCATGATCATATTTTTATGGGTTTTAGAAAGTCTAACTTCAATGAGGGATACAAGATGGTGAGAATTTTGTGACCGTTGTCACAGCCTATCAAAGGAAATATAGGTACTACCATAGCGTTAATGAGTCAATAACTTTATAAAGAAATTATACCATTTCTCATTGCTCCTAATTAGGTTATGAGTCTACAAGGCAATAAGAAATATCATAGTCAATTACAACTAGGGTGAGATGGTACCGAGGAATACTTTATCACATATCATGAATGCCGATGAACGGTTCAACAATAAGCGTCAAAAGGTGATATAAGTTGTTAAGGTAATTAATTTTGTGTTGAGAGTACAAGGGGCTCAACGTAATGCAAAACAAGTATCATGGACGTCATTTGGCTCGAGTGGGCTACGAGTATCTCAATGGTTGGGGTAATTGGGTTGCCGATGTACAATTTAATTTAATTGCAACGATATTGAATATAGGGTTTAGAAGTAGATATGCCACGAATGTTGTGGGGTCTATATGGAGCATGGGTGTGTATCTTGGGGAGTAACAGATAGGTCATCAGTGAGTAGGTTCCAATTAGGCTCATGAATGTCAAGGTTGTCGGAAGAATTGAGTCGGTGTTGAGTATTAAAATCGTCCACAATGAAAAAAGAATAGCTGTGTGTCATTGGTGTGTACAATTGCATCAAGAATATTGTGCGACTAAAATAAAATATGGAAAGGCCATTTTGAGAGTGATAGTCATGTCATGGGCGTAGAGTGACTAGTCTAGGTCGTAATGATGGAAGTTGTTGAAAAGGAAAGGATAGTATTGTGCTCCAATTATTGAGCCACAATAAAGGATATCAATGATAAAATTAAAGAGGTAATTTAATCCGTTTAAAATTAAACCTAATTAAGACCAAATAAATTTAGATTTATCCTAAAATTCCAAAAATAACCCTATACTAAAACCAGGGGCTACCAAACTTATAAAAATTAAGTTGGTATCAAAACTAAAGTATGGTCCTGCTAACAAGATTTCTGGAAGGGCCTATTTTCTAATAAGGATTCAAGAGTTCTAGGGTCTACTCGCCATAATCAAAGATTCTCTAAAGAAACATAGATTCTATCAGTGTGCTATTGGTCAACAACTCTATAAGAAAAATTATTACCTATCCAACACTACTCTTATATAGGCCAAGCTTCTACAAGGAAAAAAAGACTAAGTCAGATCTAACTAAGACAAGGTGGTACAGAGGCTTCGATCATTGATTGATATTGATGACGATGAGATCAGAATCGAGGAAATCATGAAAGAAAGAAATTTTTAGACCAAGATAAGAGAAAATTTTATCTTAAGTCTAAAGGGTATGGTCGTAGGGTTGAATAAGGCACGATTAAGCGGGTATCTAGAGAATCGAATCATACTGACTAGATTAATAGGGATTAGAGTAGAAAGAACTAATACCTATAGCAAAATGGATATTAACACCCTGAAGAGGGTACTAACGAAAAGATTAATTTGCTACTAGGGTACAACTAGGAAGGGAAGAAGGATCTACTCAATTGTTATAATTAGAAGGATCGTTGTTGCAAAAGCACAAGGCTATATATGCAAAACAAGATAAGAATTTAATAGAAAGGATAGGAATGCAGTCGAGGGAGTAATATAACTAATCCTTAAACTCAATACTATATTCATATAAGTTATATTCTATATAACCTACCTCATACTATTGGCAACCTACTCCTAGCTATAGGTAAGCACTATACAATCCTTACAACTTTATCTAACTCGCATCTTCCTAACATAGTAGGTAAGGTCAAGGCTCACTAATCAGGTATACAGGTCTATCACTCCTGGCATACTATTTACTAAGGATACTCTTCAAATCATGATTAGGATTGGTTATCCCTATACTAGTATAATCTTCAATTGGAATGTCTATCTATTCTCGTACAGGTTACCCCCTTCTTTTATATGTCCCTTTCTGTTGTTGTTCCCATAGTCTCTACTATCTAATACATATCTTTCTTATGGAAGTCCTCTTGTCTAGGTTACTACTCTATAACAAAAGCTTGAAGTCATGATGCTCTCTTCTAAGTGACCATGTCGTCGACTCAATTAGATGGTAAGATTCTATTCAGGCTTAGGTCTAATCTTAACTACAAGGATTATTGAACAATTATATTCATAATGAGAATCTCAAATCATATCTTCGAAAGTCTCCCTTAAGGTTGTTCCTATTGTTTTATGGAGCTACAACTTATTCTAAGATTTTAGCTGGGTACTATCTCAATAGCATCCCTAGTCGTCTCAGTCATTACAGAAATTCTATAGCTATCATGGCCAATATTTATGATTGGTAAATCTTCTAATCCACCACTAACTGCTAGTGGAAGTTCTAATATCTATTTGATAAGGGAAAGTTCTCTGCTAAGTCTAATTCTTATATAAATCCTAGTTATTCTCTCGTTTTAATAGTCTGCCTAGTCATCTATCTTACCCATTTCTAACCTTGATAACTCTTCCTATGAATTATTCTACCACCTTGCTTGTCTTATAATAAATATACAATTAAAGATCAAGCATGAGTGTTCGCCCTTCCAAAATGGAAAAGAACAAGAGTCAATGATAGGGAGTTCAAGAAGAGAATCATTGAATACAATTTTTGAGGTTCAAAGGCGATAATAAAAATCAAAATAAGGTTCAAAATAATTATGGATTGAGATCCTAAAAAACATATCCTAACACAGGCTCGCTCGATACAATAACGTAACTGGGACGATTTAATCAGGACCTGCATGGGCTATCACAAAAATATGTCATGCCCCAATCCCAAAATACGTAAGACTAGGAATACGTAACATGCCAGCTACGCATTCGACCAAACTCTGGTCTGACTCGAATACGTATAAGCTGTATAATAAGGGTAATTATCTAAAAATACTGAAAATATCTATGTCACAATCCACATAAAGAACAAAATATCAAGAATAAACAACATGTGCTAATATCGGCCGCCTAGTAACACATAAGCTCGAATAGACTCGAGAAAGGAACATGAGTCTAGAAAACTAGGCTATATCAGCAGATGAATAAACAATATGAATAAATAACCATAACTCCAGAAGAAATGATATAAGTACCTGGCACCAATGCTCGCATGATAAGAAGCACACATCAGCAACTCCATAGGCTCCATAACCGTCTATGCTGCAAAAACTGGCAGGGGTCCAGGTCCTTAGAGGGACGTAACAAGGTACATGTAACAGCATGCCAAAGTAAAATAGTATAATGCCACATACTCAAGGGTAAACTATTGTAACCATCTAAGTGATATGCACATGAGAACGTCACTTGTACTTAGGCTGAAACTACTACAGTCTCTGTGTCAGGGAGCCCATAGCAGCAAGTAATATCTCGTAGGACCAGTAAATGTGCTAAAGATCTGAAACAGAGTCTAAGGCACCTACATAGTATATATATATATAAACATAATTAGCCTATAGTATGGTGTGTCTCTCCCCACCCAATGTAACCTCATGTCTCATGTCCACGATGTCTCATGTCTATAACACGCAAGATTATGACCTCTAGCTAGTACAAAGAGTCATAATAATGTCTATATAATATGCAAGTCTCATATCACGAATCCTGTAAGCCTATACAAAACTACCATGAATAACTCAAGAAAGATTATGTCACATAAAATAGTGTCAAGTGTCATACGGTATGACGTACTTGGTAAAGCAAGCACGTAAAAATAGGATCGTGGAATCAACTCTCTAAGTGACGTTACTCGACTCCGAGTATGGCGTCGACACCCGAATCTTGTTCGAACGCTAAGTAACGTCTCACGGCCCTAGGGTAAACACACATATCAACCATATCAAATAACTATAATAACTAAATAAGATAATTAAGACAAAGAACTGTGATAAATTATGGCAAGGTACACTTGCCTAAATTTTGGATATGACGACGTCCAAGTGGCGAGCTCAATGCGTCAATTGCTTCTAAAAGGATGGAATCCGCACGAACATCTCCGAATATTGTAACAAACATTACCAATATTTCTAAAACATAAAAAATTGCTAGGATTGACTACCCATAAGTCAAATTTGGACACAGGGACGAAAATAGCAGTTTTGGGTTAAAGCGGGGTCCACAAATGATCAACTTCGTACCAAAAAATATGTCAGAGACAAAGTTCTCCAAATTCGTCAAACTTAGTGTCTACGATTCCAGAACGATGATACGAACCCAATGGAATATCCAGAACTGGATTTCGATGAGCCGATCACGAAATCGCCCGTCATGTGGAACCATAGGGCACACAAAACAATATTTTGTCAACGTTCTCAGATTCGAATCAAACATGGGTCACAGGACCAGCGTAACGCTACGAATCTAATGGCATAAATTTTGTTACAAATTGACGAGTACGTACGAAGTTATGGCGAGGTGTCAAAATAGGCCGATTGGGTATTTTTTGGCAGATATGCGTTGATTTTGGCGTGCACGCACGTCCAAATCGAATTCCATGAAAGTCTACACATCTGCAGTCACGTTTCGACGGTGCAATCCGCACGCAACAACGTAGCCTCGTTTGGCAGGACTCTCCTCGTATCGAAGATTTTTGGTTCTAAGAAAATTAATTTTTTTGCCATTTTTTATACAGAATATTGGATAATCTAAAAGTAATTAATTAAAACTAATTGAATGGAAATAAATTCAGTGATATTGGCTAAAATTCTATTCAAGTAGATTTTAGAAATAGTAAATGGTTTGCGAGAAAACAGAAAGCAAACATGGGCGTTTGGACTATTTTTTGAACTGTTTCAGAATAGTTTTATTTTTGGCCAACTTTTGATTCGTTTTTCCTTTAATATAATTCGTTTAAAATCAAACTACGGGAAGAGATTTACAGAGGGTCATGTTGTGAATCAATTGAAAAAAGTTGTTCAAAAAAAGATCGAACGTAGGGGAGAAAATCTTACCCGAAAGATGGGGGCGCGGGCGACCTGTGGTACTCCTGCGGTACACGCGGGCGGATGCGGCCTGTGGTCGACAGTTTTTCGGCGGCGGCAATGTCTAGGTGTCGTTGGAAAGGTCGACGGAGGGCTAGAGGATTAGGATTGGGGTTTTGGTAAAATATTAGGGTTAGGGTTGCGTTTACATATGTATATATATACTTAGAGATTCAAGGAGAGCGAGCTGGTATGGGGAGGGGTCTGGGCTTGGGTAGTAGTTTTAGGCCTTGGGTTTGGGTTTCGGGTTTATGGTTAATTAGTTTGGGTTTAGTTTTTGATTGATTTATTTTTTTCTTTTTTCTTTTCCTTTTTTATTATATAAATAAGTAATTATACATGACTTTGTATATATATCCAAAAATCCTAAAACTATATAAAATAAAATAAAAATAGATTTGTTTTATAAATAAATTCTAGGGAACTTTTATAATATTTTAGCAAATACATTTACACCTAAAAATACTTTTTTGAAAAATTTGTAATTACTAAATATAATTAATTATTTATACAGCTAAATAAATCAAAGAATTCTATTTTCTAATTAGCTAAGTAAATAACCAAAAATTCTTATATTTAAATTAAAACAAGAAAATTTAAATTTTTTAAAAAATTGAGGGGGTTTACAATATACCCAACTTATAAAAAATTTGTCCTCAAAATTAACAATAAATATGGTAGAAAAGATTTTAGTTAAGCAAGGTCGCACTTGTTTATCAAAAGATGGGGGACGCAATTACCAATGGGGTCCTAGTTTGGCATCATATTCTAATAGCAAGGATACACTTAGTTTCAGTCATTAACCAACTTATAGAAATTAAGTTGGTAACAGGAACTCTTGCCATGATCATATTTCTAAGGGTTTTAGAAAGTCTAACTTCAAGGAGGGACACGAGATGGTGAGAATTTAGTGACCGTTGGCGCATCCTATCAAAAAAAATCTAGGTACTACCATAGCGTTAATGAGTCAATAACTCTAGAAAGAAAATTTTCCATTTCTTATTTCTCCTAATTAGGTCATGAGTCTACTAGACAATAGGAAATATCGTAGCCAACTACAACTAGGGTGAGATGGTACCGAGGAATATTTTATCACATATTATGGATGTCGATGAACGGTTCAACAATAAGCGTCAGAAGGTGATATAATTTTTTTAGGTGATTAATTTTGTGTTAAGAGTACAAGGGGCTCAACATAATGCAACACAAGTATCATGGACTTCATTTGGTTCGAGTGGGCTGCGAGTATCTTAGTGGTTGGGATAATTAGGTTGTCAATATACAATTTAATTTAATTACAACGAGATTGAATATAGAGTTTAGAATGAGATATGCCACGAATATTGTAGGGTCTATATGGAGCATGGGTGTGTATCTTTGGGAGTAACAGATAGGTTATCAGTGAGTAGGTTTCAGTTAGGCTCATGAATGTCATAGTTGTCGAATAAATTGAGTTGGTATTGAGTATTAAAATCGTCCACAATGGAAAAAGGATATCTATGTATCATTGGTGTATACAATTGCATCACAAATATCGTGCGACAAAAATAAAACATGGAAAGGCTATTTTGTGAGTGATAGTGATGTCATGGGCATAGAGTGACTAGTCTAGGTCATAAGGATGTAAGTTGTTAGAAAGGAAAGGATAGTGTTATGCTCCAATTATTCGAGCCACAACAAAGGATATAAATAGTAAAAATTAAAGAGGTAATTTAATCCGTTTGAAATTAAACCTAATTAAGACCAAATAAATTTAGATTTACCTTGAAACTCCAAAAATAACCCTATACTAAAACCAGGGGCTACCCAACTTATAAAAATTAAGTTGGTATCAAAACTAAAGTCATGGTCCTGCTAACAATATTTCTGGAAGGGCCTATTTTCTAATAAGGATTCAAGAGTTCTAGGGTCTACTCGCCATAATCAAAGATTCTCTAAGGAAACCTAGATGCTATCAGTGTGCTATTGGTCAACAAATCTATAAAAGAAATTACGACCGATTTAACACTACTCTTATATAGGTCAAGCTTCTATATAGCAGAAAAGACTGAGTCAGATCTAACTAAGATAAGGTAGTACAGAGACTTTGATCATTGATTGACATTGATGACGAGGAGACCAGAATCGAAGGAATCATGAAAGAAAGAAATTTTTAGACCAAGATACGAGAAAACTTTATGATAAGTCTAAAGGGTATGGTTGCAGGGTTGAATAAGGCACAATTAAGCGGGTATCTGGAGAATCGAGTCATACTGACTAGATTAATGGGGATTAGAGTAGAAATAACTAATACCTATGGCGGATGATATTAATATCATGAAGAGGGTACTAACCAAAAGATTAATTTTCTACTAGGGTACGACTAGGAAGGGAAGATAGTCTACTCAATTGTTATAAATAGAAGGATCGTTGTTGAAAAAGCATGAGGCTATATATTCAAAACAAGATAAAAATTTAATAAGAAGGATAGGAATGCAGTCGAGGGATTAATACAACTAATCCTTAAACTCAATACTATATTCATATAAGTTATATTCTATATAACCTCCCTCATACTATTGGCAACCTAATCCAAGCTACAGGCAAGCACTATACAATCCTTACAACTTTATCTAACTCGCATCTTCCTAACTTAGTAGGTAAGGTCAAGGCTAAACTAATTAGGTACTCAGATCTACCACTCCTGGTATACTATTTACTAAGGATACTCTTCAAATCACGAGTGGGATTGGCCATCCCTATACTAGTCTAATCTTCATTTGGAATGTCTATTTATTCTCGTACAGGTTACCCCCTTCTTTTACCTGTCCCTTTGTGTTGTTGTTCCCCTAGTCTCTGCTATCTAATACCTAAATTTCTTATGAAAGTCCTCTTGTCTAGGTTATTACTCTATAACAAAAGCTTGAAGTCATGATGCTTTCATCTAAGTGACCATGTTGTCGACTCAATGAGATGGTAAGATTCTATTCAGGCTTGGGTCTAATCTTAACTACAAGGATTATCAAAATATTCTATTCATAATGAGAAACTCAAATCATATCTTCTAAAGTCTCCCTTAAGGTTGTTTCTATTGTTTTATGGTGCTACAACTTATTCTAAGATTTTAGCTGGGTACTCTCTCAATAGCGTCCCTAGTCGTCTCAGTCATTACAAAAGTTCTATAGCTATCCTTGCCAATATTTATGATTGGTAATGCTTCTAGTCCACCAATAACCTCTGGTAGAAGTTCTAATATCTATTTCATAAGGGAAAGTTCTCGGCTAAGGCTAATTCTTATATAACTCCTAGTTATCCTCTCTTTCTACTAGTCTGCCTAGTCATCTATCTTACCCATTTCTAACCTTTGATAACTCTTCCTATGAATTATTCTACCACCTTGCTTATCTTATAATAAATTTACAATTAAAGGTCAAGCATGAGTGTTCACCCTTCCAAAATAGGATATAACAAGAATCAATGATAGGAAGTTCAAGAAGGGTATCATTGAATATGATTTTTGAGGTTCAAAGGCGATAATAGAAATCAAAAGGAGGTTCAAAGCAATTGTGGATTGAGATCCTAACAAACATATCCTAGGACAGGCTCTCTCGATACTATAACGTAACCGAGATAATTTAATCAAGACCTGCATGGGCCACCACAAAAATATGTCATGCCCCAGTCCCAAAATACGTAGGACTAGGAATATGTAACATGCCAGCTACGTATTTGACCAGAATATGGTCCGACTCGAATACATATAAGCTGTATAATAAGGGTAACTATCTAAAAATACTAAAAATATCTATGTCATAATCTATATAAAGAACAAAATATCAAGAATGAACTACATGTGCTAAAGTCGGCCGCCTAGTAACGCTAAGCTCAAATAGACTCGAAAAAGGAATATGAGTCTATAAAACTAGGCTACATCAACAGATGAATAAATAATATAAATAAATAACCATAACTCCTGTAGAAATAATATAAGTACCTGGCACCAATGCTCGCATGACAAGCAACACATATCAGCAACTCCAAAGGCTCCATAATTGTCTATGCTGCAAAAACTAGGTGAAGAGATTTACAGAGGGCCATGTTGTGAATCAATTAAAACAAGTGGTTCAAAAAATGATCCAACGTAGGGGAGGAAATCTTACCCGAAAGATGGGGGCCCGGGCAACTTGTGGTGTGCCTGTTGTATACACGGGTGGATGCGGCCTATGGTCAGCAGTTTTTTGGCGGTGGCGATGTCTAGGGGTCGCTAGAGAGGTCGGCGGCGGGCTGGAGTGTCACGACCCGCACCCGGTATAGGGGACGAGTGCCTGGGTACGTCCATCCTATGCCGCAGCATCGGCGGTAGAACGCTGTCTAGGTCACAATACTAGCTAATCACTCTCACATGAATATCTAACTACATAAGGAGACACAGATATCAATATAATATAGAATATACTCAATAACATAAGTTAAAGCACGATGAGATATCGAAGCAAGCAATGAAATACAAGACAAGTCTAAACAACAATAAATAGTCTAACCTGCAATCAATAACATCCAAGTCTCCAAGTATGCTGGGAAACAAGTCCTCTATGTCATAGTCTGGAAAAAATATCCAGTCAGGATTGGAATGAAATACACCTCTAACAGCAGTTCCATGCATATTGACAAAAACTATAACACAGTGTAAAGAAATACAAGACAGATATGAAAACTGGCAATAAGAAATACTGACGAGCATGGATATACTGGAATAGAAATACTAGAATAACTGGAATACTGGAGCATGTCATCTTCTATATATATCTAGCAATGAATAGAACTACAAGTACACGCAAGAACAATGAACTGGTATGTAAGTGTGTACAAGAACAATAACTAGAACATTGGAGATGCTAGATCAATATACTAGAGATGCATATCAATGATCCTTTAACCAAGTGTGTAAAATATTAGTATATCATGTGATCGGCTTGGGACTGATCAGGCTTGTTATATATGATTAGATATGATTCATGTAGGGTCAGGCTAACCATCCGGATAGCTATGATGCGAGCAATAGTCAGGCTAATCACATGTAACAGGCTATGAGGCATGTAATGGTCAGGCTGTACCGACGTGATGTGTGGGTGAGCTATGATGCATGTAAAGTTGGGTATGATCACATAAGCTACTAATATTTCTCTATTTTCCCCAGCTAGCACGATGGATTCCAATCAGGACTCCTCGTGACAGGTCTCAATGATGCCAACTCGTGTAAACACTACCAGAAAAAGTCAAATTAGCGACGTCTAAAAACGTCACTAAATAACAATAAATCGTCGCTAATTAGGTTTAGCGACGTAGTTAGCGACGTTTTAAATCAGTCAAAAAACTCCAAGTCGCTAAAACCAAAAACGTCGCTAAACGTCGCTATGCCGACGTTTTTTAGCGACTTTAATGTGTCGCTAAATTTAGCGACGTGTTGCGACGCCAAGTCACTAAATTGCGACGTTTATAAAAGTCGCTAAACATCGCTGATTAGCGACATTTTTTGCGACGTTACACCGACGTCTTTAATGACCTGGCTATACTGCCATGTCAGCAATTGGCGACGTTTAGCGACGACTTTAGCGACGCCAATAGCGACAAACTTAGCGACATTTTTCAGCGTCGCTGAGTAGCGACGTAATTAGCGACGTAAATTAACGTCGCTAAGCGTCGCTACACGTCGCTAATAACGTTGCTAATTTTAAAAAAAAAATAAAAAAAAATTTCCAGAATCAAACATTGGTGATTCCCTGCAGTTTTATATCATCTTCATCATACACACCAACATGATTCAATCTAGTTAACTATATAATCCAATTAAATTAAAGACCACAAGAAGTATCAATCCAATTAAATGTGGATAACTATATAATCCAATTAAATTAACTAAAAAATTAAAGACCACAAGAAGCATCATACATCATGTCTATTGTTGAAGTACCAATAATTCATAAATAATAATAAAAATAACTAGACTACTACGGATCTGCAGGAGGCTGACCAGCGACGCGCTTCAAGGATAACAACTCCTCATACTCGTCCCGTGGAATCGACACCGATGTCGATGGAGAAGGCAGTGACGTCGGTGGCGGCCGTGCCCGCTCCAAGTCTGCGAGTCGCTGGTTGTAAGAATCCAGGGTAGATAACAGCCTCGTACTGCTATCACCCATTGAATCCTGTATCCTCGTCAGGTTCTCGCCCATCGATAGCTGTGACGCATGCATCCTCGTCAGCTTCTCGCCCATCGATAGCTGTGACGCCTGCAGCTCCATGATGTTGCGATCATTGGAGGCTCTAATATCATTTGTCAATTCTCGTAGCTCCGTCATGCTGCGGTCGAGCATATCCAATCGTGCGATAAGCATCGGATTGTCCGCCTGTGGCTGGGACCGGGACCGGGACTGGTCCTCCATACTTTGCAGCAAGTCGTCACGGAGAGACGCAATCTGACGGTCAACGGCCTCCTGGACGGCCTCCTGGACTCTGGCCGACGATTGCGAGGGCTGAGACTGCGAGGGGTGTGTGGAATGCACAGCTGTCGGGGAGGCCCTAGATGACTGCGTCGCAACCAGGGTGCCATAGGAGCCCGTACCATAGTACGTACCCCTCTGGAGACCACCGGCTGCGGTCACCCACAGGTCGTCCACCGACGGAGATGGACCAGGCTGCGACGAAGCACCAACCTCTCCAGGTGTAGGTGCACTAGCAGTCGCCCGCTCACGAAGCCTAAGATACTCGGCCTAGAAAAGGTTTGGAAACTCAATAATTGCCTAAGTTATATTAAAATGAACACAAAGTAAAGTAATACTTACATAGGTCTGTGAGGCCCTCTCATCAATGAGATTTCCGTCCTTGCGATGGGTGGCCAAGAAGACGGTCACCATGTTTGCATCTTCACCCCTCTGTACCTGTTAAAAATATATTTTTTATTACTAAACTTAAATATTTTTTCCAAGTACCATTTCATGGTACTTATATTAAAATAATATATTTTAAAAGAAAAAACATACCAAACGACGAAAATGTTCCGTCATCGAAATCGAGCCACCACACCACTTGGCAGCATTCTGCCTAGCCGACTTAGCCTTCTTAGACCTTTTCTTGTAGCTCGGATCGTCGAATCTAGCCCTCATCGCAGTCCACTGCTCAGGCGTGATCCAACCTTGGATCGGTTTTCCAGCACGATCACGAGCCTTCTGGTCATCCAGAGCATCTCGGATAAACTTGGCGGCAACGGTAGGAAAGAGCCGCTCGATCAACTTGGCCCGGTGCGGAGGATAAAAATACGTTTGCTACAATAAATAATTCATTAAGTTAGCATCACGAATATGCATAAATTAGAGGATTTATTTAATATACTTTTACCTGGAAGTGCGCAAACCAGAACGCCTTCCTCTCCTCTGGAGCCTCAGAGTAGTTGATCCAAGGGCCACCGTAGTTGTTCCTCAGAAATTGGCCCAGGCGTCTCTGAACCGACGATGGACGATATCTATACAGAAATAATAATTTAGATTACTGAAAAAGTCAATATACGATGAATAAAGATAAACACAAATATATACTAAACCATCTAATTGACTTACTTTGTACCGTCGGCCCAAATCTCTGTCCTCGTCTCCTCCGGTGGTGCGCATGGAGGATCTTGCTGATGCTGGGACAACGTCGGCACGACCTCCTCTACATGCTCATCAGTCTCCATGGTTCCGTCAGCAGGAGGAACGCTGGACGAGGGAGTACTATCACGCCTGGAACTACTCGTCCCATGAGTAATGCCACGCAACGTCGTCGCAGTCGGAGATGTGACTGCTCGATATACTGGAGTACTGGGCGACGATGATCCGGAACCAACAGTAGGCAGTACCGGAGTGGCACTCTGTCTACCTCGGGACCTGCCAAATCCTCCGCGTCGTCCTGTCATATCTGATAACAACATATGATAAATATAGAGAAACACAAATATATACTACATTCTACAGTCAAAATGTGATACATATCTCAAAGCATTATACAGTCAAAATATAATACATATATTCGTTAATGTCAAAATGTGATACATATCTCAAAGCATTTTACAGTCCAAATATAGTTACATTCTACATGGAATATTTTATATTTTCAATCATCTT
Source organism: Iris macrosiphon (assembly GCA_036927795.1). Classification (NCBI taxonomy): domain Eukaryota; kingdom Viridiplantae; phylum Streptophyta; class Magnoliopsida; order Asparagales; family Iridaceae; genus Iris; species Iris macrosiphon. The sequence continues at coordinate 138,510,058 of JAYESA010000005.1, forward strand.
CAAAAAATTCATCTTGTTCGCCTTCCTCGTCCTGCTCTTCCTCTTCCTCGTCTTCACTTTCATCTACTTCGTCGTCCTCTTCGGATAATTCTACATCTTCTATATTATTAATCGTGTAATGAGTAACTTCCGTTGAGTCTACATCTACAATATTTGTTACAAGAGGTAGATCGTCCTCCTGATAAGCTATTTCGTCAATGTCAAAGGTATTTCTAGCTTTAGTCTTGCATACTGCCCACCAATCCGACCTCGCTGTCCCCCGTCTAGGATAAGTTGTGAAGTACACAAGATGAGCCTGACTTGATAGGACAAATGGTTCGTAGCCTTGATATCTACGCTTGTAGTTTATATCCACAAGGCCATGCTTGTCAATTTTCCAACCTTGATCTTGAATCGGATCGAACCATTCACACCTGAATAGCACGATATTAGCAGGTTCTGGGCCATAATTATATGTCAACTCCACAATCTCTCGTAAGATGCCAAAAAAATCATTGCCCGGATTGACGTCTTTGTAGTTTATAGATTTGATACACAAACCACTATTTTTCGTGGAATCAAGATCCAGAAAGCTATCTCTGATAGGAGCATTTGTTGACTTGAACCTGAACCTATTCACACAGAAACTTGGCCATATTTTTACGGCAGTAATTGGTCCCTTGGCTAGAGTCCTAATAGATTCAGTCTCGGATGATATTAGACGATCGACCTAAATACCAAAGTAGCGATGGTAAGTTATTTGTTTTACAAGTGCAGAAATAAAAAGTAATTATCAAGTATCTTACATATGCGCTCAACCAAGAAGGAAAATGGTATCTCATTTCTTGTTCTACTTCTTCGTCTGTTATGTAGGGTCTAACCGACCTCAACTCATCATTATATGTGCTGAAAAATAATGATGCAACTGCTAATTAGTAGCATAATAGTATCTTATACTATTACATTGAGATGATGTAAACGTGGACGTATTAATTACTTACCCCTCTAGCTTCTCCACTTCATCCTCGTCGCAATTAAGTAATATATACAATTGAGCAGCCCTTAGCTCATCGTCATTCAAATATCTCTTCTTCATTTTTCTCGAAGGCTTTTCGGATGCATTGAATACTTTGAGTATTGCATCATTAGATTCCTTATATGCGTCGTCATTTCTGGGAGCTTTCGTCCTATTAGTAGCAATATGCGGTTTGAAATACGTCGAGCAAAAGTTTGTAATCTCCTCGAGAACATAAGCTTCACAAATAGATCCTTCAACCCGTGCCTTATTTTTTACCTTTCTCTTTAGGTGATTCAGATGACGCTCGAAGGGGTACATCCATCGATAACCGACAGGACCACCAACACGTGCCTCATAGTTGTCTGGATTGAAACTAGGTCCTGCCGCATCATAATTGTCAGGATTGAAACTAGGCCCCGCCGCATCATAAACCATGTTCACCAACCCGTTGTCGTAAGCATCGTGGTCTTGGACATCCATATACGGCTCCACATAGGGCTCCGACTCCGATGCTAGAGATACAAGTTCTCCGTGCGCGGTCCACTGATAGTAATTCGGCGTAAAGCCCTTCGAGTATAAATGATATGTAACTTCCACTTCTGGATGATATTTCCTGTTGCGACATCTCACACATGGACACTTAATTTTGGTACCGTCCATGTACTGAGGAAACGCCTTGGCGAACTGCAGGAACTGCTGTACACCCTCAATGAATTCATCCCGCACACCGCACATGTCATCAGGATGACGGTTGTACATCCACGAACGATGACGCAGATAGTAATTCATATCCATTTCTAGATACTTCTGCAAAATTGACAGTATGTATCATATAAATCATTACATGCAAAATTAACTTTTGTGTCTGTGTCAGTATCCGTTATGGGAAAAGCAGTATATATATATATATATATATATATATATATATATATATATATATATATATATATATATATAACATTACCCAAATAATATCTTAATACCACTTTACTACTATACCTTAACCCACTTCTGTGTCAGTGTCCGGATTTTAGTGTAGTAGGCTCCAGCCGAAGCCAATAAGTTTCTTGAGATGCATGTCCTTAATGATGCATGCTGCGATGATATCTTTCCTCCATTAGAGGCTCTTCATACTGCTAGCTAGTGATTTCAGTAAGTGTTGAAATTAATCCTTTATTTATTTAAGCTAATTTGTAAGTTTCGTTTAGCTAATTCAACTGTTATAGTCATATTATTTAGACCATTAGGCACTTCTTGAAACTTGCAGTAGGGTGAGGAACTGAGATACATAACTCCGCAGTACTTTGCTTTCGGCAATTAACCCCTATATATATTGGGAGTGGAACGAGGAAGTAGCTAGAGCTCAAAATTCTTGGGGCACAATTAAGGACGGTTGCTTAGATCATACACTTCCTGGTCGAATAATTGGCGTTCTAATTAATTTGATCACATGATCAGTTGTTGTACGAATATTCAGGAATTAGTTCTAATTTGTTCACCTAATGTACGTAGTCATGACATATGAACATGGATTCAATAATAGCCATCATTTCTTCCCCTCCTCTATTGGACCAATGAATAGTAACCACAAAATCAAACAATTAGTATGTATGTATGTATGTATGTATGTATGTATATATATATATATATATATATATATTGCAAAAGTGCAAATAAATACACTTATGTTCTTTCTTTCTTATTCATCGATCCATATTATTTATTTATTTTATACTTGAAAGAAGAAATTAAAATCTGATCTCTACATGATCGCACATGCATAAACATTGTCAAAAAACCTAACCCTAACCCTAACCCTAACCCTAACCCCATGTCAAAAAACCTAACCCTAACCCTAACCCTAACCCTAACCCCATGTCAAAAAACCTAACCCTAACCCTAACCCTAACCCTAGGTCCAGATCAGTGTCTGTTTCAGTGTGTGTGTGTGCCGTGTCTGTGTCTGTGTCAGTGTCAGTGTGTGTGTCGTGTTTGTGTCAATGTCACATGTGTCCTGTGAGAGAGAGAGAGAGAGAGAGAGAGAGAGAGAGAGAGAGAGAGAGAGTATACCTTGCCGGAGTAGTCGCGGTCGACGGAGCTAGGGGGGGAAATTTGTTTTCGAATCGAAATTTCAACTGACGGGGAAAAATAAAACCGACCCCTAATTAACCAAATTTTAGCGACGTTTAGCGACGTCCAATAAAAAATGTCGCTAAATTAAATATTTGCGACGTAAAGGACGTCGCTAAACACGTTGCTAAATATTTTGAGTTTAAATATCGCTATATACGTCGCTAAACGTCGCTAAATTAGACATATTAGCGACGTTTAGCGACCTTAATTGAACTTATAGCGACTTATCTTTTAAAATTGTATTAAAAGTCGCTAAACGTCGCTAAATGTCACCATTTAGCGACGTCTAGCGACGTATTTATAATGAGTCGCTAATTTATATATTATTAGCGACGTTTCTTTTGACGTCGCTAAAATACGTCGCTAATCCCGCTTTTTCTAGTAGTGAAAGAACAGTGTCAGGGTCATGTACGCTATACAACAAGAATTATAGAGATAATCAATATAATGAAAACTGTCAGAGAATGTACTCGCCTGGGGTCCTGCTGCTGGTATGAATCAGAGTCCAAGTCATAGTCCAAATAGCCTATGTATTACAATTTAACATGTCAAAAGATAATTTATTTTAATTTATTTATTTCTGCAATAATTACTCTAAAATCCTATTTTAATCTTATTATTCTGATTTTTATGTTAATTCCTAAATTTTGTCCAAAGGAACTGAATTTTATCAACTCGAGGCTCATGGCACGCAAATCGAGGCGATCTGTTGACCAAAAAGTCAACCGACATAAACTCAACTTTCATGCATAATTTCTTGTATATTTCAGCGTCAAAAATATGCTGGAATTTACGGCTCGTTCGAATTCAAATTCGTTTGGGAATTATGGCACATACAACTTTCGTATCGTGCACCGATGGTTAAATTCTAGCCTAAAAGTTCTACAAAATTAACAGTATATAAATACTTCGAATTAAATTCTAAGAAAAACATATGTCAGTGATCTCGATATTATCTTTCAGAAACTTTAAACGGTTCATGATTTTGATTCCTGGTTCTCCCAGAATCACGAAAACATCAAAATACGTCTATTTTCGGACATGCAGTGTTCTACGAATTTTCCAGAATTTAACAATCATAATTTCGTAAAAAAATTATATAATCAGAAATCTAACCTCAATATCGTTTTAACACAAAAAACTAGGCCTCGTTTGGAGTCCGGAGCTATGAGCAATGGCTTCTGGAAGATGAAGGAACCCTAGATGGCAATTCTCCAAAATTCGGCTGGAGAAAAACCCTAAAAATAAATAACTAAACTAATATATATATAGAGGAGAGAGAAAGCAGCCGCGTCTCAGATAGCGCCACGTGGCAGCCATCCAACGCTGGTCGCCCAAATCGAACGATCGCAGATCCACGCGGCTCGGCTCAGCTGAGTCCGAGTCGAATTCTGACTCGGCTCAGCTCGAGGTCGGCTCGGCTCGCAGCCACCCCGCGGTCACTGACAGGCGGGCCCGGCCTAGTTTGCTATAGGAGGCTGACAGGTGGGCCCCGCATTTGCTGACTGGGCAGAATTAATTACTTTTTGGATTTTCTTTTTCAGAAATTAGTTTTTAATTCAGTTTTTCATAATTAACTCAAAAAAAATGCTAAAAAAAAATCAAAAAATTCCCAAAAAATTCTATAAAATATATTTTATTATTTAGAACATAAAATAAAAGTTTGGGATATTTTTAATTATATTTAAACTTAAAATAAATTCTTAAAAGTCTTAGGAAATTAGGATTACTAGTTTTTAATTAACTAAAAATTATGGAAAAATTCCAATAGCCCCAATTTAACCTAATAACAACATTTAAGCACGAATTTCAGGATACAGAGGTTACAAATCTACTCACCTTAAAAAAAATTTATCCTCAAAATTTAAAATCCTTAATTATTTTATTTATTTATTCATATTATTTCTCCATCAAAAATTTAATTCATCAAACCATATAATCATTGTAAACCCCCTCACCAAAAATAGATATTTTGTGTGTATTTTTTATTATTATATTTATTATAGATATTAAATTTCTTTACAATATTCTCTTAGTTAATTAGAAAATAAATTTCTTGATATATTTACTTATATAAATATTTATTTAGAACTATTTCAGGTTATTTTAGATTTTTTTTGGAGATTTTTCTAGAATTTTTGGTAATTAAAACTTAGGAAACATGAATTTCTAGGACTTCTATGATTTACTATACGACCATACTTGCATGTTATTCCTAAAAAATATTTATTTTAGTATAAAATATTTAATTATATTTTTTTGTAATTTATTTAGAATTTTAAGAAATTTATTTAGATTTTTAAAATTATTTAGAATTTATTTGGATATATATAGTCTTAATATTAGATAGATTCTAATTTAGTGTTAATAGATATTAATAAAATTTTATAAATTATTTGTATTATCTTTAATTATATTTAAGATTATAAATTATTGAGATAAATTCAAACTCTATTTTAAATTAATTCAAATCCTGAACCTACTAGGAAAGCAACTTCATGCATATTCTATCCTTATTTAAATTCATCATAATCCTATCCAAATTAACCAATCCTAGTCGTATTTAATTAAGTAGTGTCCACCTTTATAAATACCTTATCCTTCATATTTTTTTCCCCAAATCCTCTCTTTTTCGTCCAAAAATAGTCAAAATTTGTCATAAATCCAGCCTTATTTTCTAGTAGTTATGACGACTTAAAAAGACGATATCTCCTAGCTCCGGACTCCAAACGCGCTCTAGTTTTTTTTTAGAACTATATCAAGGTTATTTTTCTGATTATATAATTTATTTTAATAATTTATGAACCTATTTTTCTAGAAAAATTCTAAAAGTGCCAGCTGTCCGAAATCAGACGCATTTTGGTGTTTTTGAGATTTTGGGATATTTCGAACTCGGAATTATGAACCGTTTAAAGTTTCAGAAAGCTGACATGATGAAATTCCAGAAAAATATTTTTCTAGAATTTAAAATATAAATTTAATCTATTGTAAAATTTGTGCAACTTAGACGTAAATAAGAAACCACCAAAAACTGTTATTTGTGCGCCCTTGTGGGCATAACTCTTTACTGACTTGTAATTTTATGAAACCGTCTATTCCAGTGTTCATATAGCATTGAAATATATAGTATTCCACACAAAAATCCAGGATTTGAGTCGATTGACTTTTTGGTCAACAGATTGCCTCGATTTGCGTGCCATGAATCACAAATCCGTAAAGTTGACTTTCTTTGGACCAAAATTAGAGCTTAACAATAAAAATCAGATTATAATAAGATTAAAAATACTATTTTAGGTTATTTTATTCTGAATTAAAATAGATTAAATGGAGGAACCTATTTATCCACTTTTGTAACCTAACTTGTTTAATTTATGTGACGGATAGATCGGACGACGCCTTGAGTTGGGACTTCATCCTTTTCAGACCAGGCAAGATACCTTGCCAATTTGCTTATTGTATTTTGCATGTTTAGTATATTTTTGTATATTTATTGCCTTTTTGTTTATTTATTGTATGTGTAGTTTCTTTCAGTCATTACTATATATTAGATATGTTGACACACACTTGACACTTAGTATCATAGAGGACAATCATTAGGCGTATGGGCTTTTAACCACTCTGGTAAACCATAGTAACTAGCACGCACTATGGTGGTCGTGTCCGATGGTCGCTACCCCCGAGGTATGTCGATTGATGGAGTCCGAGGGTCGCTACCCCAGAGGTATGTCGGCTGATGATGTCCACTGACAAGCGTATGAGTTGTGAGGATTAGATCGAGTAGCCTACCCTTGCCCATACGTCAAAAAGTTGTCCTCATTTGCATTCATATAGAATGTCTTGTACAGCGTACTTATTTATTTTCAAATTATATGCATGTTTACTGTATTCAAATTGGCTCACTTTTCTGTATCTTGTTACGTCCCTCTGAGGACCTGGTCCTCTGCCAGGTGTATATATTCTTTAGTATTTGCAGGTGCGCAGATTCGAATGGTTACATATGTTTCGTGGATGTCCTCTCTTCGAGCCCATGATTGTTAGTTGGTATTCCTATATTGTGTTTATTGTGTTATACCTTTACCTGCGAGTTGGTAGTGGATTTGTTTCCATCCAACTATCATTTTAGATACTTATATTGAGATCTACTTTTATAGAAACTGGTTATTTATTATATTAATTTTCTGTGGATGAGATTTAGATTATACCCTGTGACTTGTGACATATGTTTATACCACTTGTGGATTGATATTCATATCATAGCGTACGTATGGATTTTGGTTTCCATATATTGGAGTTGCCATATCCATATGACTGACATGCTTACGTGTCCTAGTCCTACGTACTTTGGGACTGGGGCGTGACAATCATGAAGCAAATTCATATTGTTATTTTACAAACTTTCATAATTCTATAGATATCATATTTCTGAAAAATCCTCAAATTTAAAAATTGAATTCCATTCGTATCACAATCTCCTCAAAATTTGGTGTTAATAATTAAATACTCAAAAATTTAATATCCAATCCTCTAATTTAAATTCAATCAATGCCCATTTATAAAATTTAAAATCTCATCCAAAAAGTTTGTATTCAACTACTAACCCATTAATCATCTTACTCCTCAAATTTTGAGTAAATTACTAAATACAAAATTTACTATCTAATCCTTTAATTAAAATCCCATCAATGCATATTTATAAAATTTAAATTCTCATTCCAAAAATTTGAATTCAAACACTAATCCATTAATGATCTATCCTCGATTATTTTTCTACACAATACTCAAGTAATATAATACTCGCAAAAATCTTCAATTGCAATATTCAAAATAAATCTATATCTTGCAGTCAAATAAATACAATGATAATCTTCTTAATTTCCTCAAAATTTAATAACAAATTCAACCATTTCATATTCTTCATAAAATTAACGTTTTAACAAGATCGCCAATCCTGTCATATTAAGTTCTCAACTCTTTGTTTAAATTAATGTTTATCCTCGATATTTAAAGCACCTTGTCTCTCTTTGTCAAGTCATATCCTCTTCATAAATCTTTACTACGGTCAAACTCCCAACAATCAAGGTCTAAGAAAATCCTACCTATAGTCACACAACATGCAAGCTAGAGAAAACATACATGGTTATGGTCTCCTTTATCATGGTATTGCAGTCTCTGCTAGGGTGTACTACTAACTATATTCTAACAAGAAAAAATTTGATACAAGCTATGGTACTAAGGAATCAATCAATCAAACAAACAGATGAAAAAGGAATATGAGGAAAGAACATAACATAGCCTTCTAACCCATTACTTGGACATCTTAATCCTCTAATATACACTTAACTCATGGAAAAGGAATATGAGGAAAGAACATAACATAGCCTTCTAACCCATTACTTGGATATCTTAATCCTCTAATATACACTTAACTCTGGCACATTCACTCACTAATTCCAATCTCTATATACTGATATCCATACCAACTAATCATTAGTCCACAACATCCATGAATACATCCTCATTGCATACACCTGTCTATTGATACCTAGATATGATACCAAGAATCTCTAACACAACCATAGTTTAATAATGCATCCAAAGTTTGATACTTGTATCCCTTTAGATACCACTGTTTCTACTACAAGCATACTCACTGCTAGCTCTCTTACCTACTACAATTGTTTATACTATTTTTTTTTCTTATCACTCAAGTGCACACCAAGTGCAACACACCACACTAAGTACTACTCAATCTAATACAACTCTAGATGGACACCCAAGTCTGTTTGCAGTGCCATTTCAAGCATTCTCAAACCAATAGATCCTTTCACATGCATATCAACTACTCATATACTAATACACATTTCTTACCCACAATAAAATTTTATTCTCAAAATAAAATCCTCAAAATTTAACTTCTCAAAAATTTAAAATAAAATGCATATACTTTCCTCAAAAGTCTAATGCTCAAATATCAAAATAAAATTTTAATCACTTCCAAAAAACTTTATAGCTTTGACTATATTTATTGAATCAAATTTTGAATCCTCAAACATTTTAATAAAATAAAATCTTAACTCATCAAAATTCTTAAAAATTGAAATTCATTTCCACTCTTCAATTTATAAATTTAAATCCACAAGTATACATATAAATACTCACAGTCTCTAATACTAAAGGTGCACACAAATACATCAATTATCTACAACTCTCAACTGTATACTGAATATTGCACTACCTGGATTACTTGTACTATTACTTTCAATAATCAAAGTTATCATCACACATATTTTCTCCAATAATTTTCTATCTATATTAACTAGTATACCAATCTAATTATCATCATACGAAGTACTTACTGTCATTAGCACCTTGCTCAACAAATCCTCGATATAGAATCATTAGTACTCTTGGTATGATAACACTAGCTTCATTATTGGATCATCTCATCAAACTTATTAGAACTCACGATTACTTGCACCTTCTATAACACCCATGTTTCACTTTACTCTCATGGGCAAGTATATGGTTCCTCATCTCGATTGATGTATATGTATTTTCCTTTTAATCTTTTACAGACCGTTACATTAATCTGTGTTACACTTCATACCTTTCATGATCAATCTTGATATTCCTCTACCCATGGCATACTCATTAATACCCTTTATGCATATACATTTATTTACTCTTGACACACCCAAGTAATCAATCATTAAATTGAATATCATGCTCCATTAATCTTTAACACAATTCCTTGATACTTAATTGTTTATATAAATCATCCAATTACATAAATCCATGACTATCCAGGACTGGCATGCTGACTCTGATACTTACTCTTGGAACCATCACTGATACTCTTTACTCCTTCTACCTATAATACCAATACTAATAATAATGACACATATCATGGAACTATTGCTACAAGGCACTACGGTATGGGTATCTCTAGATTAATGCCTACTGTTCTCATGTCCAACCAAGAAACACTTACAAACTCACAAGTCACACCCAGTCAACACTAATACAAGACACAAACAAAATTGTAAGTCACTAATTATCATACTAACAGAGAATCCTCAAAGAAAATAAGCTCAAAAAGGAACTGGATCGAGGACTAAAGGTATCTTTACTGCTAGTAAAGAAAAGAAGCGATGGAACAAAGTCCTGTAATAACGAAATAGATAAGTATTGAGATGAGACTTTAAGAACCATTTTAAGATACAACCTGATAATCATATACGTCTGTCAGAAATTATGATACTCAGAATCCTCGCCACGCCAGTAAGCATAAATGCGATAAACGACAGGTTCCGTAACTAAGGTATGCAACTCTATAATCATGTCATCTAGAATCTTCGTCACGCCAACCGGTATGGCTGCGAGAGACTCTAAATTTCATAACTTAAGTATGTACATCCAAGTCAGGTTCCTACGTTCTCGTCATGACAGCTAATATGGCTGCGATAAACTCTAGGTTCCATAACCAATGTAGACATTTTACCTTTCTCACTGTCCTAATCAATATATGTCATCAGATGGTACCGTAAATTTTAGCTCGTAAAATTCATCTCGATAAGAAACCAACTCAACAACGATACCAAGAATTTAAATTTAACAACTGGTCAAACAAGAATCAAACTCAACAATGATACCAAGATTTTAATTTAATAACTGATCAACAAGAATCAAGCTCAATAACAATAAGCGAGAGCGGACGGAAACAAGGAAAAAGATTTAAATTGGAAATTATAATAAGATTCTCAAGGGGTTGTCCCAGGAATCTCTCAAGAATTTTTGTGATTGAGTATCCTCTCTCATCCTAGTATCCTATGTCCTATATTCTATCGCAGGCACACAGTAGTACAACTAAGACGTTGCACTACCACGATATCGCACAACTTACAAAGTCTGACCTGCATGGGCCACCACTAAAAAAGTGTCAAGACCCGCACCCGGTATAGGGGCACGAGTGCGTGGGTACGTCCAGCCTACGCCGCAGCATCGGCGGTAGAACGCTGTCTAGGTCACAATACTAGCTAATCACTCTCACATGAATATCTAACTCATCATCAATGTACATCTAGCAATGAATAGAACTACAAGTACACACAAGAACAATGAACTGGTATGTAAGTGTGTACAAGAATAATAACTAGAACATGTGGATATGCTAGATCAATATACTAGAGATGCATGTCAATGATCCTTTAACCAAGTGTGTGAAATATTAGTATATCATCTGATCGGCTTGGGACTGATTAGGCTTGTTATATATTATTAGCTATGATTCATGTAGGGCCAGGCTAACCATCCGGATAGCTATGATGCGAGCAATAGTCAGGCTAATCACATGTAACAGGCTATGAGGCATGTAATGGTCAGGCTGCACCGACGTGATGTGTGGGTGAGCTATGATGCATGTAAAGTTGGGTATGATCATATAAGCTACTAATATTTTCCTATTTTCCCCAGCTAGCACGATGGATTACAATCACGACTCCTCGTGACAGGTCTCAATGATGCCAACTCGTGTAAAGAACAGTGTCAGGGTCATGTATGCTATGCAACAAGAATTATAGAGATAATCAACATAATAGAAACTGTCAGAGAATGTACTCGCCTGGGGTCCTGCTGCTGGTATGAATCAGAGTCCAAGTCACAGTCCAAATAGCCTATGTATTACAATTTACCATGTCAAAAGATAATTTATTTTAATTTATTTAATTCTGCAATAATTACTCTAAAATCCTATTTTAATCTTATTATTCTGATTTTATATTAATTCCTAAATTTTGTCCAAAGGAACTAAATTTTATCAACTCGAGGCTCATGGCACGCAAATCGAGGCGATCTATTGACCAAAAAGTTAACCGATACAAACTCAACTTTCATGCATGATTTTCGGTATATTTCAGCGTCAAAAACATGCTAGAATTTATGCTTGTCCGAATTCAAATTTGTTTGGGAATTATGACACATACAACTTTCGTATCGTGCACCGATGGTTAAATTCTAACCTAAAAGTTCTACAGAATTAACAGTATATAAATACTTCGAATTAAATTCTGGGAAAAACATATGTCAATGATATCGACATTAGGTTTCCGAAACTTTAAACGGTTCATGATTCTGATTCATGGTTCTCCCGGAATCACGAAAACATCAAAATATGTCTATTTTCGGACATGCTGAGTTCTACGAATTTTCCAGAATTTAATAATCATAATTTCGTAAAACAAATTATATAATCAGAAAGCTAACCTCAATATCATTCTAACACAAAAAAACTAGGCCACGTTTGGAGTCCGAAGCTATGAGCAATGGCTTCTGGAATATGAAGGAACCCTAAATGGCAATTCTCCAAAATTCGGCTAAAGAAAAACCCTAAAAATAAATAACTAAACTAATATATATATAGAGGAGAGAGAAAGCAGCCATGGCTCAGATAGCGCCACGTGGCAGCCATCCAACGCTGGCCGTCCAAATCGAACGGTCGCAGATCCATGCGGCTCGGCTCAGCTGAGTCCGAGTCAAATTCTGATTCGGCTCGGCTCGAGGTCGGCTCGACTCGCAGCCACCCCGCGGTCACTGACAGGCGGGCCCGGCCTAGTTTGCTACAGGAGGCTGACAGGTAGGCCCCGCATTTGCTGACTGGGCAAAATTAATTACTTTTTGGGTTTTCTTTTTCAGAAATTAGTTTTTAATTCAGTTTTTCATAATTAACTCAAAATAAATGCTAAAAAAAAATCAAAAAATTCTCAAAAAATTCTATAAAATATATTTTATTATTTAGAACATAAAATAAAAGTTTAGGATATTTTTAATTATATCTAAACTTAAAATAAATTCTTAAAAGTCCTAGAAAATTAGGATTAGTAGTTTTTAATTAACTAAAAATTAAAGAAAAATTCCAATAGCACCGATTTAACCTAATAACAATATTTAAGCACGAATTTCAGGATACAGAGGTTACATGGAGAATTAGGATTAGGGATTTGGTGAAATATTAGGGTTAGGGTTGCATTTACATATGTATATATATACCGAGAGATTGAGGGAGAGTGAGCGGGTCTATGGAGGGGTTTGGGCTTGGGTAGTAGTTTTAGGGTTTAGGTTTAGTTTTTGATTTATTTATTTTCTTTTTCTTCTTTTCTTTTTCTTTTCTTTTATATAAATAATTAATTATACATAACTTTGTATATATATCCAAAAATCCTAGAAATATATATATAAAAAAAAAATAGATTTGTTCCATAAATAAATTCTAAGGAATTTTATAATATTTTAACAAATACATTCACACCCAAAAATACTTTTGTGAAAAAATTATAATTACTAAATATAATTAATTATTTATACAACTAAATAAATCAAAGAATTCTATTTTCTAACTAGCTAAGTAAATAACCAAAATTTCTTATATTTAGAGTAAAACAAGAAAATTTAAAAAATTTAAAAATTGAGAGAGTTTACAAGTCTCTATCAGGGTTACTTGTTAACTATACTATAGCACAAAATTACTAATCTAATAATAGGATACTATAGAACCACACAGATCCATATATGGAAAGGAAAGGGAAAGAGAAACTCAAAATCAATTAACCCAACACATGTACCATCGGTCCCTCGACTGTCATCGCAAAAGCCATGCCCCGTTGGGGTATCTCCATCTGCTGGTGTGGAGCAATTTGTTGTGCCACATGTGGCCTAGTTGGACCTCTTACTTATTTTATACTAAGCATTCACTAAGCATCAACCTAGCCAAAATATTTGATATCAAGGGTTACCACTTCTAATATAAATGGTATACTTTGGTTCTAGGCCATGGAATCACTTAACTCACTGGCACGTACCATTTAGGATGCTATGCTAAGACTTCTAAGTTATTATCTATAGGGTACCTATCCAAAATTTTGACACTATCTATCTCATGGCACTAAATAATGTACATGATACTCATGGGCTACTCTCCTATTAAGATACTAAAGGATCTCTTCCATATCTATTACATTACCCACTAGGTTACCCATAACTTGAATGCTTCTGGTACCTGAGATGTTTTGCATCTGGATACAATAATCCTCCTATCTTCCTACCTTGAACGCTTTCCCCCTACTCCAAAACATACTCTACATCAATATTATACTGGTATACTAAATGATATTGTCTTTCCCAAGATATTCACCGATACTAAACTGATACACTACACATACCATATAATACTCTTCTTAGACTTGATGCAAAGTGGACTTGCACTCTCTAGGCACTCTTACGGACTCTATAATTGTCCTTGACTCATGCACTTAATATTTTATGACACCTGCTTAACACTGAGCTGCCCACTAGCACACTATTGATACTTCTAATACTAAACCCCTATTACATGATACTCATGAAACACCTATATTTGTACTTTGCTTCACTACTCATGCTTTCACTCACATCAGTCACTACACATCAACAGCCTCAAATACTAGGTGATACATCCATACTAGACACATAACTGTGCACTCATATCTACCCACCATAATGCACAATTTCCACATATAGCACAAGTCCTAATACCTAGCACGATACATTCTAACACTATCACACTTACCTATACACTCATGGGTACCACTCTACTATGGCATACTTACTAATGCATCTCATGGATATACATATCTACACAACCAAGTGTCAGCACCAATAGAATAGTGAGGCTCTATTAATGCTCAAAATAATTTTATGAGATTCAATTTCCACTTGGATGACTCAACTATATGAATCTATATCTATCTAATGCTCACATACCCTACCAGGAACCACTGTCAGACTCACAAGTTATACTCCCAATAATCAATACTGATACTCAATTTGACATAACCAATCTGTAAGTGACCAAGCTACTATACTATACAGGGAACCTTAGGAACTAATGAAGTAAAGCTTTATAAGAAACTGAACTAGAGGTACTAAGGGTATCTCTATCCTAAATTAGCAGGGATGATGGAACAAAATTTTAATGATAACAAGGTGGATGAATAAAGAAGATATATTAAGAACCAATTTAAGATACAGTCTAATAATCATACACGTCTATCTGAAATTATGTTACCTAGAATCCTCCCCATGCTAGTAAGTATAGCCGCGATAAACTATAGAGTCCGTAACTAAGGTACATACCTCAATAATCATGGTATCTAAAAATTTTGCCCTGTCGCTAGCTTGGCTGTGAAAACTATAAATTACATAACCAAGAGAAATATATCCAAAATCAAGCTCCATGTCCTCGTTATGCTAGATAATATGGCTGTGATAAACTATGAACTCGTTAACTAAGGCAGACGGTTACCTTTTTCACTATTCTTAACCATTTACGTTATCAGAATATACCTCAACTTTGTCCATAAGGTTCACCTTGATACAAAAATCAAATTCAACAAGGGACAAGTATAAAGGCGAAGATGAAACAAAGCAAGTAGAAATTGATTCAAAATAAGATTCTCAAGGTCTTCCAAGGAATCTCTCAAGGAATTTGTTATTGAGTATCCTTTCATCCTATATCCTATATCCTATCTCAGGCTCGCAGTAGTACAACTAAGTCATTGTACTACCACGACATCATACTAGTTGCGAAGCCTGACCTGCATGGGCCACCACTAAAAATGTGTCACAACCCAAAACCGGATGATCGGACACGAGTACGTGGGTATGTCCACCCTATGCCGCAGTAACATTGGTAGAAGGTTGTCTAGGTCAATAATATTATCTATCCATCTCACTCAATAATAAAAGAACCTGTCAATGATATCTCAACACCATACGGAGGATAAGATGATAATATAATGATAATCAATACTTAATCACAATAAAACTAGAGGAAGATAATAGTAAGATATCAAATAAGGAATAAAAATTGCAATGTCTAAAACTAGAATAGTAACTACAATATCCAAGTCTAGAAGTCTAACAACATTAACACAAAGTCTAAAATATGAATAACAACTCAAAGTCTAAGCTGGAGACAAATCTAGTACAGTGAATAATACTAGCTAAGTGTCTGATATACTAGTTGAGCCTTCTCAACAACTGGTACTAGATCATCTTGTACTATGGTGCTATCTCAGATAGCTCTCTAACATGTGGTCCATAATACGTAGGACACTAGTCCTCTAAATAATTTTCTAGAAAAAATATCCAGTTAGGATTAGAGCGAAGTACAAATGTCTAAAAGCAGTTCCAAATACATGGTAGAGAATATATAACAAGTAATATAAAGGAATACAAGATGAACAAAAAATTAGGAATAAAAATATGACTGAAATAGGCAGATAAATAACTGGAAAGATAAATTCAGGCGGTATGGAATAAGCTGCAAGTAAGAGAAACTACAATACTGACTAAGTGCCTTAGAGTACAAGTTCGTTATGTGATCGGTTTAGGTTGAACACGATAATTCTAAGATAACTTGATTATACCTAAGGTGTATAATTGACATGTACACGAATACATTATGGGCTTTGATCACATAACCAACTTATACTCCCCCTCCCTCAACCAATACTCATGGATCAAATCACGACACGTTACATACACGAATATGATATAAGTACATAGAGAACATGAATGAACACGAGCACAAGGAATACCTAATGCATACAATAAAGTACATGTATAAGGAGTATCTGTTGTACACTATAAGGGATAATATCTCCTAACATGATCTATATAGTACCAGATCATGTGTCATAATCAAGTATAACAATTCTAGAATATTTGATATATACACTATCATATAATAAAAAGTAACATATATATGTACTCGCCTGCGGTCCAGTGCAATAAATGTCAAACTGTGTCCGAAACTGGTGTCACACTGACATATGTAAAAAATTCTATGTCATTTGGTGTAATGAAGAAATAAACATGCTAGAATAAGTTAAAAGGTGATTTCTAGGTCAAAACTAGGCTTCTAGGTTCATAACATGAGTGTATTAGTTACACTAACTAATAACACTAAGGTATGTACAAATACTAGTTGATACTATGAGTTATATCTATATTAGAAATATCTTAGTATCTATACTTATATCATAGCTAGAGTATGAAACCCCATCTCAATTGGTATCATGTATAACACTTGGTATCTAAGTCCCCTCAAGTATTGGGTTGTCCAACATCGAGTATCATAAGTATCTCTACTTCAATACCAATAACTTACTAATACCCCCAAACCCTATTATCTTAATTCTAACACTCACTTGTCATAACTTACCTACACTATCCCTCTAGGTACCAATTTAACTATAAGTTAATACCTACACTATCTCCACAATAACTCTTCACTAAGATACTAACACTAACACTTAACCTCACCTACTATCTGAATTCTCTTTATGATACTCTGTATCAGACCTGATACCCCCTCATAATACCTTAACTACTACACTTAAATCTGAACCAAGCTCCTTACCACCAGCACATACCTTATAACACTCCCACCCGACCCTGGCAAATCTGCAGAAATACAAGTCAGCACAGAACCTACAATAAGTGCATTCCCACACTCAAAACTCCCCACTCACACCCAACACACAGACCATATCCTATTACTCGTTGATGTCCCATAATCCTCCATACTCTTACCAGTCCTACACCTGAACTTAATATTTAATTGCACCTCCCACACACTTGGGCACAAGTGCGCAAGTTTGCACCCAACTGGCATCAACTCTCAAAAATATATACAGAGAATACACTTAATCCAAAACTCTTGACTACAGCTAATGCCAACTGCACAGTGCATATGTGCACTGTAGTTCATACACCCGAGCCTCTAATGCCTTCACTGTACCTAGGTGTACATTGCCTATCTCAGGAACTCCCCCAAAGAGCAATACCTTAACATCAATTCCCTCCTTCACCGCACTGTACCCAGACCCAATCTAGACTGTAGCTACAGAGCATTTCCTGCACAAGGGTTACAATTACTGCTTTATCCCACAATATCTAAAACCATACAAGCCTAATAACTATCTGTTAATTCTTCTCTCCCCTTATACTCACTTCTTCCTACCCAACCCTTTACCTGCAGGCTTCTTGTTTTGTTGTGATTTACAATATTGGTTTGCTGTCATGGAGGTCCAAAATCCTCCCACTCATTAATTGCTTGTGCAGCAATTTGCACAGCAAGAACTGCTATCAACAGACCCTTCTCCTTTCTATTACTGCGCATCCATCCCCTCATAGACCCAACTCCAAACACAAAGCACACACTGGGTAAAACATGTAAACACTTGCTACTTCCATTTCACTAAAACACCAATGTTCACGAAACTCTATGATACATGGATACTTAATAAACACATGAACCAACTCTTATTGGTACCAATACCAAATTCCAAGATGCAAGTCAATTTTCCCTATCCCTTTTATACCACCTACGATACTCACGGATATATAATCAATTCTCAATTCCTATGACACCACAACACTAACACACATAATGTTAACAACTAACACACTCACCAACCAATTATCAAACATATTGTGGGCACTACTCCATGATACACACTCAAAGCTCCACTCCATTAAGATACCAAACCATAACTCACATGGATACCATATAATATAAAATTATGATACAATATAACTAGGGTAGCTAATTATAGTGAAATTTTAAAGGAATTAATATCTATTGGCTCAAAAATACTATTAGGACCATTCTACAAATATTTTGTGGTCAAAATTCATAGTTCCACCAAATGAACCCTAGAAAACACCAATGCAACATTCAAAAGCGTAGATCTAGTGTATTAGAGGCCTCTAACACCTAGATATACCATTAGAAGCCATTTCCACCTATTGGAGGGTTTATATTGGTTTTGTTTGGGTTTCTACCATAGAAAGTAGGAGAAAAGAATAATTTACCTTTTGGGAGATGGATCCTATTGAATCTCTACGAATTTCGAGAAGAAGGAAAGAAGAAGTGACATCAATCCTCTTGATAATGCTCCTCATTGGTGCTTCCAAACTCTACCTCTTCATGTAGGGAGTTTGGTAAAATTTTAATGGTGGAAAAGTATTGTAGAATAAAATTAGGGTTTCTACACTTTGAGGAGATAGAGAAGATAAAGTGCGTAAGAAGAAGAAGAAGTGGTAGAGGAAAGAAATAAAATAAAATAAAATAAAGAAGGCTTGGAGAAGGGTTTGTCATGATAGGTTTAACTTATTTACAAGTTTGTCATTCTCCTCTAATTGATTTCTAAACCTATATGAATAGAATCATTTGATTAAGGGTGATATCTCACTAACTAAAATAGAATATTCTATCCTTGCATTAATGAGAAACTAATTAAACCATGGCTAGTGTAGTTGGTCTAGTGGTTTCAATTGATCTAGTATGGGTAGGACCATCATTAAGTCTAAACTAACTAACTAGTACACTAACCAATATAAGTATAATTATAACTAACAAAATTTTAAATATATCTATATAATTACAACAAATTATGAAATAACAAAAATACTCCCCTCCCGGGATTAGGTGGTTATAATCCTACCTCCCTTAGAAAAAAATTGTCCTCGAAATTTAAATACCTCGCTCCTCTTCCTTCACCAGTCATAATCTATTCATCATAATCTTCAATAGGTTTAAACCCCCAACAAATCATGGTCTGAGAAAGTCCAATCCAAAATCATACAATATACAATTCTTATTGAAAGTATTATGCATGGTTAGGGTCTTACTTGTCATGATATTGCAGTCTCTTTCAGGGTTACTTGCTAACTATACTATAGCACAAAATTACTAATATAACAATAGGATACTATCGAACCACGCAGATCCATATATGGACAGAAAAGGGAAAGAAAAATTCAAAATTTACTAACCCAACACCTATAACATTGGTCACTCGACCGTTATCGCAAAATTTCTGACCCACTGGATGTCTCCATCTGCTGGTGCAGAGCAATTTGCTGTGCCACAGGTGGCCTAGCTAGACCACTTACCTATTTTATACAAAGCATTCACTAAGCATCAACCTAGCAAAAATATTTGACATCAAGGGTTACCACTTTCAATACTAATGGTATGCTGTGGTTCTAGGCCATGGGCGCACTTAACTCACTGGCACGTACCACTTAGGATGTTATACTAAGACTTTTAAATTATTATCTATAGGGTACCTATCCAAATATCTGACACTATCTATCTTATGGCACTAACTCATGTACATGACACTCATGGGCTAGTCTCCTACTAAGATACTCAAGGGTCTCTTCTGTATTTATTATACTACCCATAGGTTACCCATATCTTGAATGCTTCTGATAAATGAGATGCTCTTCATCTGGACATAATACTACTCATATCTCCCTACCTTGCACGCCTGCCCTCCTACTCCAAAACATAATATACATCAGAATTACATTGGTACACTAACTGGTATTGTCTTTCCCAAGATATTCACTGATACTAAGATGATGCACTATACATACCACATAATACTCTTCTTAGACCTGAGGTACACTGGACTTGCACTCTTTGGGCACTCTCACTGACTCCATAATTGTCCTCGACTCGTGCACTTAATACTTTAAGACACCTACTTAACACTAACTTGTCCACTGGCACACTATTGATACTTTTGATAATAATCCCCCATTACATGATACTCATGAAACACCCACACTTGTACTTTACTTCACTACTCATGCTCTCACTCACATCACTCACTATACATCAACAACCTCAAATACTAGGTGATAAACCCATACTAGATACATACTTATGCACTCACATCTACCCTCCATAATGCATAATTCCTATATATAGGACAAGTCCTACTACCTAGCATGATACATTCTAACACTATCATACTTACCTATACACTCATGGGTACCACTCTACCATGGCACACTCACTAATACATCTTATGGATACATATCTCTACACAACCAAGTGTCAGCACCAATAGAATAGTGAGGCTCTATTAATGCTCAAAACAATTTATGATATTCAACTGCCACTTCGATGACTCATGTATATGAACTCTACCATTGTTTGTGAATAAAATTTTATACGAAACTTTTGTGTTACAAACTATTGAAAAGAAAAAAAAGTACAAAAGATCCTAAACAAAAATATAAATATAGTTGATTCTGGGGAAGTATAGCTGTAGATATCTGATCTTTGGATGATCACTTTACTCCTTAGACCACAGGATAATGAAGACATACAGGGAATAATGTAAACAACTTGGAGAGTTGAACAAAAATAAAGCTTTGGTAACAACGGCACGTAAAGCTTCTATTTTTCTTCTTATATTCTTGAATTTCAAAGACTTAAAAATTACAGCGCCCCTCTGTCTCTCTCTCTCTCTCTCTCTCTCTATGTATATATATATATATATATATATATATATATATATATATATATATATATATATATATATATATATCCTTTAATGGATATACCGATCCTGTATTTATAGAGTTTAGGAGCGGTTATGAGAGTGTGCGCGCACTTTGGACAGTTTGCACTTTTTACCATTGTGCATGCACTTTTGGTGGACTAACATCCCCACGTTGTGAATGAGTGGGTGCACAACTCACTGCATGCTTGACACGTAGTTTCCTATACGAGGAAAGCATAGGTCGTGGGGGACAGCTATTTGTATACTTTTATGAGAAGCATGGCATGTAAGGCACGCACTCCTAACTGCTCACTGTTAGATAGGATAGTATGTGCACTTTAGAAGTGGTCTGGAGACAACCGCAGTTTTGGAAAGATTTGTTATACAAGCGCTGTTTTGAAGAAGTAGCCGTGATGGTGCACTTTTGATAAAATTGGCCGTGATGGCGCACTTTTTTAGAAGTTGGCACAACAGTGCACTTTTGAAAAAGTTGGCTCAACAGCGCAATTTTGAAGAAGTTGGCTCAATGGCATACTTTTGAATAAATTGGTGCAATGGCGCACTTTTGAAGAAGAAGACTCAACGGCGCACTTTTGAAAAAATTGACTCAACGGCACACTTTTGAAGAAATTGCCTCAACGGCACACTTTTAAAGAAATTGGCACAACGGCGCACTTTTGAAGAAATTGGCTCAACGGCTGGGTCGCAAAACGACAACCTGGGTCTCCGTGCCGCAGTCCATCTGTAATAATGACTTCTGACTCTTCCGTTTCTGTTCCATCCTATTAGATTCATCGCATTTAATGCTCAAAGTAAAAAAGCAAACATGCAAATTGTACGTATGTCTGCACTGATTAAAGCAACTTGAATGTATGTCACTTTTATGTTCTCTGAATAGTGCGCCATCCTTTGAAAAAAAATAGAATGTGCACTATCCTCTAAATAGAGAGCGAGTGCGTCATTCTTCCTCTGTTAAGTTTATTTGTCAAAAACTATGTCATCTTCAAGAAACGTATTTTTATGCTTCTACAAGACCCCCTTGAAAGTTTTTGAATTTGTTCAAATAAATTCAAAATACTTTGAAATAGAAGCATAAAATTTTGTTGAGATTTTTTGCGCACATTTTGGGCAGAATCCCAACGGATTGCTGACGTGGCTATAGGTGTGACATGCACGTATCTTTGACTTAATTTTTGGTTTTGATGCCGTCTTTGAGGAGACGCAGGCGAATTTTCAGGAGTAGTTTTTTGAGAACTATGTTGAATTTGGCATGTTTTCTCCTATAAATAGGAGCAAAACTTTACCAACATTTCCAAACTTATCTCTTTCTTGCTATGAGATTTGAGCATGGCCACCATTAAGTGTGAGCCTACGAATATGATCGTAGCAGTATAGCTCCATTGGCTTCGTTGTCCACTGAGAAGACCTAAGAGGAGATGCTTCTCAATGATGGGTGAGAGACTCGTCTGGAGTTTGTTGATGCTGAGCTATTTGTGTGCTGAAGCATGGATGGATATCATAGGCTTCATCGTTCCTGTTGAACTAATGAATTATCCAAAAGACTGTTTATTGTCTTCATACCCAGCTCGCTGGAATTACTCTCTTAACATGGCCCCTGTGCTGATTACAGGCCGGGACTTCTAGCGGTGGATCTAGATGGCAATAGTGAAACAACTTTTGTTTGACTCGCCATGTCCAGCATCAAGTCCGGACAGAAATAGGTTTGTGCTAATTTAAATAGGCCCAATTCTGTGTAGCGTCCTCGCTTGTCCCCAAAACAGATTTATTTTCCCTGCACTGTGGTTTACACTGAGGAGCTTATTTCTTCTGTGCCTTAATTCATCTGCATCAGTAGTAGACGGGACACAAAGATAGGGATGGCTCTATCATAGATCCCCATCATATGAAAATCTGGATGTAATAGATTTCTATATGTATAATCATAATTTTTGTAGAATAAAAGTCTAGGTGTGATAGATCTCAATCATATGTAATCATGATTAAAAATTAATAAAAAATTTAGCTTGACTTTATTTTGTGTACGTGTGTTGGTGACTGAAGATTTTGCTTGTCTTTATTTTTGGAAGGACGTGCATCAGAAAAAGACTGAATATGTTGCCTTTCCCTTGTCAATCAAATAGCATGCATACTTATGTGTAGTTCTACTGGCTAACAAATGTGTGTATTCTTTCTTCAGATTAGTACGGGTATTATGGCACATTTTCTATCAATAAGCCAATATATGAATGTGAGAATTTCTAACCCAATATGCGGAATTCTAACCAATGCCTCATTTCACTGAAGAGTCATGTTTGGGGATTCAAACAGACATTTCCTATCTTATAAATACTGGAGTTGCTTGTTCCATTCTCACAAAGACTTGCAAAATGACGTCTGAGGCTACTGCGAAGGGGAAAGACAAGGAATTTGATGAGACCATTGTTTCTCTTTCTACTATCAAACTGTCTTCTGCTGAAGAAAATAAAGAGGTGTCTATTATCCAACAGGGTAAAACATATGTCCTCGAGAATTTTATCGATCCTTCATTGGGTGAACCTACCCAACCTCAGATTGATGTAAGTGATCCCCTTGTTTCGTCTGTTGTCGTGGAGGAACGAGAAGATCAGGCCAGAATAATGGCTATCCGTCGAACATTTTTATATTCTGACGTTTGCATGCTTCATGCTCTTGTAATATTTATAAATAATTTAGGAGATTCTGACTCATCTTCTCTGTAAGTATTTGTATTATTTTTTTCTTATTTTCTATAAATAAATAAATTTTGTCTTACCCTAGTGATACTTTTAAATCGAGACCCATTGAATATATCTGCTCAGAGGTATTATAGAAATAGTAGAATAACTCTGTGGGAGAATTTGGTTGATTTATCACTCAAGGCATACTCATGCTGAGTACAAATGACAAATTTTACATAATGTAATACTAGGTGATATGGACGTGATAGCTCACTAGTTTACTCCACTGGGAAAGAGAAGAAAGATTAGTTCAAGGGCGAACTATTATCTTCTCTTTAGGAAATAATAAATGAAATATTATTCAGAGGTAATATGGATATGAATCACATTACACTTATTAACTGGTAAATAAATATGTAAGATTATCCACAACCCAACTGGGATCAGGAATAGGATATCCTTAAAACAACTGGGCTTTAAGAATGGAATATTTTTGTTGGGAGAATCATTTAGATAATCTCAACGAGAGTGTTCTGTTGGATTTGAGTATTGTCCCACTGGAAAACTTTGAGGACCCATTACCTATTTCTTATTTAAGAATGAATATAGGTAATAGTTTGAGAGGCCGTGTAGACTACGAGTTGCTGGGGATTGAAAAGATATTTGTTGTACTTCTTATTTTAATCTGTTGGAGATGGGGAGGAATATGTTGTGCTAAGACATAATACTTCTTGAAGAATTTGCCGTTGATAGGCATCATTATCAAATCTCCATTAAGCTTAGAGAGCATGTAGGCTACGTTGGAGAATACTATCCCCACCATATAAGTACCTTCCCATTTAGTGTGGAATTTGCTTTTGCTCTTATGGGTTGTGATCATAGGTCTCCTTACTGAAAGGACTAATTCACCGACCTAGAATATTCTCTCCTTGACTTTTCGATTAAAATCTCTAGAAATGCGTGCTTGGTATAGCTCAATATGCTCAATACGTTGTTGAACGTGTATGCACTTTTCATCCAATGCTTCTAATTCTTGCAGGCACAATCGATCATTATTCTCTACTGTTAGCTCATTAGCAATAGCTATTCTAAGATATGGTATCTGGATTTCGAGCGAAAGAACTGCTTCACATCCGTAGATTAAAGAGAATAGTGTACAACCAGTTGAAGTTCGAACAGTTGTACGATAAGCCTATAAACACTCCCCGAATTTCTTATTCCAATCACGTTTGTTGGATGAGACAAAATTTTTAAGGAGTTTAATTATTTTCTTGTTGAAGGCTTCTGCTTAGTCGTTGGCTGCTAGATTGTAGGTTATAGATGCTATATTCTGGATTTTATTCTTGTTATAGAACTGATAAAATGTTTGACTGGCGAATTACGGTGCATTGTTATGTATTATCCTCCGAAAATACCAAAATGATATATAACATGGTGTTTGATGAAGTTAATTACATTTGATGTCTTAACTTCGATGAGTGGGACTGCTTCTACCCATTTGGAGAAGTAATCGGTTATTGCAAGTATAAACCGCTGTCCTTTAGAAGAAGATGGGCTGATCAGACTAATAATATCCATTTCCCAAGCTTTAAAAGGCCAGGAGGCAGTTGTATGGTGTAAGAACTTTGTTGGTTGGTGGATAAAATTAGCATGGATTTGGAATAACTTGTATTTACAAGCATAATTTATGGCATCTGCCACCATGGTGGGCCAATAATAACCTATTCCCTTAAGGCGGTCTTGTAATTTAGGACCTGGCTGATATGCTCTACAGATGCCATCATGAGCTTCATAAAGTGATTGTCTTGCTTCAGGGTTAGAAAGATAAGGTAGGAGCAATCCCTCATAAGAACGATGATATAATATTTTAGATGAGGAATCATAGTAGAATCGGAGAGAGCGTCTTTTAATAGAAGTGGCTTCTTTCAAATTTTTTGGAAGAATTTTATAAGCAGCATAGTCTATAAAAGGGTCTCCCCAATCTTTATCCATGGAAGTTGACAGTATGAAGTAACTTTGTTCAATGTGCTAGTTATTTTTTGTACAGAACAATTTTCGTCCTATTAGCATAATTGAGTGTCATCTCTTTAGGGGAACGACCAATGATGCTGCTAGGCCGGCCAAAGCATCTGCTTCCATATTCTGTAATTTAGGCATATGTTCAATGAAGAATCCTTTGAAAGTAAAAGTCAGTTTGATTGCAGCTTAATGATAAGAGATGATGTCTTTATGCCGAACCTCATACTCTCTCCTCATCTGATTGACTATCAGCCTGGAATCTTCTTAGGCTTCAAGATATTCTATGTCCAATTCTTTAGCTAATAGGAGACCAATGAGTAGAGCATTATATTCTGCTACATTATTGAAACTTGGTTCACTAAGAGAATATGCTCGATGAATGAGTAGTTTGTTAGGAGATACTAGGACTATGCCAACTCCAGCTACTATATTGCATTTGGGTCCTATTCTTGATGAGCCATCAATGTATAGTTGCCAGGTGTCATCTCTCATTGCCATATTAGACTCTAAGACTTTATTTGGGATATCATCGTACAGTTTGGAAGTTTTTGGTATAGGATGAGATGCCAGAAAATCATCTAGAGCTTGACCCTTTACTGTATTTTGTGCGACATATACTATGTCATAAGGTGATAACAATATTGCCCATGTGGAAAAACGAGAATTGAGCATTCTTGGCTTAGTCATCAATAATTGGAGAGGATTTACTCTTGATATGACATGAATGGTTTGACCTGACATGTAATAGTGTGTCTTCTGAATAGTAAACATCAAGGCCAGGCATTCTTTTTTTGTCGGATTATATCGATGTTCAGCGCCGACCATCATACGACTGAGATAATAAATTACATGTCCATGGCCTTTGTTACTCTTCTGTGCAAGAAAAGATCCTAGGGAGTGATCCATTCCTCAAACATACAGCAAAAAAATTTTTCCTATGATCAGAGACACCAGAACAGGCAAATTTGTTAAATATCGTTTGATGTCATTGAATGCTTGTTGATATGCTCTGTTCCAAACAAAGGATATGCCTTTTTCATTAGCTGAGTGAAGGGTCGGCATTGTACCAAGAGATTGGAGATGAATCTCCTAATGTATGCCAGACGGCTTTGCAGACCACAAATTTCTTTGATATTACGTAGAGGTTGTATTTCATAGGGTCAATATGAATACCTTTGGATGTTATAACAAATCCGAGAAACTTGTTACTGGAGACTCCAAGAAAGGATTTAGTGGGATTCATCTTCAATTAGTGGTGGCTAATTAATTCGAATACAATCTTTAAATATTGAAGGTGATCATCTTTAAGATGACTCTTGATAGCAATATCATCCACGCAATAAGGTTTAAGTGTCTGTAGTGCAGCTTGCACAAGAGAAACAAGAAGGAAACCTAGGTTCAATTACAGTAAACTAGAGAGGAGTATATTCTAGACAGTTAATAGCAAAAGGGAAATATAGTAGTGGCAGTTGTAGTAGGGTGGTGTTGGAGTTGCTAACTGCTACTATTATCGTGTGTTGCTATGATTGATGGTGTTAGCATTAGAAAGGGTATCAGTAACAGCAGTAAACAGAGTTGGGAGAGAAGGAGGTGTATCAAGGCTCGGGCCTTGGTGCCATGGATTGGGGTGATCGGGTTACTATCAGTGGAGGGGTTTTAGATAGCCCCAAATGTCAGCAACAATACATGATGCCTTGAGCAACAAAAAAGAGGCATATTCAGGTCAGTCCAAGACCCGAGCATAAGAATAAGTAACCTCAACAAAAGCAGTAACCAGATGGTACAGGCAGTCTATGTATATTAGCTTTGGGTATTTAATGAAGGGCAGTTGCAAGAAGGGCAATATTGTATATTATATGGACAATGCAGTAGGTAAGATCTTAGATTTAGTACAGTAGTTGGGAGGAGACTTGGAGTATACAAGAATAATGGGTGCAAGGTGGATATTAATGGGGGGCTCGAGTCTTAGACATGTTGAAGGAGGTGACTGCAGGCAGTATGATGTGCACATTTATGTATAGCAGGGATATGCACAAAGAGTGAATTGTTGGGACTACAACTCTTGCGCGATAGGTAAGCAGGCATATGTGCCAGGCATAAGTGAGTGTAAGATCAGAGGTCATATTGGTAAGGGATATGTTCAGGAAAGTGAGAGGAGAGTGTTTACAATTGGGGTAAAGGTAGACTGTGGCAGTTGGACAGTAAAGGTAATAAGTTATGTTCAAGTTAAGGTTAACAAGGAGTATATGGGGTATCATGGTGTAGGTAGTGATGAGGGTCTTTGGATACAGTTAGAATATGAGAGTATATCTAGGATAGCATTTTATCAAGATATCAAAAAGTATATACCATATAAGCATGATGTAGTTAAGGCCTTACTTGATACCAATATATCTATTTAAGATATGTACTAGTATTATCTAGTATAGATACTACTAGTACATAGTATAAGACTAGTCTATGCTAGAATACCTTAAGTACAACCTAGTATTAACCTACTTTAGTGAGGTATTTAACTAATTGACCTAGTTAACCTAGTTTGGACTTAGACATGGCCTAGAAATATTCCCATTAGTTAGTTAATCATGTTTATCCTTTAATTCAGCAATGAATACTAATATTTTATATTTAGGCCTTTGTGACTTTATTTTGGATTTTGATCCTCATTCGTTGCTCAGGACCACAGGTGAGTACATTCTCTGACAGTTTCTATTATTTTTTATGATTATTATGATTCTAGTTCGTAGTGTTATACTTGATTCTCGACACAATGGATACACGGGCTAGTATCATAGATTCTTGTTATGTGGTATCATGATTGGATCCATTGTACTAGCCAGGGATAGAAAAATATTAGCAAGTTATGTGATCATACCCTACCTTACATGCATCATAGCTCACCCTACATCTTACGTAGGGTGTAGCCTGACCATATTACATTTCTTATAGCCTATTATATATGATTAGCCTGACTCTTGATCGCATCATAGCTAACCAGATGGTTAGCCTTATCTCACATGTATCATAGCTAATCATATATAACAAGCCTGATTTAGTCACAAGTCGATCACATAGAAAACTAATATTTTAAGGCACTTAGCCAGTATTTCTATTCCTTTATTCCAGTTCATACATTGCTAGTATTCACATCTATCTATTTTTACTTCTTGTTTTTACCAGTGTACTCATTGCTAGTTATTTCTCTATGATATGATGATTGTCTCTCTAGTTTTCCTTATATTCCAATATTTTATTCCATCATGTATATTCCTTAACCACTCTTTATAGTTTTTATCAATATAATTGGAATTATTGTTATTGTTGTGCTTCACTCCAATCATGACTAGATATATTTTTCAAAGGATCTAGAGGACTTTTGTCCCACACACTATGGACCGGGTGTAGATGAGAGTTACATCCAGGAGCTTCAGGAGGATCTCGTTCCAATAAAGGATCCATTAGTAATGACTTAGAGCCTAGCATTTATATTGTATTTGGTATTGTTCCACTTTGAGATATTCTAAGTTGTACTATTTGAGACTTATGTTGTTATTGAGTTATCTAAACTCTTATACTTATTATTATTATTGAGATATTTATTTCTAAATATGTGTTGGAACTCCTTTATATCATTTTTATATATTTTTCGTCCCATTCATCTTCCTATAGATTTTTTCATGATTGAGTATTGGTTTGACATTATATTTATATTCATCTTGTCCTCTTTATGGAGTTGAGATCATTGACAGGTTATATATTATTGTGATATATGATTGATAATATTGTGACCTAGACAGCATTCTACCGTCGATACTGTGGCCTAGGCTGGACGTACCCATGACTCATGTCCAATTTATGGGTACGGGTCGTGACACATTTTAATGGTGGCCCATGCAGGAATTAAGTCACAACTAGTGTGATATCATAGTAGCGCTCAGAATTAGAGTACTATTATGAGCCTGCTATAAGATATAAGATATAGGATATAGGATATAGGATGAGAGTATACTCAATCACAACTAGAAAACTTCCAACTATTTATTTTACTATCCTTATTACACTAAATATTTATTTTCTTTAAATATTACTGTTATTCTTTGATGGTATCGTATCTTTTGCCTTATTTGACTTCTTCTTATTTCGATCTGTCTTCAGGATGCCGCCAAAGACCATATCACAGAGATTAGTACCCGTAATTTCAGAGAGGTCTGCCACCTTTCGACCTGCCACATGGGCAGCTGGAGTTGCTCCTTCTATCTTACCTATTCACATAGGAGTTTCGGCAACCTTCGGGGGTCCTCCTCCCCCACCTTTCCAGAGGGTTGTCCAAGTAGTAGTAGAGGACCTTCCGCCACTACCACTAATTCTTTTTCCAGGAGGTGTGCCTGCTGACGGGGCACAGATGTTTGCATTGATCCCGGGCATGGTAGATGCCCAAAGGATGTCAGCGGAGGCTCAGCGTGTTCGGACTGAGGTGTAGAGGGTCCAGGCAGAGGCGCACCAAGAATAGACGGAGCTGATAAGGGAGATCATGGAGAATGCTCACCAAGTGGCTCTACAGGTAGTGGAGAGAGTTTTCCAGCAGATCATGGCCAGTTGCAGCAGCAGAGGCCAGTCACTATAGTGGACTTTAAGAAGATAATGCCTCAGGAGTTTAAGGGTACCAAGGGGATACTCTACATCGACGATCGGTTGGAGGATATAGAAAGGGACCTGCATTTGGCTCAGATTCTAGAGAGCCTACAGATCGAGCCGGTCGGCAGCCAGTTGTTCGATATTGTACTCACTTGGTATCGTACGGAATCGAGGCTTACCGCTCGAGGACTTACTTTGGAGGCTTAAAAGGAGCTTTTCAAGGAAAAGTTCTTCCCCGACGTGGCCCTGGAAGCCTTGGAGAGTCAGTTTTATGACTTAGTCGGTTGATGAGTATGCCACAGAGTTCTGCCATTTGATCCATTTTGCACCGTCTATGATTCGGGACCCCGGAGATCGATCCCGAAAGTTCAAAAAGGGGCTGCTGAGAGAGATCAAGTCGCGCACTTTTGGTCATCACACGGCTACCTTCAAGGGCATTCTGATGGATGCCCAGAATGCTGAGGATGATGTGGATCTCAGGCCCATGAGGGGTCACAATATTTCTGGAGGCACGAGTGGCAGCACAAGACCGGACAAGCGTCCCTACTTTCAGCAGCAGTAGAGGCCGTATCAGCACTAGGCACTAGCTCGTAGACATGTTCAGCAGCAGCTGTAGAGGAAAACCTAGCCCATTGTCCAGTGTACATACTATTGAAATATAGGACACACGAGGGACATCTGCAGGAAGAGGTTGGGTACTTGTTTGTCTTACGGATCATCAGCGCACCAGTTGAGAAATTGCCCATCGATTCAGACTTGCCAGGTCAAGGTGGAGCAGCCGCTCAGAGGGGACCTGCCAGGGCACCTACCGCACCGGGAGGCCAGCAGAGGGGACCTCCACTTCCACCACAATAGCAGAGATTCGTCCAGCACCAGCAACAGTAGAAAGGTGCACCCCACGATGAGCTTTTGCCATAACGGTCGAGGAGGCTAAGCCAGTGGGAGACATAATTTCAGGTTCACTACTTCTCAATTCCTTTTCAGCGTTTGCTTTATTTGCTTCTGGTGCTTCCTATAGTTTTGTATCTGTATATTTTGCTCTAAAGCATCATTTAGAGGTTGAACCCTTGGATAGAACTTGCCAGATCACGATTGGGTGGCATTATCCTAGTTAGTGATTTTTACGAGGATCAAAGAGTTACATTGGGAGGCCAGGAATTAAGTGCATACTTACTTGTAATGCCACTTTCGGGCTACGGTATTGTACTCGGGATGGATTTATTGAGTAGACACCCTGCTAGTATAGATTATCGTGGAGGTAGAGTGTTATTTCGACCGCCAGGAGAGCCAGAGTTCAAGATTGATAGAGGAGCAACGGAGCAGAGCGAGGGCATCATTTGTGGAGCCATGGTGGAAGAGAAGGAGCTTTCACATCCTTTGATAACTGAGTTCCGAAATATCTTTCCAGAGGAGTTATCGGGATTGCCGCCAGATAGAGATGTTGAGTTTTCTATAGACTTGGTGTCTGGCGCATAGCCAATATCATAACACGTCTATAGGGTCAACAACAATGAACTGACAGAGTTGAAGAAGTAGGTTAATGAGTTATAGGATAAGGGCTTCATCAGATCCATTTTATCAGCGTGGGGTGATCCGGTATTTGTTGAACCGAAGAAGGATGAGTCGGTACGTATGTGTATCGACTACAGGTCTCTAAAAAACCTTACTATCGAGAACAAATAACCGATATTGAGAATAGCTAACCTCTTCGATCAGTTGAGTGAAGAGAAGGTATTTTTGAAGATAAATTTAAGGTCAGGTTACCACCAGGTGAAAGTAAAAAAGAAAAATATTTTGAAGATAGCTTTTCGAACTCAGTATGGACAGTTTGAGTTTATGGTGATGCCGTTTGGGTTGACCAATGCCCCGGTAGTATTCATGAACCTGATGAATAAGGTGTTCCACCAGTATTTTGACAAGTTTGTGGTGGTGTTCATTGATGACATTCTTGTGCATTCGAAGACACCAGAGGAGCATGAGAAGCACCTGAGGATAGATTTGGAGACTCTCTGGAGGGAGGAACTTTATGGAAATCTTTCGAAGTGTGAGTTCTTTCTTGACAAGGTTGAATTCCTTGGGCATGTGGTGACAGGTGATGAGATCTCAGTTGACCCGAAGAAGATCATGGCAGTGGAGTCGTGGGCTACTCCAAGTTCAGTGGCAGAGATCATGAGTTTTCTTGGACTGGCAGGTTATTATAGAAGATTTATGCAGGACTTATCCAGGATTTTAGATCCAATGACTAGACTGTCCAAGAAGGATATAGAGTTTGTTTGGATAGAGGATTTTTAGGCAACTTTTGATAATCTGAAGAATAGATTGACGATATCTCCAGTATTGACGTTGCCATCAGGGACAGGTGGATTCACTATATATAGTGATGCTTAAGGGAAGGGTTTGGGTTGCATTTTTCAGCAGGACGGGAAGGTGATTGCCTATGCTTTTAGGAAATTACATCCACATGAGAGGAAAACTACCTCCACCCATGATTTAGAGTTGGAAGCGGTCATCTTTTCTCTAAAGTTATGGAAATACTATTTGTATAGAGAGCATATGGAGATCTTCACAGACTACAAGAGCTTGAAGTACATATTTACACAGAAAGAGCTGAACATAAGGCAGTGACGGTGGTTGGAGATGATGAAGAACTTTGATATATCATTGCAGTACCATCTAGGGAAGAAGAACATAGTCACCGATGCCTTGAGCAGGTATCCGGTGGCTATATACTTGACGACGGACAGACACTTGTTAGCTGATCTTGTGAGCTTAAAAATTGAGGTGCTAGTTCCTGATATCGAGATGCAGATATGGAAATTGTAGATACTGTGTGAGCTGATAGACAGGATCAGGGCCATGCAGTATGATGATGAGACTCTGAGGAGCATCAGGGCACATCTTCGGATAAGATTATCGGAGGATTTTACTATTGATGGATCGTTGCGGCACGGTACTAGGATATATGTGTCGAGTGGGGAATTGCACGAGAAGGTTCTGTAGGAGGCGCATCGCTCTCAGTACTCGATGCATCCAAGTGCCAATAAGATGTATCGAGACCTAAGGGAGCACGTATGGTGGTATGGTATAAAGCGGGAGGTGGCGCACAACGTATCCAGGTGTTTGATGTGCCAGTAGGTAAAGGTAGACAAGTAGAGGCCAAGTGGATTGCTTCAGCCTTTACCCATCCCAGAGTAGAAGTGGGAGCAGGTGACCATAGATTTTGTTTCGGGGCTTCTGCGTTCTCCAGGAGAAAAAAACGCAATTTGGGTCATCGTATACAGGTTGATCAAACTATACCACTTGTTGCCATTTAAAGTGGGTACGTCTATGGAGAAGCTAGCGGAGATATACGTACAGCAGATTATCAGATTATATGGAGTTTCTTTGAGCATCATCTCGAATGAGGATAGTGTTTCACTTCCTACTTCTGGAGGAGTTTGCAGGTTAGCTTGGGCACTCAGCTCAAGTTTATTACCACATATCACACCCAGACAGTCGGGTAGTCGGAGAGGACTATTCAGACTCTCAAGGATATACTTCATACTTGTGTTCTGGATCTCAGAGGTTGTTGGGAGGATCATCTACACCTGGTAGAGTTACTATCACGACCCGCACCCGGTGTAAGGGTACAAGTCGGAAATAACGCCCAGCCTACGCCACATAATTGGCGGTAGAAAGCTGTCTAGGTAATCTATCAAATAATATAATGAACCACCAATAATGATATTATACTCAATCACAGATCTAAGATGGAATAAGTACGAATAAGATAAAGAATAGAATAGTCACAATATAACTCATGAGTCTAAATTAATACATCAATGAGTCTGAAAGAATAGTAACAAATAAGCTGGAGACAAATCCAGTACAAGAATACTAAGAAGCTACTAAACTCGGGTCATCTGTCATAGTTGGGAGAAGTCCCTCCTGAACCAGGGTCTCAGAATCTAGACCCAAAATATCTTGAGGTCCATAATGTGTAGGGTACCAGTCCTCAGTGTCATCTGGGAAAAATATATCCAGTCAGGAAAGGAGCAGAGTACATCCCTAACAACAGTTCTAATCAATGATAAAAACTATGTAACAGTAAATAGATGTGAATATACAAGATGCACAATAGATACGAGATATATATATATAATAAGAAAATACTAGAATAAATATAATAATGAGCAATATGTCAATGAACAAGAATACTAATGTCTAAGTGTGTTAGTACTAGCTTTAACATGTGATCGGCTTGGAAACTTGATACAAGATATATGGCCTGACTAATCATACGTGAGGTGTATGATTAACACTAGTCAATGCAAGACTTGATACAAGGAGGGTATGATCACATATCTACACTAAAATACTTCTCACCCTCGATTGGTATAATAGATCCAACCATGGTACGCTATGGCACGAGATTCCCCAAGAAGATAGCTAGTCTTCCTGAGAATCAATGTCTGTACATGTACAAGATAAACAATAAAATAAGGCTTGCACAAGATACACCATATACCAAGGAATAATATCTCATGACGAGATCCGGATATACCAATCCGTATAACCATCATGTCAAGAGAACAAGGATATCTACACTAGATACAATGAACATAGAGGATATCATAAATAAGAAACTATCAAAGAATGTACTCGCCTGAAATCCAAAGAATAGTCTCATAGATGTCTGATACGGTGCCTCGAAGACCTAAATATGGAATACAACATCAATACAAGATTTCAGAAAGAGAAATAAGTTAAACTAGTCAACTTCTAGGTCAACAAGTCGATTCTAAGTCAAAAGTCAAACTATGGTCAACTGTAGTCAACTATAGTCAAACTATGAACAACTATGGTCAACTACCTATTTCTATGTTGCATAAGTCTAACACAAAATATTGGGTTCAAGATACTAAAGTCTAAGCCATAAAAACCATATCTTAAATATTAGGATACTGTATCTCTGGATACATGAATCCATAGGTAAAAATCAATATATATATATATCAAACAATCATTAATAATATAGAATCATAATTACAACATTAAATAGGTACCGTGGTTTTGAACCAACTTGGTATGACAACAATAATTCAAAAACTTGATACCCAAACTCAATACCTTGGGTATCCCCAATTACCTTGGTTCCTCAAGGTAATACCCAATACCTTGTTATATTAACTACCCATAATATATATATATATATATATAATATAATTACATTACAATGACAAGAGAAATAGATCTAATATTTAAATTATACCAACACATATATTGTATCACTCTGTATCCCACAAGATTTAGGATACGCATGCGACACGAGTCCACCACACATCCAAACATACCCCGAAGGACACGAACAAGTCATATATATTATTTATGAACAATACGAAGATTCAAAAATAAATCTACGTGTCCGTGTCAAAATGTGACATGTACAAAGTCTCATATCGGAGGGAAAACCCCCAAATCAACACGTATCACCAAATTATTGGGATACGACCTACACGTACCCAATTATAGACATGACACTAGCCCCAAACATACAAGCACATGTCAAATTGATCTATAGGAGCAATTGACACACACAACAATTGTCAATCTTGGAATTCCCCCAAAATTGACACAAAAAGTACCATAACTTTCTCAATAGGCCTCCTATGAACACAAAACCAAATTCTATGGGTAGCCTATGCATATGGGTTGATTTTCCATGGTTAAATCTCAGATTTAGAACAAAAATTAAGGAAAAAAAAACTGAATTGTACCTATTGGGAGATGGATTCCCAATGCAACCTCCAAATGAGATAAAATTGGCTCTAACTTGTAGATCCTTGCTCCTCTTTGTAGATCCTTACTTCCTCCTTCTAGATCCTTGCTCCACTAGCCTCCAATGATGATTTGGGAAGGAATTGGAATAAAATTTGGTAGAAAAATCAAGTGGAAATGAAGGAATTTGCTTGAGGGAAATTCTAGATCTAGTTTTAAAATAAAAAGAGGAGAGAGGAATAAATTCCCCCCTCTATATAGGCCGCCCCCCTTTCCCCTTCCTCAAGCTACTATGAATTGTCCAATATACCCCTTGGGGTCTCTCATGAAGAAATAATTAAGGAAGGAAGCTTCTAGTCTAATGGTTTAATTAATTTAATCCATCTCCTTAACAATGGGCTTTCTAAATGGGCTAAATTCTAACCAATTAATTCATGTTGGTCCATGAGTCTAACTAAACTAGTTAGGTCCACTAACACAAGTCTAAAATAAATAAATAACATCTAACAACAATTAAATAATATAATAAATAATTATTTATCATGCACAATATTTAATTAAATATAAAATTACTAAAATACCCTTTCCTAGAAAATATGGTAGTGACAAGTCTACCCTCCTTAAAATAATTTTATCCTCGAAATTCAAACACGAAAACTACCCCCAAAAAATAACAGAACATAGCAAAAGAACAGAACCAAAGAACAGAACTACTTTGAAAGAACAAAATAATGGACAAAATATAACTAGGAAATAACATACCTCAAGGCACAAACAAATATGGATAACGCTCTCGCATTTCATCCTCTCTCTCTCCCAGGTAAACTCCCCCAGAAAGTGATGCCTCCATGCGACATACACCAAAGGAATAGCCTGGTTCCTCAGCACCTTCTCTCTTTGATCCAGAATCTCAACTGGCTGCTCTGGATAGCAAAGAGTAGGGCCCACCTCTATCTCCGAGTGATCCAACACATGACTAGGATCTGCCACGTACCGTCTCAACTGCGACACATAAAATACGTTGTGCACTCCCTCCAATGCAGGTGGCAAATCTAGTCTATAAGCAACTGCACCGACCCTCTCTAGAATAATGAAAGGTCCAATGAATCGCAGACTAAGCTTTCCGCCTCCACCGAAACGAATCGTGCTTCGTGTCGAAGAAATCCTCAGAAATAACAAACCACCCACCTAGAACAGAACACCAACTTAAGAACTTAATCTATAACAAACAACCAAAAATAAGC
The DNA here is from genome assembly GCA_036927795.1 of Iris macrosiphon. Lineage (NCBI taxonomy): Eukaryota > Viridiplantae > Streptophyta > Magnoliopsida > Asparagales > Iridaceae > Iris > Iris macrosiphon. Next base: position 138,547,939 of record JAYESA010000005.1, read on the forward strand.
ACAAAACAAAAATCTAAACTATACCTTGAACTCCAAAGGTCTCCGGTGGCTATCGGCCCAATGTCGTTGTCTGTCCTGCGCCACACGAAGTCTGCCTCTGATCAACTGAACCTTCTTTGCTGTATCTACAACCATCTCTGGCCCAAGCAAAACTCTTTCTCCAATATCGTCCCAAGACAAGGGAGTACGACACCTCCGACCGTACAGAGCTTCAAAAGGTGACATCTCTATACTAGCCTGGTAACTGTTGTTGTAAGCAAACTCTACCAAATGGAGATGGTCCTCCCAAGAACCCCCAAAATCTAGTACACAAGTGTGCAACATATCCTCGAGAGTCTGAATAGTCCTCTCCGACTGCCCATATGTCTGGGTATGATATGCAGTACTGAACTTGAGCTGAGTGCCCAAACTCTCCAGCAAACTCCTTCAGAAATGAGAAGTAAAATGACTATCCCGATCTGAGACTATGCTGACGGAAACTCCATGTATCCTAACAATCTGTCTCACATACATCTCTGCCAGCTTCTCCGTAGACAAACCCACCTTGAAAGGCAAAAAGTGGGCCGACTTGGTCATCCTATCAACGATGACCCAATTCACGTCTTTCCCTCCTGGAGATCGTGGAAGTCCGGACATAAAATCCATAGTAATGTGATCCCACTTCCACTCTGGAATAGGTAATGGCTGAAGTAAACCTCCTGGGCTCTGCCTCTCGGCTTTTACCTGCTGGCACACTAAGCATCTGGATACAAACTGTGCCACTTCCCTCTTAATGCCATACCACCACACATGCTCTCGTATATCCTGATACATCTTGTTGGCACCTGGATGCAAGGAATACTGAGAGCGATGCACTTCCTGTAATACCTCCTCATGCAGCTCCCCACTAGGCACACACAATCTAACTCCATGCCTCAAAGATCTATCCTCAGCAATAGTAAAATCATCTTCCAATCCTGCTCTCACCTGAGCTCTGATACTCCTCAGGGATACATCCTCATACTGTGCTGCCTTGATCCTGTCCATCAAATCTGAATGTATCTGCAATCCCTACATCTGTATAGCACAACCAGAAACTATCACATTGATGCCCAAGCTCTCCAAGTCCTCCAGAAAATATCGATCCTGTGTCAAGAACATAGCTACCGGATACCTACTCAAAGCATCGACAACTACATTAGCTTTCCCAGGATGATATTACAAAGATATATCAAAATTCTTCATCAGTTCTAACCACCGACGCTGCCTCATGTTCAACTCCTTTTGCATGAAAATGTACTTCAAGATTTTGTGGTCTGTGAAGATCTCCACACGCTCTCCGTAAAAATAATATTTCCATAATTTCAGGACGAATATGACTGCTGCCAACTCCAAATCATGGGTAGGATAGTTTTTTTCATAAGGACACAATTGCCTAGATATATAGGCAATCACTTTCACATTCTGCTGAAGAACATAACCCAAACCTTTCCCCGATGCATCACTATAAATAGTAAATCTTTCAGACCCTGATGGCAACGTCAAAATAGGAGCAAACGTCAACCTCCTCTTCAATTCCTCAAAAGCAATCTGACAATCCTCCGTCCAAACAAACTCCATATCCTTCCTGGTGAGTCTGGTCATCGGCTCGACAATTCTCGAAAAATCTTACATAAACTTCCTGTAGTAGCCTGCCAAACCCAAGAAACTCCTGATCTCTGCTACTGAACTCGGGTCTTCCAAGATTCCACTGATACGATCTTCTTCGGATCCACTGAAATACCATCACCAGTCACAACATGCCCCAAAAATTCTACCTTGTCCAAGTAAAACTCACGCTTGGACAACTTCCCGTACAGCTTCTCCTTCCTCAACACATCCAACACAATCCTCAAATGCTCCTCGTGCTCCTCCGGTATCTTCGAGTATATGAGTATGTCATCGATGAATACCACTACGAACTTGTCAAGATACTAATGGAACACCTTGTTCATCAAGTTCATAAATACCGCCAGTGCATTAGTCAAACCAAACCGCATCACCATAAACTTTAACTAACCATACCGAGTTCTAAAAGCAGTCTTCGATATATCCTTCGTCTTTACCTTTACTGGATGGTAGTCTGATCTCAAATCTATCTTAGAAAACACATTCGCACCACTCAACTGATCAAACAGATCATTAATCCGTGGTAAAGGATACATATTCTTGATAGTAAGATTATTCAAAGCCCTGTAATCAATGCACATGCGCACCGATCCATCCTTCTTTGGTACAAATAGTACCGGAACTCCCTACGGTGAAGAACTCGATATGATAAACCCCTTATCCTGTAATTCGTCCACCTGCTTCTTTAGCTGAACCAGCTCGCTGTTGTTTACTCTATAGACATGTTACGAAATTGGTTCTGCACCTGGCACCAAGTCTATAAATAATTCAATATCTCTACCTGGTGGTAAACCTGGTAATTCCTTAGGAAACACATCCAAGAACTCTGTTATCAACGAATGCGTCAACTCCTTATCTTCCACCATAGCTCCACAAATAATGCCTTCTCCCTGCTCTGTAGCTCCTCTAGCAAACTCGAACTCTGGCTCTCCTGGAGGACCAAACAAAACTCTACCTCCTCTATAATCTATGCTAGCATGGTGCCTACTCAACCAATCCATCCCGAGTACAATATCGTAGCTCGGAAGTGGCATTACAAGTAGACACGCACTCAACTTCTGGCCTCCCAGAGTAACTCTCTGATCCTTGCAAATATCATTAACCAGGATAATGCCTCCCCCGGTCATGATCTTGCAAGTCCTAAGCAAAGACTCAGCTACCAAACCATGCTTCAGAGCAAAAGAAACAGATACAAAACTATGGGAAGCACCACTATCAAATAAAGCTAAGCTGGAATAGAATCAAGAAGAATAGAACCTGCGATGACATCTCTGGTGGGTTCATCCTCCTCGACAGTCATAGCAAACGCTCGTCCCTGACATGCACCTCCCTGCTGTTGATGCTGGACATAATGATGCTGCTGTGTCGGAAGCGGTCCCCTCGGCTGCACTGCAGGTGGTCTCGTCTGTGCCCTCGGAGTTGAAGCTGCTCCCTGAACTGCACGACGAGGATTGGAAGGACACTCCCTCAGCTGATGCCCTTCAGTACCATAATATAAACAAACTCCTAGCCTCGTTCTGCAAACTTTCCAGATATGGCCAGGCTTCTTGTAATAATGGCAAGAAGCTTGCTATAACTGTCTCTGCTACTGTGGTACCTGGTAAAAAGGTGCCCTAGCTGGATTTTGGTTCTGATATGGCTGTTGGAAAGGTCTGGACTGGAAATGAGGATGTTTTGCAGATAATGCACTGCTGTTGGCCCCCAAAAAAGAATCACGGTCTCTCTTGGGCTTCAAACCCAACTCTGGCTCAACCTTGCGTGCCTCCGCAAGTATCTCCGAGTATGTCTCATAAAAAGACGGAATGAGGATCTTCACTTCCCAGTTTAGAGCCTCACGGAAATGAATACCTCAAACCTCCAGCTCCCTCACCAAATACTCTGTAAATTGGCTCAACCTGCCGAACTCCGCAGCATACTCCTCCACAGACATGCTTCCCTGAATGAGACTCTCGAACTACCTCCCTAAGTCTAGCCTGTCTGCCCGAGCGAAGAACTTTTCTTGAAGAGGTCCTTGAATACCTCCCAAGACTGTCCTTTGTCAATCAGAATTGGCTCATTCCTGAACCAAGTGCGAGCGACGTCAAATAGTTGAAGTCCTACCGCCTCAACCTTCAGATCCTCAAAAAGATGGGATACCCTTATAAGACGCTCAATGTCCTTGAGCCAATCATTAGCATAGACGATGCCCTTCGTCCCTTTGAAGATCCTAGGCTCCAGCTTCTTGAAGTCCTGAATGTTGCCTGGCCGAAGCTGAGCAACCTGAGGAGCAACTTGCTTCTGGACCGAAACTCCTCTCTCGACTATGACATGAGCAAGCTGATGAGCACTCTCGATGCCCTGCCATAGAACTTCGGTATGCCTCTGATGTGCCTTTGACTGAGCCCTCTGTGCCTCGAGCATCTCACAAAATAGTGTAAACATCTGTGTCGCCTCTGCTGGCACAGGAGGTGGAGGTGGAAGCCCCTCAGATACAGCTGGCACAGTCCTCTGAGTAGGTAGTGGACCTCCGAAAGTAGCTGACACTCCAATCACCGGAGAAGTGACTGGTGCAAGCCCTCGGGATATCGCAGACCTCTCATAAGCTGCTCTCCCCTGCTGCGATCTAGTCTTAAGCGGCATCCTAAGACAAAGCGAAAGAAAGAATCAATATGGCATAAGATGTAAGACACTCAAGAAAAGGACAGTTTAAGAGATCAAGTATCAATATTAATGGAGAATGGTTGAAACAAAAGAATTTTCTAGATGTGATTGAGTATCTCAGCCTATATCCAATATCCTATCGCAGGCTCGCAGTAGTACAACTAAATCGTCACACTACCACGATATCGCATAACTTGCGAAGATTGACCTGCATGGGCCACTACTAAAAATGTGTCACGACCCGCACCCGGTGTAAGGGTACAAGTCGAAAATAACGTCCAGCCTACGCCGTAGAATCGGCGATAGAATATTGTCTGGGTAATCTATCTAACAATATAATGAACCACCAACAATGATAATATACTCAATCACAGATCTAAAATGGAATAAGCACGAATAAGATAAAGAATAAAATAGTCACAATACAACTCATGAGTCTAAAATAATACATCAATGAGTCTGAAAGAATACTAAAAAATAAGCTGAAGACAAATCCAGTACAAGAATACTAAGAAGCTACTAAACTTGGGTCATCTGTCACAGTTGGAATAAGTCTCTCCTGAACCAGGGTCTCAGACTCTAGACCCATAACATCCTGAGGTCCATAATGTGTAGGGTACCAGTCCTCAGTGTCATCTGGAAAAATATATCCAGTCAGGAAAGGAGCAGAGTACATCTCTAATAGCAGTTCTAATCAATGATAAAAACTATGTAACAGTAAATAGATGTGAATATACAAGATACACAATAGATACAAGAGATATAGAATAAGAAAATACTGGAATAAATACAAGAATGAACAATATGACAATGAATAAGAATACTAATGTCTAAGTTTGTGAGTACTAGCTTTAACATGTGATCGACTTGGGATCTTGCACAAGAGTATAATGGCCTAGCTGATCATACGTACGGTGTATGATCAACACTCACAAGGAACAAGACATGCACAAGGAGGGTATGATCACATATCTACACTAAAATACTCCCCACCCCCGACTGGTATAATAGATCCAACCATGGTATGCTATGGCACGAGATTCTCTAGGAAGGTAGCATATCTCTCCAAGAATTAGTGTCTGTACATGCATAAGATAATCAATGAAATAAGACTTGCACAAGATACACCATATACAAGGAATAACATCTCATGATGAGATCCGGATATATCAATCTGTGTAACCATCGTGTCAAGAAACATGGATATTTATACTAGATATAATGAACATAGAGGATATCATAAACGAGAAACTATCAAAGAATATACTCGCCTGAAGTCCAATGAATAGCCTCACAGATGTCCGATACGGTGCCTCGAAGACCTAGATATGGAATACAACATCAATACAAGGTTCCGAAAAGAGAATAAGTTAAACTAGTCAACTTCTAGGTCAACAAGTCAATTCTAAGTCAAAAGTCAAACTATGGTCAACTATGATCAACTATAGTCAAACTATGGTCAACTACCTATTTCTAGGTTGCATAAGTCTACCACAAAATATTTGAGTCCACGATACTAAAGTCTAAGCCATAAAAACCGTATCTTAAATATTAGGATACCGTATCTCCGGATACGTGAATCCATAGGTAAAATATCAATATATATATAACAAACAATTATTTATAATATAGAATCCTAATTACAAACATTAAAATAGGTACCGTGGTTTTGAATCAACTTAGAATCTCAACTTAAAACCATAATCTTAACATCCCAACCCAATACCTTGGGTATCCTTAATTACCATGGTACTTACCTTGGTTCTCCAAGGTAATACCCAAATGCTAGTTATATTATCTACCCGTAGATATATATACCATACAACAATAATTATTATACATATAGTATGTATTAAATACCATTAGCAAATAAATATATTCATATATATTCAAATATCAAATGCATATATGGATATATCTATATATCTATATATATATATATAATACTAAAACTGCCAAACTGTCGCTATATACCCTGCCCACTGTCGTCGAAAAACTGTGTATATAGATACACTGCAGTTTTTGTAACAGTTTCCTACACAGTCACTAAAATATGTCGCTGAAGCTTCTGATACTCTGCTGATACACTATTATTTCAGCGACAGTTTCCTACAACTGTCGCTGACTGCTGTCTGACTGCTGTCGCTATAAAGCTGCTGCCGCTACTGCCGCTGCTGCCGCTACTGCCGCTGCTGCTATTTCTTTGCTGTTACGACGCTCACTGTTGCGACACTCTCCTTCTGTCGCTGAAACATATATATATATATATATATATATATATATATATATATATATATATATATATATATATATATATAACCCAAAACATATATATATATATCATATGCATAAAAACTACTAATAATTATACACACACCCTCACATAGTATTATGTACATAATACACATAGTAACATACACACACATACATATTAATATGTATATATATAACTATACATATATATATATATATATATATATATATATATATATATATATATATATACATATATATACGTACATATAATTATTCACCATACATATTATATAATTATAATTATAATAACTCATAATATCTATTTACATGTTAACATATATAATTATACATACATATATAAGAATAACTACTTACAACATACATAATAAAGACATAGATCTAAGACACAAGAAGCATAATTATATATACCATAATATATATATATATATATATATATATATATATATATATATATATATATATATATATATACAATTACATCCTCCATGAATTAAGAACACAATAAATAGATCTACATATAATTTGTACAAACACATGGAGAGTATCACACCGTATCCCACTAGATCTAGGATACGAATGTGACACGAGTCCACCACACATCCAAACATACCCCAAAGGACAGGAATAAGTCACATATATTATTTATGAACAATACGAAGAGTCAAATATAGATCTACGTGTCCGTGTCAAAATATGACATGTACAAAGTCCCATGTCGGAGGAAAAACTCCTAAATCAACACGTATCACCAAATTTTTGGGATACGACCTATACGTACCAAATTGGGGACACGACATTAGCCCCAAACACACAAGCACATGCCAAATTGATCTATAGGACCAATTGACATACACAACAAATGTCAATCTCGGAATTCCCCCAAAATTGACACAAAAAGTACCATAACTTTATCAATAGGCCTCTTATGAACACAAAACCAAATCCTATGGGTAGCCTATGCATATGAGTTAATTTTTCATGGTTAAATCTCATATTTAGAACCTAAATTAAGGGGAAAACTGAATTGTACCTTTTGGGAGATAGATTCCCAATAAAACCTCCAAATGTGATGAAATTGGCCTCCAACTTGTAGATCCTTGCTTTCTTCTTCTACATCCTTGCTTCTCTAGTCTCTAATGGTGATTTGGGAAGGAATTAGGATAAAATTTGGTAGGAAAATGAAGTGGGAATGAAGAAATTTGGTTGAAAGAAATTCTAGATCTAGTTTTGAAATGAAAAGAGGAGAGAGAAATAATTCCCCTCCTCTATATAGGCCGGCCCCCTTTTCCCTTCCTCAAGCTACCATGTAATGTCCAATATACCCCTTGGGGCCTCTCATAAAGAAATAATTAAGGAGGGAAGCTTCTAGTCTAAAGGTTTAATTAATTTAATCTATCTCCTTAACAATGGGCTTTCTAAATGAGCTAAATTCTAACCAATTAATTTATATTGGTCCATGAGTCTAAACTAAACTAGTTAGGTCCACTAACACAAGTCCAAAATAAATAATTAAGAACTAACAATAATTAAATAATATAACAAATAATTATTTATCATGGATAATATTTAATTAAATATAAAATTACTAAAATATCCTTTCCTAGAAAATGTGGTAGTGACAGATTTTTCATGGCTAAATCTCAGATTTAGAACCTAAATTAAGGAAAAAAACTGAATTATACCTATTGGGAGATGGATTCCCAATACAACCTCCAAATGAGATAAAATTGGCCCCAACTTACAGATCCTTGTTTTCTCCTTCTAGATCCTTACTCCACTAGCCTCCAATGGTGATTTGGGAAGAAATTAGAATAAAATTTGGTAGAAAAATCAAGTGGGAATGAAGGAATTTGGTTGAGAGAAATTCTAGATCCAGTTTTTAAATAAAAAGAGGAGAGAGAAATAAATTCTTCCCCTCTATATAGGCTGGCCCCCTTTCCCCTTCCTCAATCTACTATGTAATGTCCAGTATACCCCTTGGGATCTCTCATGAAGAAATAATTAAGGTGGGAAGCTTCTAGTCTAAAGGTTTAATTAATTTAATCCATCTCCTTAACAATGGGCTTTCTAAATGGGCTAAATTCTAACCAATTAATTCATGTTGGTCCATGAGTCTAAACTAAACTAGTTAGGTCCACTAACACAAGTCCAAAATAAATAATCAATAACTAAACAATAATTAAATAATATAACAAATAATTATTTATCATGGATAATATTTAATTAAATATAAAATTACTAAAATATCCTTTTCTAGAAAATGTGGTAGTGACAGATTTTCCATGGTTAAATCACATATTTAGAACCTAAATTAAGGAAAAAAAAACTAAATTGTACCTATTAGGAGATGGATTCCCAATGCAACCTCCAAATGAGATAAAATTAGCTCCAACTTATAGATCCTTGTTTTCTCCTTCTAGATCCTTACTCTACTAGCCTCCAATGGTGATTTGGGAAGGAATTGGAATAAAATTTGGTAGGAAAATCAAGTGAAAATGAAGGAATTTGGTTGAGAAAAATTCTAGATCTAGTTTTGAAATAAAAAGAGGAGAGAGAAATAAATTCTCCCCCTCTATATAGGCCAGCCCCCTTTCCCCATCCTCAAACTACTATGAATTGTCCAATATACCCCTTGGGGCCTCTCATGAAGAAATAATTAAGGAAGAAAGCTTCTAGTCTAATGGTTTAATTAATTTAATCCATCTCCTTAACAATGGACTTTCTAAATGGGCTAAATTCTAACCAATTAATTCATGTTGGTCCATGAGTCTAACTAAACTAGTTAGGTCCACTAACACAAGTCTAAAATAAATAACTAACATCTAACAATAATTAAATAATACAATATATAATTATTTATCATGCACAATATTTAATTAAATATGAAATTACTAAAATATCCTTTCTTAGAAAATATGGTAGTGACAGTTAAAACAGTTACCAGGCCAGCATCGAGATGTCACAATTTGAGACTTTATATGGACGAAGATGTCGCACTCCTTTATCTTGGGATAATATCGGTGAGAGAGCCTTGTTATGTCTAAAGATGGTCATGGATGAAGCTGAGAAGGTGAAGCTCATTAAAGATAGACTTCAGGTAGTGTAGGACAGACAACGACATTGGACCGACAGCCATCGGAGACCTTCGAAGTTCGAGGTATAGGTTTTTTTGTAATACTTGTGATTGCTTTGTTTTAGATTACGTGTTAAGGCTGTTTGTTTTAGGTGGACTATCTGGTATTTCTGAGGATTTTTCTGACACAGGGCACGATTAACTTTAGTGGAGGCAGAAAACTTAGTCCATGGTACATCGGACCTTTCAGTATTCTTGTGAGGGTCGGTGCAGTGGCCTATAAACTAGACTTGTCGCCTACATTAGAAGGAGTACATAACGTGTTTCACGTGTCACAGTTGAGACGATACGTGGCAGATCCTAGTCACGTACTATATCACTCGAAGATCGAGGTGGGTCCGACTCTCAGCTATCCAGAGCAGTTCATGGAAATTTTGGATCGAAGGAAGAAGGTATTGCGGAACCAGACTATTTCCTTGCTTCATATCGTAAGGAGGCATTACTCTTCGAGTGAGTCAACCCGGGAGAGAGAGGATAAAATGTGCGAGCAATATCCATATCTCTTTGAGCCTTGGGGTATAGTTCTTGTTTTGTTGTGTTCTTGTGCTAGTTTAGTTCTAATTTCGATGAAGAAATTATTTTAAGAAGGGTAGACTTGCCACTACTATATTTCTAAAATAGGGATATTTTTGTCATTGTGTATTATTATAAATAATATGGTTATATTTTATTTATATAGATGTGCATGTTACATATATATATTGTATGACTAATATTATTAGTGGTTAGTAGATTGGACTATTTAATTAGACTATATCCTACTAGACCTAACCAACTTAACATGACAACTTAACCCATTTGTTAGACTAGTCTATGTGACCCAAAATTAGCTAACCATTCTCATAATTAAGGATTTGAATTGACCTTCATTAGGAGGAGAAGCTTCCTCACTAATTATTTTTTTTATGACAACCCAATAGGGACATAGGTGTCATTTTATATTGCTTGGACAAGGGGAAGAGGGGGTCGACCCTAATTAAGGAACGGGGTTCTCTCTCTCTCCACTCATTTGTCATCCAATATTTCTTAATTAGTGTTCTTCCCCCAACAGTTTATCCCTCCACCAAATCCACCCTAAATTTCTCTCAAATTCACTCATTCTCACCATCTAAGGATACTAGAATCTAGTAGTTGCAAGAAGCTTTGGAGAAGGAGTTGGGCTTGGTGTTTGGGTCCAAATGGTGTTCTATTGAGCTTTCAATGTGAATCAATATCCCAATAGATAAATTCTAAAATTTTGCTCTCTAATTAGTCCTATTTAGTATTTTAGAGCATTTAGAATGTACCCATGCATTATGGCTACCTATAGGGAGGAGTTTGAACTCCTATTGACCCTATTTGTGATTTCTAGATTGAGTTTGGTATCCAATTTAGGAAAAATCCGAGAATGGGATACCAAGTGTTTGTGATTAGGTTTGGTAGACCTAATTAGAGTAAGATTGGTCATACAGGGGTAGTATTGTGTCCATAATTGGATACGAGTATGACGTATCACGATACAGTATGATACGGTGTGATATGAGGCTCTAATTTGGGGGCTTTGTGCTTGTTGATGTATTTTCTCTCTAATATTCGTGATAAGTAATCATATTAGATATATATAATTATATGTGATATATGGTTGTGTATTGGGGGATTTGGCATATAGGTTGATAGTGTATCTTGACACTGTGGAGAGTATCTTGGCTAGTTATATTCACTGTTATATATGTATATAATTATATATATGTATGTGTATACATATATTGGTGAATATTTTACTTAAATAGGTGATTGATATCCATATGGGAGCGAATGGTTGTGTGCATTTGAGGATTCTAGTATGTATATCAGTATGCATCAATAGGTTGTGTGCAGCAAGGTTTAAGTGTTTGTAGTGCAGCTTGCACAAGAGAAGCAAGAAGGAAACTTGGGTTAAATTCCAGTGAACTGGAGGGGAGTATGTTCTAGACAGTTAACATCAAGAGGGAAATGGAGCAGTAGCAGTTGCAGTAGGGTGGTATTGGAGTTGCTAAATGCTATTGTTATCGTGTCTTGCTATGGTTGATGGCGTTAGTATTAGGAAGGGTATTAGTAAAAGCAGTAAACAAAGTTAGGAGAGAAGGAGGTGTATCAAGGCTCGGGCCTTGGTGCCATGTATTGGGGGGATCAAGTTAGTATCAATGGAGGGGTTTTAGATAGCCCCAAATGTCAGAAATAATACCTGTTGCCATGAGCAACAGGAAAGGGGCATATTCAGGTTTCTCCAAGACCTGAGCACAAGAATAAGTAACCTCAACAACAACAATAACCAGACGGTATAGGCAGTGTCTGTATGTGAGCTTCGGTTATTTAATGAAGGACAGTTGCAAGAAGGGCAATATTGTGCATTATATGGACTGTGCAGTAGGTAAGATATTAGATTTAGTGCAGTAGTTGGGAGGAGACTTGGAGTATACAAGAATGATGGGTGCAGGGTTAATATCAGTGGGGGCTCGAGTGTTACACATGTTGAAGGAGGTGAATGCAGGTAGTATGCTGTGCACATTTGTGCATAGCAGGGGTATGCACAGAGAGTGCATTGCTGGGACTATAACTCTTGTGCAATAGGTGAGCAGGCATGGGTGCCAAGCATAAGTGAGGGTAAGATCAGAGGTCATATTGGTAAGGGATGTGTTTAGGAAAGTAAGAGGAGAGTGTTTACAGTTGGGGTGAAGGTGGACTGTGGCAGTTAGACAGTATAGGTAATAAGTTAAGTTCAAGTTATAAGGTTAACAAGGAGTATATGGGGTATCATGGTGTAGGTAGTGATGAGGGTCATTGGATACAGTTATAATATAAGTGTATAGCTAGGATAGCATTTTATCAAGATAGCAAAATGTGTATACCATATAAGTATGAGGTAGTTAAGGCCTTACTTGATACCAATATATCTATATGAGTTATGTACTAGTAGTATCTAGTATAGATAATACTAGCTAGGTATTAGCTAGTATACTTAGTATAAGAATAGTCTTAGCTAGAATACCTTATGTACAAGCTGGTATTGATTTAGTTTAGCGAGGTATTTGACTAATTGAATAAGTTAACCTAGTTTGGACTTAGACATGGCCTAGAAACATCATCATTAGTTAGTTAATCATGTTTATCCTTTAATTCACCAATTAACACTAATATTTTATATTTAGGTTTTTGTGAACTCATTTTGGATCCCGATCCTCATTCTTTGCTCAGGACCACAGGCGAGTACATTCTCTAATAGTTTCTATTATTTTTTATGATTACTATAATTCAAGTTTGTAGTGTTATACTTGATTTCCGACATAGTGGATACACGGGCTAGTATCATAGATACCTGTCATGAGGAGTCATTATTGGATCCATCGTACTAGCCAGAGACAGGGAAATATTAGCAAGTTATATGATCATACCCCACCTTACATGCATCATAGCTCATCCTATATCTCACGTAGGGTATAGCCTGACCATATTACATGCCTAATAGCATGTTATATATGATTAGCCTAATTCTTGCTTGCCCCATAGCTAACCAGATGGTTCGCCTGATCTCATATGTATCATAACTAATCATATATAACAAGCCTGATCTAGTCCCAAGTCGATCATATAGCAAACTAATATTTCAAGGCACTTAGCCAGTATTTCTATTCCTTTATTCCAGTTCATACATTGCTAGTATTCACATCTATCTGTTTTTATTGCTCACTTTTACCTGTATACTCATTGCTAGTTATTTCTCTATAATATGATGATTGTCTCTCTAGTTTTTTTTATATTTCAGTATGTTATTCCATCATGTATAATCCTTACTCACTGCTTTATAGTTTTTATCAATATAATTAGAATTATTTTTATCTCATGATATAATGATTGTCTCTCTAGTTTTATTCCATCATGTTTTCTTTAAATATTAATGTCCTTCTTTGATGATATCGTATCTTTTGCCTTATTTGACTTCTTCTTGTTTTCATATGTCTTCAGGATGTCGCCAAAGACCAGATCACAGAGATCAGGACCTGAAGCTTCAGAGAGGTCTGCCACCTCTCGACCTGCCATACGGGTATTTGGAGTTGCTCCTTATGTTTTACCTGTTCACATAGGAGTTTCGGCAGCCTTCGGGGGTCCTTCTCCCCTATATTTCCAAAGGGTTATCCCCGCAGCAGCAGAGGACCTTTCGCCACCGCCACACATTCTTTTTCTGAAAGGTGTGCCTGCTTATGGGGCACAAATGTTTGCTTTTATCAAGGTTATGGTAGACGCCTAAAGGATGTCAACAGAGGCTCAACGTGTTCAGGTTGAGGCACAAAGGGTACAGGATGAGGCACACCAATTATAGACGGAGTTTATATGGGAGAGCATGGTGAAGCATCTTGCTCATCACTGACGATGTAAATGCTAAAATCCCTGTGTACAACAGAGGGATTGGTAGAAAGAGCCATATAGTTGGAGTCTACACTGTCAATTTCAGAATTAGGGGATTGCTACCCCCAGGCTAGGAATCTGAGGAATTAGGATTCCCGTAAAGAATGAGCTCCCATCTTCGAGAACGAGTATTTTGGTATACTCCTTCAAAAGAGTCAACGAGTTGGTCAAATCTCCTCTGGATGGGTGTTCTTGAAGAACTTTGACTTGAATGTCTCCTTCCACAGGGAAGATGCGAAGCCATATATGTTGAAGCAAGGATCGGTTCATCATCATATTCCTGGTTGTTAACTTGCTTTGTATGTTAAGATTTAGGAGACATAGTGTAGGTCAATCGGTCAAACACAGACCATTTTGCTAATGCACAGCAATATTTGATTACAACTCTATGACAATTGCAATGATGTTCATTAGAAAACACCGTTGTAAAGTCAGAAGGATCTATCTCTTTATGCTTTTATACAATAAGCTCACGTAAATTGAAAGAAGGAAGAGAATAGGAGGAAGAGGGCAGGCTCTGCCTCTTTACATGAGATATATTGAATCTTATATGCACATTTTTGGTTCCTTGTGTATAGAGTAAGGTGCTGGCTTGATTAGGAAATGATTTGTTACTTCTCAAGATTTTGTCCTTCACGGAGGAGAGAAATGTGTCTCTAGCAGTCCTATTATGTACACGAACAAAATTAGCATATTGTGAAGAGGTTGGTCCTACTTGGCACACTTTCTGCGGTTAAGGCAGAGTTGGTGCAGTTTTCCTACATGTATTTAATTTTGTACGAAGGTCTTGGTGTGGCACACTAATAGTAGGCTTCTGACGAGTGGCGCATAACTTTTCCTCTACTGTGCGCGTAATTATGATGTTAGGAGAATGATTCTCGTTGACTAACACTTTATTTGTTCCTTTGTAGTCTTTCTTCTGCTAGAATGAATTCTGGAGAAACTTTTGTCTCACTTTGAAGAGTGCGCCTGTAAAGAGATTGGTTTGGACAGCGGTGTCCATAACTTGTTCTCCCCGCATATTATAATCTATATGTGTAGGCTCATAATCTTAGGTGTCAATCACCCTTTACTTGATATTGTGTGAGTTATGCGATTTGTATCCCTTGTTTAAAGTAAGGGAGTCAGAAGCTTGGGTAAGGACCTTTTGCTTGATATTGTGCGAGTTGCGCGAATTATATCCCTTGTTTAAAGCAAAAGAGTTGTCCACCAAATGCACAATTCCTACATATAGAACAAGTCCTACTACCTAATACAATACATTCTAACACTGCCACACTTACCTATACACTCATGGGTACCACTCTACCATGGCACACTCACTAATACATATCATGGATACACATCTCTACAACCAAGTGTCAGCAACAATAGATTAGTGAGGCTCTATTAATGCTCAAAATAATTTTATGATATTCAATTGCCACTTGGATGACTCAATTATATGGATCTATATCTATCTAAAATATACTGATGACATGATACCAACATCTAGAATCATAAATTGGTATACTACTCTTCTCCTGACAACTCTCTTATTTCTAATACCATGATACTAACTATACTCTGACACAAATCGTGATCTATTGTTACAAATGCCACAACATTATGAGTCACTTATAAGCTTATACACTGATACCTAATGCTCACATACCCTACCAGGAACCACTGTCAGACTCACAAGTTATAATCCCAATAATCAATACTGATACTCAATTCGACACAACCGATCTGCAAGTGACTAAGATATTGTACTATGTAGGGAACCTTAGGAACTAATGAAGTGAAGCTCTATAAGAAACTGAACTAGAGATACTAAGGGTGTCGCTATCCTAAATTAGCAGGGATGATGGAATAAAATTTTAATAATAACAAGGTTAAAGGATAGAGACAATATATTAAGAACCAATTTAAGATACACTCTGATAATCAAACACGTCTATCTGAAATCATGTTATCCAAATCCTCACCACGCTAGTAAGCATAGCTACGATAAACTATAGAGTCCGTAACTAAGGTACATACCTTTATAATTATGGTATCTAAAAAATTTGTCTATTTGCTA
This sequence comes from Iris macrosiphon, assembly GCA_036927795.1. Lineage (NCBI taxonomy): Eukaryota > Viridiplantae > Streptophyta > Magnoliopsida > Asparagales > Iridaceae > Iris > Iris macrosiphon. Next base: position 138,564,123 of record JAYESA010000005.1, read on the forward strand.
GCTTTGCTGCGAAAACTCTAAATTTCATAATCAAGAAAAATATATTCAAAATCAGGCTCCATGTCCTCACCACGCCAACTAATATGGTTGAGATAAACTCTGGACTCCATAACTAAGACAGACGGTTACCTTTTCTATTGTTCTTATCTATTTACGTTATCAGAATATACCTCAACTTAGTCCATAATATTCATCTCGATACAAAAATCAAATTCAACAATGGACAAGTATAAAGGCGAAGGTGAAACAAAGCAAAGTAGAAATAGATTCAAAAGAAGATTCTCAAGGGTCATCCCAGGAATCTCTCAAGGAATCCTAATTTATGATTGAGTATCCTTTCATCCTATATTCTATATCCAATCGCAGGCTCGCAGTAGTACAACTAAGCCGTTGTACTACCATGACATCGTACATTTTATAAAGCTTGACCTGCATGGACCATCACTAAAAATATGTCATGACCCGCACCCGGATGATCGAGCATGAGTACGTGGTACGTCCAACCTATGTCGCAGCATCGTCGGTAGAACACTGTATAGATCAACAATACTATATATCCATCTCATAAAATAATATAAGAACCTGTCAATAATATCTCAACTCCATACAGAGGACAAGAAGACAAAATAATGATAATCATTACTCAATCATAATAAAACTAGAGAAAGATAATGGCATGATATCAAATAGGGAATGGGAATCACAAAGTCTAAAACTAGAACCGTCACTACAATATCTAAGTCTAAAAGTCTAACAACATCAACACAAAGTCTAAAATATGAATAACAACTCAAAGTCTAAGCTGGAGATAAATCTAGTACAGTGAATAATACTAGCTAAGTGTTTGCTATACTAGTTGAGCCTCCTCAACAGTTAGTACTAGATCCTCCTATACTATGGTGCTATCTAAGCTAGCTCTCCAACATATGGTCCATAATACGTAGGACACCATTTCTCTAAATAATCATCTAAAAAAAAATATCCAGTCAGGATTAGAGCAAAGTATAAAACTCTGAAATCAGATCCAAATACAGGGTAGAGAATATATAACAAGTAATAGAAAATAATACAAGATGCACAAGTAACTAGGAATAAAAATATGACTAAAATAGGCAGATAAATAATTGGAAAGATAAATATAGGTAATATGGAATGAGCTGCAAGGTAGAGAAACTAGAATACTGATTAAGTACCTTAGAGTACAAGTTCATTATGTGATCGGTTTAGGTTGAACACGATTATTCAAAGTTAACTCGATTATACGTGAGGAGTATAATCGACATCTATGCGAATACACTATAGTCTTTGATCACATAACCAACTTCTACTCCCCCGTCCCAACCAATACTCATGGATTCGATTACGAAATGTTACGTACATGAATAAATACGAGCACAAGGAATACCTAATGCATATGATAAAGTACATATGTAAGGAGAATCCGTTGTACACTATAAGGGATAACATCTCCAAACAAGATCCATATAGTAATAGTCTGTGTAACAATGTGTCTGAATCAAGTATAACAGTTCTAGAATAAGTTATATATACAATATCATGTAATAAAAACTAACAGAAAGATATAGTCGCCTGAGGTCCAGAGCAATGAATGTCAAATTGTGTCTGAAACTGGTGTCACACTGACCTATATAAGAAATACCATGTCATTTGGTGTAATAAAGAAATAAATATGCTAAAATAAGTTAAAAGGGGATTTCTAGGTCAAAACTAGGCTTCTAGGTGCATATCTTAAGGGTATTAGTTACACTAGCTAATAACACTAAGGTATGTACATATACTAGTTGATACTATGAGTTATATCTATATTATAAATATCTTAGTATCTATACTTATATCATAGCTAGATTATGAAACCCCATCTCATTTGGTATCCTATATAACACTTGGTATCTAAGTCCCCTCAAGTATTGGGTTGTCCAACATCGAGTATCATAACTAGGTATCTCTACTTCAATACCAATAACTTACTAATACTCCCAAACCCTATTACCTTAATTCTAACACTCACTTATCATAACTTACCTACACTAGCTCTCTAGGTACCTATTTAACTCTAAGGTAATACCAAAACCTTAGTTACTTAATAACCTGGCAATCATCTTGACACTTAATACTAAAATCCAATACCTATCCCAACTAATAACTCATATCCACATACCCTCATGCCAATACCCGAGCTCCCTCTTAGTTCAGAGTCACTGCTGCTCCTTTTAAATGCCAATCTACAAGTCTAAATGGGCTGCTCTTCTACCATCTCTGATACCTAGTCTCCAACTAAACACAAGTGTTTCAATACTTGGTGTTATTGTATTAGTTCAACTGCACAAAACAATATACTGTCTCTACTTGCATGCACATCAGTGCGCATCATGCTCATATCTGATTTGGTACACAGGCTTGAGATCACCCTCACAGTCACCACCATCACTCCCCTTGCCCCTTACAACTAACTCTAAGGTGCTAGCACATACAAACACTCCCAAATTCAGTCACACACACTCTAATATACTAAACCTTAACCCATCTAACATTACCTTAGCTATGTATTGGGCTAATATTACCCTAATATATACTATAACCCTGTGTCAGTTATATACTTTGGTTCCATACCCTTTACCTTGGTACCTAACCATAACTTACTGATGAGTCCATGTGTACAGGTATATGACCTACTAGTAGTAATAATACGTATATTTAAATATCTCCACACTAACTCTTCACTAAGATACTAACACTAACACTTAACCTCACCTACTGTCTGAATTCCCTTTACGATACTCTGTATCAGACCTGATACCCCCACATAATACCTTAACCACTGCACCAAAATATGAACCAAGCTCCTAACCACCAGCCCACAGCTAGTAATACTCCAACCTGACCCTGGCAAATCTGCAGAAATACAAGTCTGCACATAACCTACAACAAGTGCATTCCCACACTCAAAACTCCCTACTCACACTCAACACACAGACCATATCTCATTACTCGTTGATGTCCCATAATCCTCCATACTCCTACCAGTCCTACACCTGATCTTAACCTTCAATTGCACCTCCCACACACTTGTGCACAAGTGCACAAGTCTGTACCCTACTGACATCAACTCTCAAACAAATGTACAGAGAATACACTTAACCCAAAACTCTTGACTGCACCTAATGCTAACTGCATAGTGGATATGTGCAGTATAGTTCATGCACCCAAGCCTCCAATGCCTTCACTGTACCTAGGTGTGCATTGCACATCTCAAGAACTCCCTAAAGAGCAACACCATAATACCAATTCCCTCCTTTATTGTACTGTACCAAGACCCAATCTGGACTTTTGCTACGATGCATATCCTACACAAGGGTTATAAATATTGTTGCATCACACAGCATCTAAAACCACACAAGCCTGATACCTATCTGCTAATTCTTCTCTCCCCTGATACTCATTGCTTCCTACCTAACCCTTTACCAACAGGCATCTTATTTTGATGCAATTTGCAGCATTGGTTGTTATCATAGAGGTCCAAAATCCTTTCACTCATCAACTGCTTGTGCACCAATTTGCACAGCAAGAACTGCTGTCAACAGACCCATCTCCTTTCTATTGCTGCACATCCACCCCCTCACAGACCCAACTCTAAACACAATGCACACACTGGGTACAACATGTAAACACTTGCTACTTCCATATCACAAATACACCAATATTTATGAAACTCTAAGATACATGGATACCCAACATAATAAACATATGAACCATCTCTTATTGGTACCAGTACCAAATTCCAATATACAAGTTAATTTTCCCCATTCCCATGATACCACCACTGATACTTATGGATACATAATCAATTCTCAATTCCTATGACACCACAATACTAACACACATAATTCTAACAGCTAACACACTCGCCAACCAATCATCAAACATATTGTGGGCTCCACTCCATGATACACACTCAAAGCTCCACTCCATTAAGATACCAAATCATAACTCACATGGACACCATATAATATAAAATTATGACACATAATAACTAGGATAGCTAATTATAATGAAATTTTAAAGGAAATAATATTCATTGGCTCAAAAATCCTATTGAGACCATTCTACAAACACTTGGTGGTCAAAATTTATAGTTCCACCAAATGAATCCTAGAAAATACAAATGCAATATTCAAAAGCCTAGATCTAGTAGATTTGAGTCCTCTAACACCAAGAAAATACAAATGCTACCATTAGAAGGCAATTTTTACCTATGGGAGGGTTTCTATTGGTTCCATTTGGATTTCTACCATAGAAAGTAAGAGAAAAGAAGGATTTACCTATTGGGAGTTGGATCCTAATGAATCTTCACAAATTTAGGAAAGAAGTGACACCAATCCTCTTGATAATGCTCTTCCTTGGTGCTTCCAAGCTCTAGCTCTTCATGGAAAGAGCTTGGTAAAATTGTAATGGTGGAAAAGTGTTGTAGAATGAAATTAGGGTTTCTATTCTTTGAGAAGATGGAGAAGATGAAGTGGGGAAGAAAAAGAAGTGGTGGAGGAAAGAAATAAAAATAAAATAAATATGGCTTGGGGAAGGGTTTGTCATAATAGGTTTGACTTATTTACAAGTTTATCATTCTCCTCTAATTGATTTCTAAACCTAAATAGAAAGAATCATTTGATTAAGGGTGGCATCTCACTAACTAAAAGAGAATATTATATACTTGCACTAATGAGAAATTAATTGAACCATGACCAGTGTAGTTGGTCTAGTTGTTTTAATTGGTCTAATATGGGTTGGACCATCACTAAGTCTAAACTAACTAACTAGTATACTAACCAATATAAATATAATTATAAATAACAAATTTTTAAATATATCTATATAATTACAACCAATTATGAAATAACAGAAATACCCCTCTCCCGTAATTAGGTGGTTACAATTGAGGTATATTTTGATAACATATCTTGATGAGGACTATGAAAAAGATAACCGTCTGCCTAGATTTTGGAGCCTAGAGTTTATTGCAGCCATATTAGCTTGCATGGCAGAAACGTAGAGACCTAATTTTGGATGTACATATCTTAGTTATAGAATTTAGAGTTTCTCGCAGCTATACTAGTCGACAAAACGAGGATTCTAGATAACATGATTATAGAGGTGCTTACCTTAGTTATGGACTCTATTATTTATCATAGCTATGCTTACTAGCGTGGCAAGGATTCTGTGTAACATGATTTTATATAGGCATATAAGATTATCAGATTGTATCTTAATTGGTTCTTAACATATCGTATCTATCATTTAACCTTGTTATGATTGAGTTTTGTTTCATTACCCTACTAGCTTAGGATATAGATATCTTTAGTTCTCTAATTAGTTCCTTATAGGGGTTCACCTTTATTAGTTTTGAGGCAGCTTCCTTGGATAGTCTGGTAGTTTGGTAACTTGTAGGGGCTGGTGTCAAGTTGAGTATCAGTGGTGATTGTAGAGAGAGTAGCTTGTGAGTCTCTGAGTGATTCCTGGTCGGGCATGTGAGCTATATGCATCAGTCTAGAGATAACACTACTAGAATAAGTCAAATTAGCGACGCCTGGAAACGTTAATAAATGATATAAAAATGTCGCTAAAAAGTTTTAGTGATGTAATTAGCGACGTTCTAGTGAAGTCATATTTTACCTAGTCGCTGAAAGGAAAAATGTCGTAAAACGTCGCTATAGAGACGTTTATTAGCGACGTCTAGACATCGCTAATTTTTTTAAAATTTGTGAAGTTTAGCGACGTTATGTCGCTAAATCAGCGACGTATCATTTGTCGCTAAACGTTGCAAATTTGTTTCTATTTAGCGATGTTTTACAATACATTTAGCTACATTTTGCTGACTTGGTAAATATTATCGTGTCAGTAATTTAGTGACATAATTTGTGACGTTCTGATATAATTATCGACGAATTTAGCGACGTATATTAAAGTCGCTAAATTATAAAAAAAATTAAAAAAATATAAAAAAATGTATTCCTGCAGTTTGTCATATAATTAGTCATATATTCTTGCAATATCATAGTTCATAAAAATAGACAGACCCAGAGCAACCCTATGTTGAATTCCCTGGGTTTTCTAACTCCTTTGGTGGAACACTCAACACTGATAAATTCATATACATTTAATATGAATAATAAAGTAAATTTTGAAGAAAACGATACATTGGAATTACAAACTTATTCTCAAGAAAATACCGTCGTAAAGAACAATAAATATTCACACAACTGAGTACAAGAAATAAAATCTGAAAGCCTCAATAAATGTATAATATTCATAAATGAACCAATATTATGGGTCAAAACACAAACAACTAGTAAACTGTCCTAACTCAGACTACTGCGGATCTGGAAGAGGATGAGTACCGACGCACATTAGGGATAAGAACAACTTATACTGCTTCCAAGAAATCGACATCGATGTTGATGTAGAAGGCAGTGACGTCAGTAGAGTTAGTGTCGGTGAAGGCGTACATTAGGACGTATCTGCTTCAACGATGCTAGTTGATGGTTGTATGAATCTATGTTAGATAACAGCCTCGTACTGCTAGCAGCCATTGAATCCTGCATCATCATTAGCCCCTCGCCCATGGATATCTGTGATGCCTACAGCTCCATCATGCCGCGCTTTATCGATGCTCTAAGATCAGTAACACCATTCTCTGTCCTCTCGGTCATATCCCTGAGCTCCATGATATTGTGCTCGAGCGTATCAAATTGTGCGATAAGCGTCACATCGTTCGGCTGCAGCTGAGATAGTGGCTGCTCCTCCATATATTATTTAGTACTAAAATTAAATATTTTATCCTACTACCATTTTATCATACTTGTATTAAAATAATATATCTGAAATAAAAAATTTACTAAACGACAAAAATGTTTCATCATCGGAATTGAGCCACCATACCACTTTGCTGCCTTCTTCCTAGCTGCCTTTGGCCTTCTCAAACCTTTCTTTGTACCTTGGATCGTCGAATCTAGCCATCGTCGTAATCCACTTCTCAGGCGTGATCCAACCTTGGATCGGTTTTTCTTCACGATTACGAGCCTTCTGGTCATCCAGAGCATCACGGATCAGCTTAGTGACGATGGCAGGAAATATCTGCTTGATAAACTCGGCCCGGTGTGGTGGATAGAAATATGTTTCCTACAAGAAGTAATTTAGTAAGTTATATAATATATATAAATTAGATGATTGATATCAAAACCAAATATACTTTTACCTTGAAGTGCACAAACCAGAACGCCTTTCTCTCATCTGGAGCATTAGAGTAGTTGATCCAAGGGCCATCGTAGTTTTACCTCAGAAATTGGCCCAAGCGTCTCTGTACCGACGAGAGACGATATTTATACAGAGATAATTATATTCATGAAAAAGTGAATATATGATGAATAAAAAAATACATGATATATATGGTGATAAACCAACTAATTGACTTACTTTGTACCGTTGGCCCAAATCTCCGTCCTCATCTCGTCCGGAGGTTCACATGGAGGATCTTGCTGATGTTAGGACGGTGTCAGCTCAACCTCCACCATCTACTAATATGTCTTAATGGTTCTGTCATTAGGAGGAACGTTGGACAAGAGAGTAGTCTCAGGCCTGGAACTACTCGTCCCAAGAGTGCTACCAAGTAACGTCCTTGCAGTCGGAGATATAACTGGTCGATATACTGTAGTACTTGGTGACGAGAATCTAGAACCAGCAGTAGGCAGTACCAAAGGAGAGCTCTATCTACCTCAGGACCTGTCGAACGCTCTGCGTCGTCCTATCATACGTAATAACAGCATATGATGATAGAATAAATAAACAGATATATAGTACATTCTACAGTCAAAATGTTATATATATCTCGTAGTATTAATATAATGGCACAATAAATAACTAGTAGTGTCACAAGTGAAAATGGATAGTACATTCTACAGTCAAAATATAATCTTTTACCACTTCCTATATCGTGTATTTGGGCCACCTTGGTGGTGGATTGGCCTTATCCATAACGCCGGCATAAAAAGTATTCATGTTACTCCGGTACGGATGATCCTTCGGTAGGAATTATCGATAACAATCGAAGAAGGATAGTTTACTTCCATGTTTCAAACAGAAAGCCTTAGTACGGTCCATGCAATACGGACATGAGAGACGACCATGAGTGCTCCATCTCGATAACATTCCATAGGCCAAAAAGTCATTGATGGTCCACATAAGTGCTGCCCTCATCTAAAAATTTTGCTTTCTAGAAATATTGTACGTGTTAGCACCTACTTTCCCCAGCTGAATCAACTCATCTATCAACGGCTAAAAATATATATCGATGTTCCTCTACGGATTGTTCGGACCCGAGATAATAATGGTTAGGAACATATACAGAGTCTTCATGCATATCCAAGGTGGTAGATTGTACAAAGTGACGATCACAGGCCAGCACGAATATTGGAAGCCCGAAAGTCCGAATGGGGTAAAACTATCAAAGGAGAGCCCCAATCTAACATTACGTGGATCTGAAGTAAAATCTAGATATTCTCAATCAAAGTGCTTCCATGCTTCTCCATCGGATAGATGATCCAATACTTCTTTGATCTTTTTTTGCCTATGCCAACTCATATTTTCTGTAGTCTCCTTCACCATAAACAACTTCTACAACCGCGACGTCAAAGGCAAGTAGTGCATCGAATCGCTAAGCTTTCTTGCTCTGACAGACCTTCCTCTACTAGTGGCCTTATAGCGAGCAGCACCACAAAATATGCACGTGTCTTCATACTTGTCGTCTTTCTAGTACAACATGGACCCGTTGTGACATCCATCAATTTTCTTATATCCCATCCAAACTGATCTCACCATCCTCTTAGATCGATAGAAGTCTTTCGGAAACTTAGCACCCTCAGGCAAGATCTCTATAATCATCTCCATCAGTCGGTTGTAACTATCTTGTGATATATTAAAATTAGGCTTGATGCTTAACAATCATGTAACCACCTCCAATGGTGAATGATCCTTACAACCATGATATAATGGAGTCCTTGCATTCTCCAGTAACTTCATGAACTTTACAACATCGGCATTTGGCACCTCCTCGACTGCATCATGATTATCCGAATTGAAACTAGTTTTGGCAACCTCAAAAACTATGTTCACGCACACGTCGTCATAATCAACATGGTCATGGACATCCATATATGGCTCCACATAAGGCTTTGCCTCCGATGCTAAAGACACAAGTTTGCCGTGTGAGGTTCACTGATAGTAATTCAGCGTAAAATCTCTCGAGTACAAATGATATGGCACACTTCTGAGTCATATTTTAAGTTGCAATATCTCACACACAGACACTTAATTTTGGTATCGTCCATATACTAAGGGAACGCCTTGGCAAACTGTAGCAACTGTTCTACCCCCGGTATGAATTCATTCTGCATACTCCATATGTCATCAGGATAATGGTTATATATCCATGAATGATGACGAATATAGTAATTCAGATCCATTTCTAGATAATTCTGTAAAGATTAATAGACATCGTTCAAGTATATTATCTATGTATCTTAGTATATTGACACCTACTCAAGTATCTTGGGATATTAAACCAAAAGTCAAATATCCTTAGATAATCCTAAAATACTATCAGTTTTATTAGTAATATGAAGTGGAGGTTTAGCATCAGAGGTGCCAATAGTGTGCCAGTAGGCAGGTTAGTATTAAGCAGGTATCATAGAATATTAAGTGCATGACTCAATGAAGGTTATGGAGTTAGTGAGTGTAATGGGATAATCTAGTGAGTAAGCTAGTGTCAAGAGTGGTATTAGTGTGTGTTAATAAGCATTATTGTGAGTATTAAATATAGTTATAAAATTAGTGACTGTATACTAGAGTGCCTGGAGAGTACAAGTATTCAGGGTGTATCAAGATTATAATGAGTAACATATAATATGTGTAGTATGCTAGTTAGTATCAGTAAGTATTATTTATATGATAGTATTATTTAGATGCATCAGTATAATATTGGGGGAAGGTATGAAGGTATCATGGGAGTAAAGGTGCAGATGTTTCAGACAGTAAAGAAGAAGGGTAACCTGAGTAGGGGAAAGTTTCAGGGATGTGGTCATTGCTAGTGCATTGGGGCATGGGAGTAGTTATGTATCAGTGAAACGTATGATGGATATAATACCAGTATGAAATAGTAGTGTGTTAGTTGTCACGCCCGAATTCTGAAGAATTGCTATTCATCCCCCAGGTGTGATATCATGCGAGTGTAAGGTGCACCCGCACAAGGCCTAGCATCATGATATATATATATATATAAGAATACAACAACAGAGTGCAGAAGCTAAAGAACATACATTGACATGAAGAAAAGCTCTCTTTATTGATAATATGCATCTTTGTTACAAACATTTGACTCGAAAGTAAGGGATGCCGTGCGGGCTTAAAAGAGGGACGCAAAATAAGATAGTCGTTCCATACATTATATCCCATACTAGAACTTCAAAAGATAACAGACACCTTTGGGCGAAGCTATCGCCTTGCCTCGGAGCTACATAAGATGTGTGAACGAGCTCCTGATGATTTTACAAGCTTTAAAAGTCGTGAACAGAGTGCTCCGAGAAATAGACTGGTTAGGGGAAGAATCTTAAGCTCCTCGCTGCGGTCGCCTTAGCTCGGGGAACCTGCTGCAACGTGGGTCAGTACTTTAAAAAGTACTAGTGAGGGCAAGATAACCCAACTACAAACTGACACAGTATTCATTCAATGAAGCATCCAACTTAATTATTGTAGTCTATTTATCAGTCTTAGTTTAAGATATAGCATGCAATAGATTTGAAATAACTGAAATAAATATGCTATTGTTCGATGACTTTACCTTCACATCTGAACCACCGACACAAATCTTACCAAGACCTTGCCTGCCCAGAAGACATAGTAAGCTTTCATGGTTTAAATATACATAAGGTCACTAACATCGCAAGCCATATTAGAAGATTTTATAGTATCTGAACGAAGATGGGGTAAAATCCAGGTAGCGGGCCCCGCTGAATGCACATTCCGTCCGATTCAAATGACTATCCAAATATTCTGTCCTGATCGGATCAGTCTCGGTGCTCCGATGACCGTTCGCAGGAACCGAAAGCCTTGTGCACAAGTTTTACGTGACCATACGACGTATCAATACTAGGTTATCATACAAGTATTTCAAGACTTCAAAATGAGCATAACTACTTAGCACATTACGAAGGCATAGTCTATTTGTTCAATCGATCATTTTGCCAAATATGTACTACACATTAAAATAATTATAGATGAATAAATTCTAGCTACAACAGAAACATAAGATAGATATATGTACAGATGACAAGCATGCAACAATAAGATCATACGGTAAAGTAGTGTGACAAGCATAAGTGTTCCAAATTTACTTCTTTCTATCTTGACTCAGATATTATTAATATGGTATTGCTGATCGAAATGCACAAATGAGTCAGATTATTAAGATTAAAGGCTTGGAAGAAGGGAGCTAATCTAAAGTAAGGCCAATCACTAGTTGGTGAATTGGAGGAGAGAAATGGAGATCTTTAAGACTTCGCTCGCCTACACGGTCACCTGCATGCACCAACAGATGATCAATATCTCATGCATCAATCTCATAAAGTTCTATATAAAATATGAAGTTCAAAGAACGAAGACAATAAAATCCAATAAAATCATTCAAGAAAACGTAAGTCACAATACCAATAATAAAGCAACCAAGCGGCATCAAAAATGGGCAAAGAAACCAGCACAACGAAAAGGCCCCTCGCGAGTCTGCCGTTGAGTACTTTCTTGAGGCACGATCCGCTGAATATTGGACTTGATTTTGAAGAAACTAATCCATAACGAGGATAGGTTCTTGATTCAATATGTCCCGATCGAATGATACCAAGTATTTCTTAGCCGTGCTCCTCGAACAGGCTCGAACAGGGGGAACGGAGTACTACATCTTAACCAACTAATAAAGAGTTTCATCCTCGAAACTTAGGAATGGAACCTACCCCTAAGAAAATAATGAGAAAAAATTTTCTTTCATGTCTGATTTGAGTTCCCAAGTCGACTCCTCGACTATGTGGTTCTGCCAGAGTATGCGCACAAATGGGACTGAATGATTTCGGAGCTGTTTATCCTTTCGATCGATGATCTGCACAGGTTCCTCTATATAGTACAAGTCTACTTGCAAACCCAACTGAACTAAATCTACCGCATGACTCAGATCATGCACGTACTTTTACAGCTGTGACACGTGAAAGACATCATGCAACTGGGGTGACTCACATGAGAATCTCAAACAGACCAACAAATTAAGGATTTAGCTTCCCCTTTACTCCAATTCTCATAACTCCTTGCATCGGCGTGACCTTGAGAAATACGTGATCACCAGCTATAAATTCAAGGGGTCATCTTTGGATGTTTGCATAAATCTTTTGTCTGCTTTGTGCCACATTTAATCGCTCTCGGATTAGCCGAATCTTCTAAACGGTCTGCTCTACTAGATCCGGGCCGAGGATCTGTCGCTTGCCAACTTAATCCCAACAGATAGGCGATCTGCACTTTTACCCATACAAAGCCTCGTACAGAGCCATCTGAATGCTGGACTGGTAACTATTATTGTATGCAAATTTTGCCAACGGTAGATGGACGTTCCAACTTTACTTTGAGTCGATCGAACAGAGGCATAGAATATCTTCAAGGACCTGGTTCACCTGCTCCATTTGGTCGTCGATCTATGGATGGTACGCTGAACTAAACTTCAACTTGGTCCCCACAGCTGACTGAATGCTTTCCCAGAAAAGTGATAAGAACCGTCCGTTTTGATCTGAAATAATAGACACTGGCATACCGTTTAGTCAAACTATCTCATCAAGGTGTATCTGAGCCAGGCGATCGATGCTCCAAGTAACTTTGATGGCAATAAAGTGCGATGACTTAGTTAATCGGTCGACGATGACCCAGACGACGTTGTTTTCCCTTTGTATCTTTGGCAAGTCAACAATAAAGTCTATCGTAATATGGTCCCATTTCTACTCTGGGATAGCAAGGTTCTGCATCTCTCTGCCCGGCCTCTGGTGCTCGACCTTTACTCTCTGACAAGACAAGCATAGTGACAAGAAGAGCACCACATCTTTCTTTATGTCGTGCCACCAGAAGATCGTATGGAGATCTTGATACATCTTTGTACTTCTTAGATGTGATATATAGGCCGCATAGTGAGCTTTCGTGAGGATCTCCTTTATGAGTTATGTATCGTTGGGTAGGCATAGTCTTCCTCTTACCCGCAATATTCCGCTTTCATCTACTGCAAAGTCGATCACCTTTTCTACTGAAATCTGCTCACGCGTATTTAACAAGAATGGGTCATTCATTTGTGAGGACTTGACCTTTTTTATCTGGTTTGGTTCAAGGAGTAACTGAGCTAGTGATCCCCCAATCAGTCTGTTGCGATATCGAAGTCGCATCTCAATGCCCATACTCTCTAATTCTTTTTGTATCCTATGGTTGATGGATAGAGATCCCGCAAGTACTCGACTCAGCGCATCTGCTACCATATTTCTTTGCTTGGAGTGTAGTTGATCGACAAGTCATAGTCTTTGATCAGTTCTAGCCAACGCCTTTGTCGTAGGTTTAGGTCCGATTGAGTAAAAAGATACTTGAGGCTCTGGTGATCAGTAAAATTTTGGCAAGCCACACCATAAAGGTAGTATCGCCACAACTTCAGTACAAATACGATCGCCTTGAGTTCTAGATCATGTGTCAGATAGTTAGGCTCATACGGCTTTAATTGTCTTGAAGCAAAAGCTATCACCTTGTTTTGTTGCATGAGCACAGCTCCCAAGCCCTAGCCTGAGGTGTCACTAAAGATTTAGAATCTCATATTCTCGTTCGGCAGTGCAAGTATCGGAGCAGAGATGAGACGCTACTTTAATTCCTGAAATAAAGCCTCACAGTCGGTAGACCACTCAAATACGACTCCTTTCTGAGTGAGGCGAGTCAAGGATGAAACAATTTTAGAAAAGTCTCTCACGAACCATTTATAGTAGCCCGCTAACCTGAGAAAGCTTTAAATTTTACTGACTGATGCAGGTTACATCCACTCGACAATTGCTTCAACTTTCTTTGGATCGACTGAGATGCCTCCTACAGAAATGATATGCTCGAAAAAAGATACAATGCTTAGCCAAAACTCGCACTTACTCAATTTTGCGTATAACTTGTTGTCCCGAAGAGTCTGAAGAACGGTTAGCAAGTGCTCCTCATGTTCCTTCTTAGTCCTTGAATACACCAAGATATCATCAATGAATACTACTACAAACTTGTTAAGGCACAATCAGAACACTCGATTCATAAAATCCATGAAGGCGGAAGGGGCATTGGTCAATCCAAATGACATAACTAAGAATTCATAGTGTCTATAGCGAGTAAGGAATGCTGACTTCGGTACGCCATCTGGCTTGATCATCAATTGGTGGTAGCCCAAAGGAAGATCGATTTTAGAGAATACCGATGCGCCTTGTAGTTGATCAAAGAGCTCATCGATTTTGGTAAGGGGTGCTTGTTTCGGATGGTGGATTTATTCAACTAACAGTAGTTTATGCAGAGCCGCATCGAACTATCCTTTTTCATCACACATAGCACGGGTGCACCCCATAGAGATACACTCGGATGGATCTACCCACGATCAAGCAGTTTTTGTAGTTGGACCTTAAGTTTCTTCAGTTTGGCATAGGCCATTAGATACGGAGCTTTGGAAATCGGCCGGGTATCTAAAAATATACTTAAAGTGAACTCTATCTTCCGGTCGGACGACATGTCGGGCAACTTTTTTGAAAAAACATCAGAAAAATCTGCCACAACGGAAGTAGAATCTACGTTTGTGCAATCTCACTAAGTGTCTCGAACGGACGCCAAGTACCCTTCACAGCCGGAATGTATCCACCGAGTAGACATTACAGAAATTACCATTCAGACGCTCGACGCTCTCGACGATGGACTGCACGAATAACAAAATTTGGTCTCGCCAGGTAGACGAAATATGACTTTCTTTTCCACACAATCAATGGTAACCAAACAAGCGCCGAGCCAATCCATCACCAGAATGATGTCGTAGTCCCTGATATCTATAACTATCGCATTGAGTGAAATTTTCTTTCTCCAATGCAAATGCAGCCATCGCGACAAACTGAGTTAGAAAGCAAGTCCATGCCCGATGGGGTACTGACGCTAAGCTTTAGGCCTAAAGGTGTCTGAATAAATTCGTGTTCCCTAGCGGAGTTCATTGATACAAAACTATGTGTGGCACCAGATTCAAATAGTACTTATATAGGAATATTTTTGAAAAGCAATATATATGTCACTACGGTGTTCGAGGCAAACGTCTCGTCATGCGTCAATGCATAAACTCGGCCAACAGTATTTGGACGACGCTCTTATTGTTGCGTAGGCCGATTTGCTTGGGGTGCTTGAGCTGGATTATGTTGTTGAGTACGACGAGAGGGGCACGGACAATGATAAGCTAAATGCCCTTGTTCGCAAAATTGTAACATGACCCCTTCTTATGGCGGCAGTCGCTGATGGCGTGCCCTGGTAGTTTACAGAAGGTACATAATTGTCGTTGACCACGCCCCGAATTGTGGCCCTGAAAACTGTTGTTATTTGGACGATTCTGAGCGTTGTGTCCTCCTGTGTTACTAGGGCATTTGTGATAAGAATGTTGTACAGCACTGGTAGTAGTTGAAGGATATTGTGTTTCTAGTACGAGGGCATGGTTATGGACTTTCCGCATTATCTCGTACTGTGGAGTGACTACGTAAGCATGAAAGAAAGGTTGTAGGCCACCTTCGAATCGTCTGGCTTGACTCGCTGCGTCAGGTAGGTAAGAGGTGGCAAACTTGGCGAGCTGGTTAAACTCTGCGGTATATTATTTCTGTCATGACCCGCACCCAGTATAAAGGTACGAGTCCGTAGGTACGTCCAGCCTACGCCACAGTATCGGTGGTGGAACGCTGTCTAGGTCAACAATACTATCTAAGCATCCCATAAAATATATATATTATACTTGTCAATAATATCTCAACTCTCCATAGAGGAACAATATGATATATGATAAAAGCTAACCAATACTCAATTATGATATCAAACTAAAGAAGATAAAAGCACGATATAGAATAGAAGAGAGAAATAAGAAGTCACAATACATCCACAAGTCCACATTATAAGTCTAGCCATAAACAACTCCCAAAATAATATATACACATGCCATAAGTCTAGAATAAGGCTAACATAATGTCCAAGATATAAGTCTAAGCCTCATTGGTCACTAGCACTAAGTTCTCCTGCTCTAGGGGAGTATCCACTAATGGCTCACCGTCCTGCGGCCCGTAGTAAGTGGGATACTGCTTCTCAAGCCAATCATCTAAAAAAATATCCAATCGGGATTAAAGCAAAGTACAAAACTCTGAAAACAGTTTCAAATACATGGTAGAGCATATATGACAGGTAATAGAAAAGAATACAAGATAACTAGTAATAGAAAATATAAATGAACTAAAGTAAACAGATAATATACTGGAAAGCAAGAACAAGCAATATTGAATATCTACAAGTAATGGAAATAGATAAACTAGCTAATGTGCCTTATAGTACAAGTTCGTTATGTGATCGGTTTGGGTTGAACACGAATACAATATGGTAGCTCGATTACACGTGTGATATGTAATCGACATATACACGAATACACTAGGCTTGATCACATAACCAACTCCTACTCCCCCATCCCCAACCAATACTTATGGATTCAATCATGATACATTACGAACATGAATATAAGTACACTAAATATGAACAGTGTGTGAACACGAAGTACATAATAATCAATACCCGATACACAGGATAAAATATATGTGAAGGAGTACCCGCTGAATATGGTAGGGGATAACATCCCATGACAGGATTAATTTATTACCAGTCCGTATAGCCACTGTGTCGGAATCAAGTAAACAGTTCTAGAATATGTGATATATACACTATCATAAAATAAAACTAGCAGAGAGATGTACTCGCCTCTGGTTCGGAGCAAAAGAGGTAACTCGATGTCCGAGCTGGTGTCACACATCCCTATATATGAATATTATGTCAAATAAGGTATAAAAAATTGATAAACATGCTAAAATATGCTTTCTAGGTCATTTCTTGGTTGTACTAGTCTATATCTAAGTTTTTAGGTTCATACCTACATGATACAAGTCACACTAGCCTATACTAGGTGTTGGGATACCTTAGTATCAAAATTACTATACACCTATATTTAACTTGTGCATCTCCTATATTAATACTAGATAGAATCTTAATACCTTACTCGCATATACATATAAACTAATCAAGCCAATCACTAACTGATACTAACTGATAACGTAACTTACTGATACTCTAACATATATACTAATATAAACTAACTGAAACACACTAATTGTTGACTTAACTAACTAATACCTACACTAATATATCATTCACTCACTACACTAACTTATAAATTACAACAGTGCTACCTCCTCTCTCCTCTAATCTGTGGTGAACGAACACATAACTCAAAACCCAACAAATAGCAGCAACCAACACCAAGCAAGCTGCTGCCACTACTAAATAATACCTATGCACTTGTGCACAAGTCTAAAATTGACTCTCCTAGTTGCTATCAACAGGCAATCCCCCACCTGTCTTAGCTCTGAAACTAACATACCATAGTGTAGGGTATGCCAACACATTGATCACAGAACTTCCACCAACCTGTTAATACCCGACTGTACGACCTTATCACTGCTGCTACATAGCACCTGTGTTCAGACTCAATATGACAGTGGCTGCCTATTAATAATGCAACTCATCAGCTGTCATTTGCCCTAAAACCCGACTTCTTAGTGCTGCTGCTACTTTCTTGTGTCTGTGTCAACCACAGCCAGTGCACCCTAAGATCCAACAACTGCCTGCCCTCCCTATCACCTCACAGTTTTTGTAGTTACCATTCAAAATTCTACATGCCTTACCCTTAAACCTGAACACCCCAAGTGTCTGTCAGTACACCTGAGTAGACCCCCCCCCCCCCGTCATCCAAACACTGATACAAGAAGAGATACTAACATGCAATTAAAAGTAACTACACAAGATACCTAGTATATAACATGTACGTATATATATGCTTGGATATATATATATAAGTAAATAAAACATACCTAAGTATATATATTACAACTAGTATACTAAGAGTAGCAAGTACTAATTAGAATATCAAATATACTCAACATAGCAATATATCAAACCCAAGGAGTGCATCACCCTCATATCACACCAATTCTATGATACACTTGTGATACACTCTTGATACTTAATCCAAACCTCACCCAACTCTCCACAAAGGATATGAACAAGTCTAAAATCATAATTAGAGGCTAAACAAAGTGCTAGCAAGTCATTCCAAGTGTCATGGTACAATATGGCATGTGTGTGGCACCCGTGTCATATGATACGGCATACTCGTATCACAAAGTATTATGACACGACATACTCGTATCCAATTATGGACACGTATCTAATCCCACAACCTCGATCTAAGTCTATTTAGATCTAATTGGTCTCATGACACACAACTGATTTGTCAATCTCGTAATTCTCCCTATTTGGATACAAATTACCATATAACTTTCATAATACAAGTCATATAGACCTAATTCTTGATCCTATGGGTAGCCCTAAGCCGTGGAAGGGTTCCTAATGGTTAAATACATAAATTAGAGTTTAGAATGAAGAAAAAATTTAGAATTTACTTATTGGGAGATTGATTCGCAATGAAATGCTCAAATGGACACGATCCGGATACAAGCTCATTACTAATTCCTCCTTCTTCAAGTGATCCTTACAATCCAAGCTCCAATGCTCCTTGATTGGTAAAAAATATGAGAGAATAAGAGTGAATTGAGAGAATTTGGTGGAGGGATGAGTCAATTTAGGCAAGAACATAATTGGGGATCTAGAATGAATGAATTAATAAGAGAAGAGAGAGAAACCCCCTCCTATAGTAGTCGACCCCTTGCCTCTCTCCCAAGCAACTATGCAAAGTCCAAAATGACCCCACTAATTGTCATGTAGGTAATTAATTAGGAGTGCTATATTAGGAATCATCTAATCCTAATGAAAGTTTAATTAAATTATCTAATTAATGAAGAGGGTTGAGTCTATGGGTCTAGCCCAAAATGTTTGGTTCAATATGTCATGACAAATCTAATTAGGTCGACTATAGTCAAGTCCAATAAATAGGCTAGATACTAACCTATAATAAATAATACTATATCTAATATATAATGCTAACACAATATTAAATATCCATACAATATATTAATAATATGAATAGACAAAAATATGCCTCTCTAGAAATATCGTAGTGACAGTTTCACCGTCATGCTTCCTTGTTGCAGACGCACAAAGTCGTTCTTCTTTTAATGACGAACGGGTGGGGGTATAAACTCCTCCTCGAACGCGCTACGGAAGGTAGCCCATGAGATCGTCTCGCCTTTATCTTCTATAGAGAGAGATCTACGATGTACATTCTACCAATTATGTGCGTTATAACGAAGTTGGAGTTGGGCACAGGTGACTCGCTTGATCTCGGGTACTTCTAGCAGTTTAAAGTAGTCTTCTATTTTAGCTAGCCAATCTAAATCTACAACGGGGTCCTCAGTCCCACGGAATGATGTGTTACAGACATTCTTGAAATCGGCAAAGTTGAAGGTAGTCACATCCTTCTTCTTTGGGGTTTCAGACATCTCGAATTTATTTGCTGGTTGCTCCACCTGTGCCGCTGTCATTGCGGAATGGTTGGAAGCAATGGTCTGAACGATCTATTGTAGGGCATCTACCTGCTTTTGTTAGACTGCGAACCGGGCTTCTAGATTCTTCTCAAATTTGTCTTATCGGGCCTCATCCCTTTGTTGTTGTGCCTTAAACATGCGCATAATCTGCTCAATTGGGTCGACAGGGGGTACAGATCATTTTCTCTTGGATCTTACCGAAGTGTTCAAAGTACTTGCTTGCACTTGAGCTTCTACTTATGTTGTTCCTTGCATTTGAGTCATTTCTTCAAAAATAAAGAACTCGCATCAGTCTAATAGAGTATTACGGACTCACTGTATGGAACGTATCTCATTTTGGCTAAACAATTTTAAGAGTTCAACTAGGAGGGACAGGGTCATTTTATGAAAACTTTTCTGACATGAGGCCAAATGATCTGAAGCCGTGCTCTGATACCAATATGCCACGCTCAGATTCCATAGAATAGCTATTCGTCCCTGGGAGTTATGTCGTGCGAGCGTAAGGCACGCCCGCACAAGGCCTAGCATAATAATATATATATATATATATATATATATATATATATATATATATATATATATATATATATATATATATATATATATATATATATATAAGAACATAATAGTAGAGTGCAGAAGCTAAAGAACACACATTGACACACAAAAAAAGTTCTCTTTATTGATAATATACATCTTTTATTACAAACTCTTGACTCAAAAGTATGGGGTATCGCACGGGCTTATAAGAGGGACGCAAAATAAGATAGTCATTCCATACATTACATCCCATACTAGAACTACAAAAGATAATTGACACATTCAGATGAAGCTATCGCCTTGCCTCCGAGCTGTATAAAATATATGCACGAGATTCGGTTGATTTGTATAAGCTTCAAAAGACATGAACGGAGTACGCCGAGAAAAAGAATGGTTGGGGGAAGAAGCTTCAGCTTCTTGCCGCATCGCCTTGGCTCGGGGAACCTACTGCAAAGAGGGTCAATTCTTTGAAAAGTACTGGTAAGGGTGAGCTAATCTAACTAACCAAATCGATACAGTATTCATTCAATGAAGCATCCAACTCAATTATTGTGGTCTATTTATCGGCCTTAGTTCAAGATATAGCATGCAACAAATTTAAAATGACTAAAATAAATATGCCATCGTTCAGTGACTTTACCTACCCATCTGAACCACCTGCACAAATCTTACCATGACCTTTCCTGCCCAGAAGACATAGTTAGCTTGCACCGTTTAAATATACATAAGGTCACTGGCATGACAATCCATAATGGACGATTTTATAGTCTCTGAACTGAGATGTGGTATAATGCAGGTAGTCGGCCCCGCTGCACGCACATTTCGTCCGATTCAAACGACTATCCAA
Source organism: Iris macrosiphon (assembly GCA_036927795.1). Lineage (NCBI taxonomy): Eukaryota > Viridiplantae > Streptophyta > Magnoliopsida > Asparagales > Iridaceae > Iris > Iris macrosiphon. The sequence goes on from JAYESA010000005.1 coordinate 138,585,435, forward strand.
ATATTTCGTCCGAATTGGATCGGTCCCGGTGGCCCGACGATCGTCCGCAGGAACCGAAAGCCTTGTGCACAAGTTGTTCGTGACCATACGATGTCTTAATAATAGGCTATCATACAAGCATTTTAAGACATCAAAATAAGCATAACTACTTAGCACATTGCAAAGGCATAGTCTATTTGTTCAAGCGATCATTTTGCCAAATATGTACAACACATTGAAACAGTTATTGATGAATAAATTATAGATACAACTGAAACATAAGATAAATATATGCACAGCGGACAAGCATGCAACAATAAGATCATACGTTGAAGTGGTGTGACAAGCATAAGTGTTCCAAGTTTACTTTTTTCTATCTTGACTCAGTTATTATTAATATGGTATTGTCGATCGAAACGCACAAACGAGTCAGATTGTTAAGAGTGAAGACTTGGAAGAAGGGAGCTAATCGAAAGAAAGGCCACTCACTAGTTGGTGAATCGGAGGAGAGAAATGGGAGATCTTCAAGACTCCGCTTGTGCGTCGCCTACACGATCACCTACACACACCAACAGATGATCAATATCTCCTGCCTTGATCTCCTAGAGTTCGATAGGAAATGCGAAGTTCAAAGAACGAAGATAATAAAATCCATCGAAACCGTTCAAAAAAATGCAAGTCACAAAACCAACAAGAAAGCAACCAAGCGGCATCAAAAATGGGCAAAAATTAGCACAACGAAAAGGCCCCTCGCGACTCTGTCGCCGAGTTCTTCCTCGAGGCATGATCCGCTGAATATGGGACTTGATTCCGAATAAACCAATCCTAATGAGTAAAAGATCTTGATTCAATCTATCATAATCGAACGATACCAAGTGTTTGTTAGCCGTGCTCCCCGAACAGGGGGAACGGGGCACTACATTAGTGCTATAGTGGGTAGGAAGTATTTATATGTTTATATTGCTACTAAGATATATGTGAGTATCCTAGAGTGATTTCTAAGTGTTAGGACATGGGTTGTACCTAGATACCAAATTAAGAAGAGTATCATATAAATTCCAACCAGTGAGTGAAATTAGTGTCTCTTGTTTCCAGGATAGTATGTTTATTAGTAAGTGTTGAATCAGAGTGGGTGTGTTTATACTAGTATGAGATACAATTTTAGATAGCAGGGTTTCAACTTAGGATATTGAGAAGGAGAGGTTAATGCTAAGTGTAGGAACCGAAATAAGTGTTTGAAAGTGCTCATGTGTTAGTGTCAATTGGCTTTGAGGGAGTGTTTGTAAGTGTCAAAGACTTAGAGTATCTCAGGTATCAGGAAGATTTAAGATACAAGTAACCTAGTGGCTAGTGTATTGATTAAAGATGATGTAATAGAGTATCTTAGTATGAGGATATCATAGTATCATAGTGGGTAGGAGGTACTTATGTATGTTACATCGATAACAGATACATGTAAATATCCTATGGTGATTATTACCTGTAAGATATGAGTTTACACCATATACCAAGATAGAAGGAGTACCTTAGTGGAAAGGTCCAGAGTACCTCAAGTATTATGGAAGTTAGGGTACAAGCATTCTAGTGACTGGTGTACTAGGTATATAAGATAAACATGATTAACGTGGTATGAGAGTATCATCTTAGTGTGACATATAGGAGTTAGTGCCTTATGTAAATAGTGTCAAGACTTGGGTAGGCATCCTATAGAGAGTATTCTAGATTGGTAAAGATGTACCAATAGAGTACTTGAGTGTGAGTGTCACGCCCCAGTCCTAAAATACCAAGGGACTAACTAAGCGGCAATGGCTAGCAGCACAACTCCAATGGACAAACCCAATTTAATGGACCCGTTAGAGTACACTTAAGCTGTAATATATACATATAAAGGTTTAAAACATCTATCAGAGTTTATATATATAATGTCATCCACAATAATAATTACAATACAAAGGGATAGTCCAGTCACAAGAAAAATAAAAATACTATCCATCAACAAGGGCAGTAAAAGTAATGCCGCGGGGAACAACCCGTCATCAAAATAATAAAAAGAGAAATAAAACCAAGTACATATGTCCAGTACTCACTAAGCCAAGTCCAAATGTCTAAGAAACATAAGCATAAATAAATAAAGAAATAACTGAGTGTTCAAGAGAAGTCCTCCGGCACAACCTCATCCTCTGGTGCAAGTACTGCTCCAATGTCAGCTCATGTCCCATAAATCTTGGGGTAGCTCTCCTCTTTTATAACTGGGGACATAATCCTAATCCAGGTCCTCCAGGGACATAATAAGGCACAATAAACACTCAAGCCAATATAACACTAAATAATAATTAGTGTGCTCAGGGGTATCTATCATAACCAACTAAGTGAATGCATCTGAGAACGTACTAGTCCTCTAAACCACCTGGGCCTGTAGGTCTGCATAGACACGACAATACAAGTAGTAGTAGTAGTAGTAGTAGTAGTAGTAGTAGTAGTAGTAGTAGTAGTAGTAGTATAAACCCCCTCGACCAAATTTAGGTTTATTTAGTTTAAATAGAGAGACTAGGATTAAATTGGTGACAATTAGAGTTTAATGCAGCAAATTAGAAATATTTGTGCAATATTTATTATTTAATACACCTTACCATTGCTTCAATATTTAGAGCACCACCCTAGTATTTACCTTCAAACAAATTTCGTACACATTTCCTAGACATGCCAGACTACCCATCTGACCCTTGTGTAACTCTTAAATACTCTATATTGTGCTTTATTTTAGTTGCGCAATATTCGTTGCAATAGTCTAGTTTTAAATCCCAATAAATCCAACCTTGCACAGTTGCCGTTCCAATCGAAATTGGAGACACAACCTCAACCCATTTTCATACAACCCAAATAAGGGCATTATTTTATTCTGAATCTGCCAGGTCCATGACAACTGCGTTTCATAAAATCCTACTCCCATATAATTCCAAATAATTGAAAGACATCGCTCGTACTAATTCTTAATTAATTTAATATGAAGACCAACCTCACCCAAAGCTAGACCCAACCTAGCCCATGAAAACCATACACTCCTTCATGACAACATGATTCACCCGACCCAAGAAACCCTAGCCGACCCAACACCCTAGGAGGACCCTTTTTCTTTCCCCTATATATATATATATATATATATATATATATATATGATTTTCTTCCCTAACCTAACAATACCCAAGAAACCCTAGTCGAACCTATTCTCATCCCTCCATCTCCGCCTCCTCCTTAACCATCACCACCTCTAGCCGCCACCACCTCAGCCACCTGACCGTCGTTGCTTCCCCGTCGACGCCGGACCACCGTCTCCCAATATTACCAGCATCACCGCCAGTCCACCTCCCTCTTTTATCATCACCATCACCAACACCATCACTTCCTCCACACCCCTTCTCCCGACTTCCAAACCACTAACTCTAACTGCCTGACCACTGCCAACAACCGCCTCATCCTTACCGTCTCCACCACCCCAGCACCATCCGCAACCATCACCTGCACCACCGCCAACAACCACTCGCATCACCATCATCAATATCACCATCACCACCCTGCGTCATCCCCCGACTTCACCTCTACCCAACCCTGAGTACCCCCAACCGCCAACACCACCGCCTACTACCTTCTCATCCACCCTGACCGTCGTCCCCAACAGCCAAGCTGCCGCTGCAGCTGCTGCTGAGGCTGCTGCTGCAACTGCTGCTGTACTGCAGCTGCTGCCGTTGTTTTCTCGTGCGACGCCGAAGAATAGCCCGTCGACGAGCATAGACCCCCCCCCGCTCAGCCACAACTAGGTACACGTTTACTTCACCCATTTTCTTCATGTGTCGTGGTATCGATGTGTCGTTTAACAGACACGAGTAACGTGAATCTATAAGAATAATAAATATGTAAGTGTGTTATTGTAAACTAGTAATTAATGATAAATAATTTCTCAATTAATAATTGACTTGTAATTATGAACACTGTGTTAACCTAGGACTTGGACAACTAGCCTTGTGTGCTTATTCTTATAACATGCTAGTTAAGACTTATAATGTAGTACTATATGTCTTAGTTGCGTAGCATATCCAAATATTTCGTTGTCTTGGCGTACATGCCACTCGTGGACAGGACACATGTACGTCCTAGTTGCGTGCACACGATACCCTGTTAATTGACCAACTGTAACCTCGTGTGTCAGTGTCTAAGAGCAGTATCGTGGTTCTGTGTGTATCACTTTAGTGTTTGATGATCGAATTTCTATATTATATTATATGTATAGGGTCGTTGGACCAGTCAGGAGAGACTTCAGGAGCAGGCTATTGGCATTCGCAGCTTGAGGACCCAGGCAAGATACCTTGCCATATTTACTGTTTAACTTAAATTATGCATATGTTGTATGATATCTAATTGCATTCTTTTATACAACTGTGCGCGTCCGAGATTGACTCGGGTGCAGTCAACGAATGCGTCGATGAGTGGTGTACTTGACCTAGTCGCTAGTAGACTCACCCCCCATTAGGAGGATACTCTGATATCTTTCGAGACCTGACACTCTTACACGTATCACTGTGACAAACTCATGTTAGGATGCGGGTTCGGGTACCCGACTAGCTATCGGTGCGTGTGACATGCATCACGGTTTAGTACGTAATCAGGATTATATAACTAGTAGAGACTTGGCATATAGATACATGGTATGCACGTCGAGCATTCGACTTGTATATCTACATTGGGCGAGGAGGACAACTGGTAGGCATATGGGATACACACATTAGACTCCGTAGTATCCCAAGGAACCACGGATCCAATAACTTCCTTTATTCAGATTCTATGTTCTACAAAGCGATATGGACGATATACTATTCAGATTCCACGTTCTACGGAGCGCTATGGACGTTATACTATACAGATGTCACGCTCTTCAGAGTATGGACGTTATGCTTACACCTACCCATACGTACGAAGGTTGTCCTCATATTTTATTCACTTATATGGTTAGCATACCCTTTATTTTATTCAGTATATATATATGGCATACATTTTTGTATCTTGTTATGTCCCTCTGAGGACCTGGTTCCCTTCTAGATTTGGAAGAGGGATATTATCCTACAGAGTACGAACCCGGACAGGAGATGAGGTACGCCTCCGAGGAGGAGCTAGAGGTGCTACCGTCAGAGTTTCCGTGATCATTTGGTAGGCCTTCTGCCTATGATTGGAGCATCATTATTTAGTCAGCCGATGCCCTAGTCATTATTCTTTTATCTGTCTTTCAGTACTTTTATTTCGTTATAGTAGTAGGTTTTTTCCCACCAGATATTTTGGATTGTACTATGATATTTTAGACTGGCGTTTATCTTCCAGTATCTATTTTAGTATTTCTTGTTTATGTTGTGGATGAGATTAGTTACCTGTTGTATATTAGTATTAGACTTGTTAGTATTTTAGGACAGCAGAGTACGCTTCATAGGTTCCATTAAATTGGGTATTCCCTCGAAGACGTATTAGCTGGCTATTGCCACGTGGCCTGGTCCCGTATATTTTGGGACTGGGGCGTGATATGGTTTTAGTGGTGGCCCATGCAGGTCATGTTTATCGCTTGTGGTATAGTAATATGCCCAGCGAGTCTGCAATAGGATAGGAATTACTAGGTCTCATCCACTTTGATTACGTCTTTGAACTTCCTTTGTATTACTTTTAAATATCTGCATCATGTTTGCTTGATTTCGTACTCCTTTAATGAAGCTCTATCTCTTGCAGCAAGATGAACATGCGCAGTGGACGAGGAGCACCCGGTGCCATGGTGCCAGCCGACACCACCCGGGGAGAGGAGATATCCCAGGGACCACCTGGAGAGCAACCACTATCACAGGACCCGGTGATGCTATAGGCCCCGCTGATATACTGGCGTAAAACTTCTCAGGGCTATCCGATACCATAATATGAGGGACAGACTTCACAGACAATCCCCACACAGCATTTCGAGGGCCAGACTTCGGGGGCTACACCGATGCCACAAACCGAGAGGCCGACATCTGAGGAGACACCGACCGCGCAGCCGGAGGTCCCATTGCCACCACCCCCACCCTATCCACCTCAGATGCCATAATTAGATGGACAGCCACAGATGCTTCAATTCTTCCAGGCTATGATGCAGGCACAGTGGCATCAGACCGAGACGTTGAGACAGAGTTTGATGGCAGTTCTAGAGAGGAAACATGCCCCAGCACCCGTACCAGCACCTCCACCAGCTCAAACAGTTGGTACTGTACGAGGGTTCCGCCAGATGGGCCCGGATACCTTTTTGGGCAGTGAGATTGCAGAGGAGATCTCCGATTGGGTCACCAACACGGAGATATTACTAAAGGCTTCTCAGCTACATCCAGACCTTTGGATGACCGCAGTGAGGGCCCAACTGAAAGGCAACGCCCATCACTGGTGGGATTCTATAGAGCGCAGTGTAGGTAAGACCCAGACATAGGAGCAGTTTTTAGAGTACTTCAATGCGAAGTATTTCCCGGCTACAGTCAAAAATGTCCTGTACTCCCAGTTCCTGCATCTAGAACAAGGGAATATGACCGTAGACGCATACGACGCAGAGTTTAGCTGACTTAGCAGATTTGGTGTCGTCCTGATACCCAATGATCTAGAGAAGGTCCAAAGATTCCATCATGGCCTTACTTTCGAGCTGCAGAGGTACACCACCACCCAGGCAAGGATTTCTTATGAGGAGGTTCTTGCGGAGGCTAGGATCCAAGAGGCCATCGACAAAGGAGCAAGATGTTCCAGCATGACCACACCAGCCAGAGCCCAGCCCAGAGCGGAAGGACCGATCCGTCGTCCTGGAACACAGACATAGCAGAGTACAGCACCATACCAGGAAAAGGAGTTTTCGACTTGCCACTATTGTGGTAAGAGAGGACATTTCCAGAAGGACTGCCAAAAAAGACTGGGGACATGCATAATTTGTGGAGTGAGCCAGCACCAAGCCTGAGACTGCCCACAGCGCAGAGATGCAGCAACACAGACCGGACAGAGGCTAGTAGCACTAGTCCGGAGGACACTACCCGCGACAGGAGGCCAGCGTCCACCAGCACCAGGAGGATTTCAGAGGGGACCACCCTTGGCCCCACAGAAGGCACAGTTTGATTGAGCCAGACAGCAGACCGGAGGGCAGAGGCACGGACAGGCCTTTGCACTAGCAGCTACTGAGGAAGAAACAGAAGGGGAAGCTATCACAGGTACCATTTTAGTTGCATCATTACCTGCGACTGCATTGTTTGATTCTGGTGCTACACTATCTTTCATATCAAGTAGATTCGTAGTTATGCATAGAGTAGCTACTTCTTCCTTACCTAAGAGTTGGAAGATTCTTATCGGAAGAGTCATCGTGCCGGTTATCAGCACTATTAGAATGTGCTCGGTAGTCGTGTGTGGTAGAGAGATGATAGCGCAATTTTTGGTATTTCCCATGCCATACTTTGACGTTGTGCTAGGCATGGACTGGTTAAGCCAGTATAATGTCGTACTAGATTGCCGAAAGGGTAGCGTCACTTTTAGACTGCCAGATCACCCGGAGTTCGAGTATATGCGAGGGACCATCGAGCAAGGTGTAGGACAGAAAGCTGGAGCTTACATGGCTATGGAGACGATATCCCCCCCCCCCCGATAGTTGCAAAATTCGAGGATGTTTTCCCAGCGGAGTTGCCAGGCTTACCGCCAGATAGAGACATGGAGTTCACTATTGAGCTAGTACCCGGAGCAGCACCGGTATCTTCAAATGTATATCGATTGGCGAAGAAGAAACTAGATGAGCTGAAGCTACAGTTAGAGGAGTTGCAGATCAAGGGATTTATCCGTCCTAGTGCATCACCCTGGGGAGCACCAGTGTTGTTTGTACCTAAGAAGGATGGGACAGTCCGGATGTGCATTAATTACAGAGCCCTTAATGCCTTGACTATCAAGAACAAGTACCTCCTGCCACGGATTGATGATTTGTTCGACCAGCTGACAGAAGCAGTAGTGTTCACGAAGATCGACTTGAGATCGGGATATCATCAGGTAAAGGTGTAAAGAGAAGATATTCCAAAGATAGCATTCAGGACTCGTTATGGTCACTACAAGTTCTTGGTAATGCCTTTTGGACTAACAAATACGCCTGCCGTATTTATGAACTTGATGAACAGAGTCTTCCACCAATACCAAGACCAGCTCGTGGTAGTCTTCATCGATGAAATCTTGGTGTATTCAAAGAACCACGAGGAGCATGAAGAGCACTTGAGAAAAGTATTGGAAATACTGAAGCGAGAGAGGTACTATGCCAAGCTGAGCAAGTGTGAGTTCCTCCTAGATCGTGTCACTTTTCTTGGACACGTTATCTCAGGAGATGGTATTTCAGTAGATCCGACAAAGATTTCATCAGTAGAGACATGGCCGACCCCTACCAATGTCTCGGAGATGAGAAGTTTCCTAGGACTTGTCGGATATTACCGGAGGTTCATAGAGAACTTCGCAATGATCGCAGAGCCGATGACCCGCTTGACCCATAAGGATCAGGAGTTCACCTGGACAGAGGAGTGTCAGACGGTGTTCGATGAGCTGAAGAAGCATCTGACTATGGCACCTATCTTGACTTTACCTTCTGGACCCGGAGGATTCGTGATCTACAGCGATGCATCCGGGAAAGGATTAGGATGCGTCTTGATACAGCATGGAAAGGTTGTGGCCTATGCCTCTAGGCAGTTAAGGACCCATGAGAAGAACTATCCCACTCACGACTTGGAGCTTGCAGCAGTGATTTTTGCTTTGAAGCTTTGAAGGCACTACCTATACGGAGAAAGAGTTGAGATATTCACATATCACAAAAGCCTAAAGTACGTCTATACCCAGAAGGACCTAAACCAGAGATAAAGACGTTGGCTTATGGTGATGATAGACTTTGAGGTTGAGCTACAATACCACCCAGGAAAGGCCAACGTAGTAGCTGACATATTTAGCAGAAGACCCATGGCATTCTTTCTGACTACTCAGCAACATCTGTTGAGAGATCTAGAGCAGATGGGTATAGAGGTCATTATGCCTGAAATAGATGGTCAGTTGTCGAGTTTTTAGTTACAATCGATATTAGTTGAGAGGATGAAGGCTGCTTTGCTAATAGATGCCAGAATCCAGAGACTTCGACTGAGGACAGGGGCCAGAATACAGACAAAATTGTGCATACATGAAGATGGGACTTTGAGATATGGAGATCATCTCTATGTTCCAAATGGGAAACTTCGTCAGGAGTTGATATTGGAGGCACACAGTTCAACATACTCTATTCATCCAGGAGGTACGAAGATGTACAAAGACTTAAGGCAGTACTACTAGTGGCATGGAATGAAGAGGGAGATAGCCCACTTTGTGGCAAAGTGCCTGGTGTGTCAACAAGTCGAGGCTGAGCATCAGAGGTCTACAGGTTTACTTCAGCTGCTCCTGATACCTGATTGGAAATGGGAGCACATCACTATAGACTTCGTTACGGGTTTTTCGAGGAGTCCCAGTGGTCGCAATGCAGTATGGGTAATCATGGATCGACTCACCAAGTCCACTCACTTTTTACCTTTCAGAGTTGGGCAGTCTACAGAGGTCTTAGCAGATATGTATATGAGGGAGATCGTGCGACTGCATAGAGTGCCAGTCAGTATAGTGTCTGATAGGGATACGAGGTTCACTTCTTACTTTTGGCAGAGTATGCAAGAGAGTCTCGGCACCCGCCTAAAGTTCAGCACATCGTATCACCCGCAGACAGATGGCCAGTCCGAGCGCACCATTCAGATAATAGAAGATATGTTGAGGGCGTGCATGCTTGATTTCGGTGGATCATGAGAGGACCATTTGCATTTGGTCAAATTTTCCTACAATAATAGCTATAAAGCGAGCATTCAGATGGCTCCCTATGAAGCATTGTATTGCAGGAAGTGTCATTCCCCAGTATGTTGGAGCAATATGGGCGAGAGGCAGATTCTTGGTCCAAAGTTGGTTGTTCATACGGTAGAGAAGGTAAATAAGATCCAAGGGCACCTACGAGCAATACAGGACAGACATAAGCATTAGGAAAATGTACATCGATGACCCCTAGAGTTCCAGGTTAGAGATCATGTATTTCTGAAGATCTCACTTACCCGAGGAACCATCAGGTTTGGAGGCAGACGAAAGCTGAGTCCGAGGTACATCGTACCATTCATTGTGTTAGAACACATCAGAGAGGTTGCTTACAGGTTAGCCTTACCACAGAATTTAGAAGGAGTCCATGACATCTTCCATGTATCTCAGCTAAGGAGGTACATGCCAGATTCGAGTCAGGTGCTTGACCATTCAGAGATCACAGTCGACCCGAGTTTATCATATCAAGAGGAGCCTGTAGAGATTCTGGACAGAAGCGAGAAGGTATTGCGAGGTCAGACTATCCCTCTAGTTCGAGTCGTATGGAGGCATCATGCACCAGGCGAGTCGACCTGGGAATGCGAGGATGATATTCGACAGCGTTATCCCCATCTCTTCGAAGGCCTAGGTATGTAGTAGCATTTCAATTCAGTCAGTAGTTCTTACCATATGTATATTTTAATTTTGAGGATGAAATGCTCTGAGGAGGGTAGATTGTAAACCCCCTCGACCAAATTTAGGTTTATTTAGTTTAAATAGAGAGACTAGGATTAAATTGATGACAATTAGAGTTGAATACAGCAAATTAGAAATATTTGTGCAATATTTATTATTTAATACACCTTACTGTTGCTTCGATATTTAGAGCACCACCCTAGTATTTACCTTCAAACAAATTTTATACACATTTTCTAGACATGCCAGACTACCCATCTGACCCTTGTGTAACTCTTAAATACTCTATATTGTGCTTTATTTTAGTCGCGCACTATTCGTTGCAATAGTCTAGTTTTAAATCCCAATAAATCCAACCTTGCACAGTTGCCGTTCCAATCAAAATTGGAGACACAACCTCAACCCATTTTCATACAACCCAAATAAGGACATTATTTTATTCTGAATCTGCCAGGTCTATGATAACTGCGTTTCACAAAATCCTACTCCCATATAATTCTAATTAAATGAAAGACATCGCTCGCACTAATTCTTAATTAATTTAATGTGAAGAGCAACCTCAACCAAAGCTAGACCCAACCTAGCCCATGAACACCATACACTCCTTCATGACAACATGATTCACCGGACTCAATAAACCCTAGCCGACCCAACTCCCTAGGAGGACCCTTTTTCTCTCCCCTATATATATATATATATATATATATATATATATATATATATATGATTTTCCTCCCTAACCTAACAACACCCAAGAAACCATAGTCGAACCTATTCTCATCCCTCCATCTCCGCCTCCTCCTTCCCCCGAAACCATCACCACCTCAAGCCGCCACCACCTCAGCCACCTGACCGATGTTGCTTCCCCGTCGACGTCGGACCACCGTCTCCCAACATCACCAGCACTACCGCCGGTCCACCTCCCTCTTTCATCATCACCATCACCAACACCATCACCTCCTCTGCACCCCCTTCTCCCGACTTCCAAACAACCACCTCCAACCACCTGACCACCGCCAACTACCGCCCCAGCCTCACCGTCTCCACCACCCCAGCACCATCCGCAACCATCATCTGCACCACCGCCAACCACCACTCGCACCACCATTATCAACATCACTATCACCACCCTGCATCATCCCCCGACTTTACCTCTACCCGACCCCGAGTACCCTTAACCGCCAGCACCACCGCCCACCACCTTCTAAGCCACCCTGACCACCGTCACCAACCGCCAAGCCGCCGTTGCAGCTGCTGTCGAGGCTGCTGTTGCCGCTGCTGCAGCTGCTGTCGTACTGCAGCTGCTGCCGTTGCTTTCCCGTGCGACGCCGGAGCTCTGCCCCATGTCGAAGAACAGCCCATCGACGAGCACAGACCCCCGCTCAGCCACAACTAGGTACACGTTTACTTCACCCATTTTCTTTATGTGTCGTGGTATCGATGTGTCGTTTAACAGACATGGGTAACGTGAATCTATAAGAATAATAAATGTGTAAGTGTGTTATTGTAAACTAGTAATTAATGATAAATAATTTCCTAATTAATAATTGACTTGGACTTGGACAACTAGCCTTGTGCGTGTATTCTTATAACATGCTAGTTAAGACTTATAATATCGTACTATACGTCTTAGTTGCATAGCGTATCCGGACATTTCGTTGTCTTGGCGTACACGCCACTCGTGGACAGGACACATGTACATCCTAGCTGCGTGCACACGATACCCTATTAATTGACCAACTATAACCCCTTGTGTCAGTGTCTAAGAGCAGCGTCGTGGTTCTGTGTGTATCACTTTAGTGTCTGATGATCTAATTTCTATATTATATTATATATATATAGGGTCGCTGGACCAGTCAGGAGAGACTTCAGGAGCAGGCTATTGGCATTCGCAGCTTGAGGATCCAGGCAAGATACCATGCCATATTTACTGTTTAACTTAAATTATGCAAATATTGTATGATATCTTGTTGCATTCTTTTATACAACTATGTGCGTCCGAGATTGACTCGGGTGCAGTCGACGAATGCGTCGATGAGTGGTGTACTTGACCTAGTCGCTTGTAGACTCACCCCCATTGGGAGGATACTCTGATATCTTTCGAGACCTGACACTCTTACACGCATCACGGTGACAAACTCATGTTGGGATGCGGGTTCACGTACCCGACTAGCTATCGGTGCGTGTGACATGCATCATGGTTTAGTACGTAATCAGGATTATATAACTAGTAGAGACTTGGCATATAGATAAGTGGTATACACGTCGAGTATTCGACTTGTATATCTATATTGGACAGGTAGGACAACTGGTAGGCGTATGGGATACACACATTGGACTCCGTAGTATCCCGAGGAACCACGAATCCAATGACTTTCTTTATTCATATTCTACGTTCTACGGAGCGATATGGACGATATACTATTCAAATTTCATGTTCTACGGAGCGATATGGACGTTATTCTATACAGATGCCATGCTCTTCGGAGTATGGACGTTATGCCTACACCTACCCATACGTACAAAGGTTGTCCTCACATTGCATTCACTTAGATGGTTAGCACACCCTTTATTTTATTCAGTATATATATGGCATGCATTTTTGTATCTTATTACGTCCCTCTGAGGACCTGGTTCCCTTCCAGATTTGGATGAGGCATATTATCCTACTGTGTACGGACCCAGACAGGAGACGAGGTACGCATCCGAGGAGGAGCTAGAGGTGCTACCATCAGAGTTCCCGTGATCATTTGGTAGGCCTTCTGCCTAGGATTGGAGCATCATTATCTAGTCAGCCGATGTCCTAGTCATTATTCTTTTATCTGTCGTTTAGTACTTTTATTTCGTCATAGTAGTGGTTGACTGAACGCCGGCCGGAGATCCGCTCTGCTGGAGGAGAACCGTCAGCAAGCACAGGTCCCCCGTCCGCCACGCCTAGGTAAACGACCTATTTTTCCTTCTTTCTTGTATCGTGTTATATATATTCGCATTGTGACATCGTGTCGAGTGTTGGAATCCCGGACACAACCCTAAACTTATATAAACCCTACATATATGGATGGTGAGGATTAACAAGGTTTGGCATTCATTAATAACCAATAATTTCCATAATGATAGACTCGAATATAAAGACTTGTTTTCCACCTAAAAACCTTAGCATTTATATGTATACTCAAGCATGGAAATAAGGACATATTTGTACTAAAATGCAACCAGCTTCGTAACCCATAACGTGGTAATTTATTGTCATGAAATACATAGTAGCCGAGGACAGAACACGTGTACACCCTAGCTACGTGCACACGCGTAACTGTAGTCGACCAACCATGATCTCATGACAGTACCTAGAATAGCGTCATAATTAAGCATGTATTTCCCTTAGTGTCTGATGTTAGATTTCTATATTATATTGGTGTGTTTAGGATCATTGGATCAGCCAAGAGATACCGCAGGAACTGGCTTTTGGCATTCACAGCTTGAGGACTCAGGCAAGATACCTTGCCATGTATTACTGTTTAATTTAAATTATGCATATGTTGTATTGAGATCTTGTTGTTTCCTTTTATACAACTATGTGCATCCGAGATTGACTCGGGTGCAGTCGACGGATACGTCGATGATTTAGTATCCTTGACCTAGTCACTAGTAGACTTACCCCAGTTAGGAGGATGCGTTGATATCTTCCGAGACCTGACACTTTTACACGTATTCATAGTGACAATCTCATATTGGGATGCGGGTTTGCGTGCTCGACTAGCTATCGTCGCGTGTGACATGCATCACAATTAGCAAGTAATTCAGGGTTATTTCAGTGTAGAGACTTGGCATTTAGATACGGGGTATGCACGTCGAGTATTTGACTTGTATATCTACATTGGGCGGGGAGGACGACTAGTAGGCGTATGGGACACCCACCACCCTTATGTAGATACCGCACTCGATGGAGTGATACGAACGTATATATATATATATATATATATATATATATATATATATATATATATATATATATATATATATATATATTACAGATACCACATGCTTTTGAGTGTTGGACGTACTTGGTGACTTTACGGATACCACACTCTATAGAACGTTGGACGTTATTGTATTCCTACGCCCGTGTTATAGGGGGCATGTATGGCATATACTAGCCGGTTGGCACGACTGGTAAATTATGTCAGCATATGTCTAGCCTACACCTTCACATATACTCACAGTTGTCCTCATATTGCATTCACTTAGATGGTTAGTACACCATTTTATTATATTTACTTTATTTAGTATTTATATATGGCATGCTTTTATGTATCTTGTTACGTCCCTCTGAGGACCTGGTACCTTTCCAGATTTGGACGAGGCATATTACCCCACAGTATATGGCCCAGGACAGGAGACGAGGTTCGCTACTGCAGAGGAGCTAGAGGTGCTACCGTCAGAGTTTTCATTATCACTTGGTAGGCCTTCTGCCTAGTATTTGGAGCATCATTATCTAGATAGCCGATGCCCTAGTCATCACTCTTTTATCTATCATTTCAGTACTTTTATTTTGTCATAGTAGTGGGTTTGTTCCCACCAGACATTCTTGGTTGTACTATGATATCTTGAGACTGGTGTTTATCTTCCAACAGTTTATTTAGTACTTCTTACTGTTTATATTATGGATGAGACTAGATTACTTGTTGCCGATACATATATATGGGACATGTTAGTATTTTAGGACAGCGTAGCACTCTTCGTTAGGATCTATTAAATTTGGATATCCTCGGAGACGTGTCAGCTGGCTATTGCCATGTGGCCTGGTTCCGTATATTTTGGGATTGGGGCATGACATGGTTTTAGTGGTGGCTCATGCAGGTCGACTTTATTGCTTGTGGTATAGTAACATGCCCAGCGAGCCTGCAATAGGACAGAAATTACTAGGTCTCGTCCACTCTGATTATGTTTTTGAACTTCCTTCGTGTTACTTCTAAATATCTGCATCCTGTTTGGTTGATCCAGTCCTCTTTTTAATGAAATCCTATCTCTTACAGCAAGATGAACTTGCACAGCGAACGAGGAGCACCTAGCGCCGTGGTACCAGCCAACACCACTCAGGAAGGGGAGACACCCCAGGGACTACCTAGAGGGCAACCACCGCCACCGACCCTGCTGATACATTGGCATGAGACTTCTTAGGGTGATCCGATGCCACAGCATGAGGGACAGACGTCACAGACGAACCCCACACAGCATTATGAGAGTCAAACTTCAGGAGCTACACCGATGCCACAGATCGAGAGGCCGACATCTGAGAAGACCCCTACCGCACAGCCAGAGGTTCCATTACCACCACCTCCACCTTATCCACCCCAGCTGCCACAACTTGATGGACAGCCACAGATGCTACAGCTCTTCCAGACTATGATACAAGCACAGTGGCATCAGACCGAGACGTTGAGGCAGAGTTTGATGGCAGTACTTGAGAGGATACCTGTCATAACACTAGTGCCAGCACCTGCACCAGCCCAGACAGGTGGCATTGTAAGATGGTTCCGACAGATGGGACCAGATACTTTCTTGGGCAATGAGACTGCAGAACAGATCTCCGATTGGGTTGCCAATACAGAGATGCTACTCGAGGCTTCACAACTGCATCCAGACCTTTGGATGACCGCAGTGAGGGCCCAACTAAAAGGCAATGCCCATCATTGGTGGGATTCTATTGAGTGCAGTGTAGGCAAGAACCAGACATGGGAACAGTTCCTAGAATACTTCAATATGAAATATTTCTTGGCTACAGTCAGAAATGCCTTGTACTCCCAGTTCCTACATCTAGAGCAGAAAAATATGACTGTTGACGCCTATGACGCAGAATTCAGCCGCCTTAGCAGATTTGGTACCGTCCTGATACCCAACGATCTCGAGAAAGCCCAGAGATTTTATCACGGCCTCAATTTTGAGCTACAGAGGTATACCACCACACAGGCAAGGATTTCTTATGAAGAGGTTCTTACAGAGGCAAGGATCCAGGAGGCCATCGTCAGAGGAGCTAGACGTTCCAGCAAGACTACACCAGCCAGAGCCCAACCCGGAGCAGAAGGACAGATCCGACGTCCCGGAGCACAGACACGGCAGAGGGCAGCACCATACCAGCAGAAGGAGCTCCCGACTTGTCACCATTGTAGCAAAAAGGGACACGTCATTAAAGATAGTCGGAAGAAGTTGGGATTGTGCATGATATATGGAGCGAGCCAGCACCTTGCCCGAGACTGCCCACAGCGCAGAGACGTAGCACCGCAGACAGGGCAGAGACCAGCAGCACCAGTCCCAAGGATACTACCACCACCAGGAGGCCAGTGCCCACCAACACCCGGAGGATTTCAGAGGAGACCACCCTTGGCCCCACAGAAGGTACAGTTCGACCAGACCCGACAGCAGACAGGAGGACAGAGGCATGGACAGGCCTTTGCATTAGCAGCTACTGAGGAGGAAACAAAAGGGGAAGCCATCACAGGTACCATTTTAGTTGCACCATTACCTGCAATTGCACTGTTTGATTCTGGAGCTACATTATCATTTATATCTAGTAGATTTATAGCAATGCATAGAGTAGCGACTTCCCCCTTACCTAAGAGTTGGAAGATTCTTACCGGAGGAGGTATCGTGCCGGTTACCAGCACTATTAGAACGTGTTCGATAGTCGTATGTGGTAGAGAGATGAGAGTGTGATTCTTGGTATTACCCATATTGTACTTTGATGTTATGTTTGGCATGGACTGGTTAAGCCAGTATAATACCGTACTGAATTGCTGGAAGGGTAGCATCACCTTTAGACCGCCAGATCAACCGAAGTTCGAGTACATGCGAGGGACCGTCGAACAAGGAGTAGGACAGATAGCTGGAACTTGCATGGCTATGGAGATGGTACCCCCACCCATAGTTGCAGAATTCGAGGATATTTTTCCTGAAGAATTGCCTGGCTTACCGCCAAATAGAGATGTGGAGTTCATCATTGAACTAGTACCCGGAGCAGCACCGGTATCTTCTAATGTGTACCGATTGGTGAAAAAAAAGTTAGATGAGCTGAAGCTACAAATAGAGGAGTTGCAGAGCAAGGGGTTTATCCATCCTAGTGCATCACCCTGGGGAGCACCAGTGTTGTTTGTACCTAAGAAGGATGGAACAGTATGCATGTGTATTGATTACAGAGCCCTTAATGCTTTAACTATTAAGAACAAGTACCCCCTGCCGCGGATTGATAATTTATTCGACCAATTGATAGGAGCAGTGGTGTTCACAAAGATTGACTTGAGATCGGATTATCATCAAGTGAAGGTGCGAAGAGAAGACATTCAAAAGACAGCATTCAGGACTCGTTATGGTCACTACAAGTTCTTAGTGATGCCTTTTGGACTGACGAATGCGTCAGCTGTATTTATGAACTTGATGAACAGAGTATTCCACCAATACTTGGACCGGTTCATGGTAGTCTTTATCGACGACATCTTAGTGTATTCAAAAAGCCACGAGGAGCACGAGGAGCACTTGAGACTAGTGTTAGAGACTCTGAGGAGAGAGGCTTTATAACAAGCTGAGCAAGTACGAGTTTCTTCTAGATTGTGTCATTTTTCTTGGATACGTTATCTCAGAAGATGGTATTACAGTAGACCCAACGAAGATTTCATCAGTAGAGACATGGCCAACCCCTACTAATGTCTCGGAAATGAGAAGTTTCCTAGGACTTGCCGGATATTACCGGAGGTTCGTAGAGAACTTCACAAAGATTGCAGAGCCAATGACCCATTTGACCCGTAAGGAGCAGGAGTTCACTTGGACAGAGGAGTGTCAAAAGGCATTCGATGAGCTGAAGAAGTGTTTGACTACGGCACCTATCTTGACCATACCTTCTGGACCCAGAGGATTCGTGATCTATAGCAATGCATCTAGGAAAGGATTAGGATGTGTCTTGATGCAGCATGGAAATATTATAGCCTATGCTTCTAGACAGTTAAGGACCCATGAGAAGAACTATCCCACTCATGACTTGGAGCTTGCAGCAGTGATCTTTGCTTTGAAGCTCTGGAGGCACTACCTATATGGAGAAAGAGTAGAGATATTCACTGATCATAAGAGCCTGAAATACGTCTACACCCAGAAGGACCTTAATCAGAGGCAGAGATATTGGCTCGAGGTGATGACAGACTTCGAGATTGAGCTATAGTACTACCCGGGAAAGGCTAACGTAGTAGCTGACGTGTTGAGCAGGAGACCCATGGCATTCTTCTTGACTACCCAACAACATTTGTTGAGAGATCTAGAGCAGATGGGTATAGAAGTTGTCATGCCCGGAATAGACGGACAGTTATCGAGTTTTCAGTTACAGTCGACATTAGTGGAGAGGATCAAGGCTGCTTTTCCAACAGACGCCAGATTTCAGAGGCTTAGACAGAGGACAGAGGCTGGAATACAGAGAGGACTGCGTATACATGAAGACAGAACTTTGAGATGTGGAGATCGTCTCTATGTTCCAAATGGAGAGCTTCGACAGGAGTTTATGGCAGAAGCACATAGTTCAACCTACTCTATTCATCCAGGAGGCATAAAGATGTACAGAGACTTGAGACAGAACTACTGGTGGCATGGAATGAAGAGAGAGATAGCATGCTTTATGGCCAAGTGCCTGGTGTGTCAGCAAGTCAAAGCTGAGCATCAGAGATCTGTAGGATTGCTTCAACTGCTCCTTATATAGGAGTGGAAATAGGAGCATATCACTATGGACTTTGTTACGGGCTTTCTGAGGAGTCCTAGTGGTCGAAATGCAGTAAAGGTAATCGTAGATAGACTCACCAAGTCCGCACACTTTTTACCCTTCAGAGTTGGACAGTCTACAGAGGTCTTAGCAGACATGTACATGAGAGATATTGTATGATTGCACGGAGTGCCAGTGAGCATCGTGTCTGACAGGGATACGAGGTTTACATCTTACTTTTGGCATAGTATACAAGGGAGTCTCGGTACTCGCCTGAAGTTTAGCACAGCATATCACCCACAAACAGATGACCAATCGGAGCGCACCATTCAGACATTGGAAGACATGTTAAGAGCATGCATGCTTGATTTCGGAAGATCATGGGAGGACCATTTATATTTGGTCAAGTTTTCCTACAATAACAGTTGTCAAGCGAGCATCCAAATGGCTCCCTATGAAGCGTTGTATGGAATGAAGTATCGTTCCCCAGTATGCTGGAGCGATATAGGCGAGCGACAGATTCTTGGCCCCGAGTTGGTTGTTCGTACAGTGGAGAAGGTGAAGAAGATCCAAGGATACCTACGAGCAGTACAGGACAAACAGAAGTATTGGGCGAATGCGCATCGCCGACCCCTAGAGTTCCAGGTTGGAGATCACGTATTCCTAAAGATCTTGCCTACTCGAGGGACTATCAGATTCAGAGGCAGAGAAAAGTTGAGTCCGAGATACATCGGACCATTCGATGTGTTAGAACGCGTCAGAGAAGTTGCGTACAGATTAGCCTTGCCACAGACCTTGGAGGGAGTCCATGACGTCTTCCATGTATCTCAGCTGAGGAGGTACATATCAGATCCGAGTCATGTACTGGACCACTCAAAGATCACAGTCGGCCCGAGTTTATCCTACCAAGAGGAGCCTATTGAGATCCTAGACAGGAGCGAGAAGGTACTGCAAGGTCAGACTATTGCCCTAGTCTGCGTCGCATGGAGACATCATGCACCAGGAGAGTCGACTTGGGAACGCGAGGAGGATATTAGATAGCGCTATCCCCATCTCTTCGAAGGACTAGGTACGTATTAGCATTTTAAATTCAGTCAGTATTTCTTACCATGCGTATGTTTTAATTTCTAGGACAAAATACTCTAAGGAGGGTAGATTATAAACCCCCTCGACCAATTTAGGATTTATATTTTAATTAAATCACGAGACTAGGATTTATTGGGAATTAAGTAGGATTATTGAGCGCCAATTATACATCTTAATATACCTTGACGTTGCTTCGAGGTTGGAGCACCACACCAGTAATCATATTCCACCCAATGTCACGAACATCTCTTAGACATGCCAGACTACCCCCTGACCATTGTGCAACATTAGATACTCGTCATTGCGTCTCACCTTAGCTACGCAATAGCCGTAATTTCACCTTGTGCATTAATTATTAATTTAATTAGTTTGGGGGCCAATTTTACCTCAAACAGGACCTAACCCAGCCCATAAACACTTCCATGTGGACCAACCCCCACTCCCTTGGGCCCTGGCCGGCCCAAACCCCGAGGACAGCCCATGAATCCATATCACCTATATAAATATGCCTTCCCCTCATATTGAAAACCCTAGAACACCACCACCACCCCCATACCTAGCCGAGCAACCCTACTCCCTTTTACGATCAGAAACTCGGCAGCCCTGGCCCTGACGACCGCCCCCAGCGCCGCCTATACGCCGGCACCGCCCGGACAACCCAGTCGCCTGACCACCCAACCGCGCACGCCTCACCTGTCTGCCGCTGCGACCGTACCCGACTGCCGCTGTCGCCGCTGCTGCACATACTACCATTGTTGTCGTGGTTGCTATACGCTGCCGCTGCTGCCGTGGTTGACTGAACGCCGGCCGGAGATCCGCCCCGCCGGAGGAGAACCATCAGCAAGCACAGGTCCCCCGTCCTCCACGCCTAGGTAAACGACCAATTTTCCTTCTTCCTTGTATCGTGTTATATATATTCACATTGTGACATCGTGTCGAGTGTCGGAATCCCGGACACAATCCTAAACTTACATAAACCCTACATATATGGATGGTGATGATTAACAAGGTTTAGCATTCATTAATAACCAACAATTTCCTTAATGATAGACTCGAATATAAAGACTTATTTTCTACCTAAAAACCTGGGCATTTACATGTAAAACTCAAGCATGGAAATAAGGACATATTTGTACTAAAATGCAACCACCTTCGTAACCCATAACATAGTAATTTATTGTCATAAAATACATAGTAGCCGAGGACAGAACACGTGTACACCCTAGCTACGTGCACACGTGTCACTGTAGTCGACCAACCATGATCTCATGACAGTACCTAGAATAGCGTCATAATTAAGCATGTATTTCCCTTAGTGTCTAATGTTAGATTGCTATATTATATTAGTGTGTTTAGGATCATTGGATCAGCCAGAAGATACCGCAGGAACAGGCTTTTGGCATTCACAACTTGAGGACTCAGGCAAGATACCTTGCCATGTATTACTGTTTAATTTAAATTATGCATATGTTGTATTGAGATCTTGTTGTTTCCTTTTATACAACTGTGTGTGTCCGAGATTGACTCGGGTGCAGTCGACGGATATGTCGATGATTTAGTATCCTTGACCTAGTCACTAGTAGACTCACCCTAGTTAGGAGGATGCGTTGATATCTTCCGAGACCTGACACTTTTACACGTATTCATAGTGACAATCTCATATTGGGATGTGAGTTCGCGTGCTCGACTAGCTATTGCCGCGTGTGACATGCATCACGGTTAGCAAGTAATTCAGGGTTATTTCAGTGTAGAGACTTGGCATTTAGATACGGGATATGCACATCGAGTATTTGACTTGTATATCTACATTGGACGGGAAGGACGAATAGTACGCATATGGGACACCCACCACCCTTATACAGGTACCGCACTCGACGGAGTGATACGGACATATATATATATTATAGATACCACGTGCTTTAGAGTGTTGGACGTACTTGGTAACTTTACGGATACCACACTCTATAGAACGTTGGACGTTATTGTATTCCTACGCCTGTGTTATAGGGGGGCATGTGTGGCATATACTAGCCGGTTGGCACGACTGGGTAATTACGTCAGTATTTGTCTAGCCTACACCTTCCCATATACTCACAGTTGTCCTCACATTGCATTCACTTAGATGGTTAGCACATCCTTTTATTATATTTACTTTACTCAGTATTTATATATGACATGCTTCTATATATCTTGTTACGTCCCTCTGAGGACCTGGTACCTTTCCAGATTTGGATGAGGCATATTACCCTACAGTGTACGGCCCAGGACAGGAGACGAGGTTCGCTACCGCAGAGGAGCTAGAGGTGCTACTGTCAGAGTTTCCGTGATCAATTGGTAGGTCTTCTGTCTAGTATTTGGAGCATCATTATCTAGATAGCCGATGCCCTAGTCATCACTCTTTTATCTATCATTTCAGTACTTTTATTTCATCATAGTAGTGGGTTTGTTCCCACCAGACATTCTTGGTTGTACTATGATATCTTAAGACTGGTATTTATCTTCCAGCAGTTTATTTAGTACTTCTTGCTGTTTATATTGTGGATGAGACTAGATTACTTGTTGCTGATACATATATATGGGACATGTTAGTATTTTAGGACAGCGTAGCACTCTTTGTTATGATCCATTAAATTGGGATATCCTCGGAGACGTGTCAGCTGGATATTGCCACGTGGCCTGGTTCCGTGTATTTTGGGACTGGGGCATGACAGTAGTAGTAGTAGTAGTAGTAGTAGTAGTAGTAGTAGTAGTAGTAGTAGTAGTAGTAGTAGTAGTAGTAGTAGGTACGTACAGGCCCCGTCAAGGTAACTGCAGCACTATAGGAACCGAAGCGCAAGCATCGGTAGCACTTATTGTGTGGTTGCCCAACGGTATGGTAGGTTGTTCCCAATCCCCATGTATCTCGTGTCTCATGTTCATAACACGCAAGACAAGAACTAACTAAGTCTCAAATCAAGAAAGCAGATACAATCAAGTCTACTACCTCATATCACGAGTCTTGTCCTAAGACAGAAATCGAAATTCTCGAATATCTCAAGTAAGACTTTTGTACCTGAGAGTCGTGTACAGTGTCCTAAGGTATATCGTGCAAGAGTTGCACATATAAGATATACGATTATAATGCAATCTAACGATACCCGATTCTGTATACGGAAGTCGGCACCCAAATACAACCTGGACGCTAAGTATCTCAATAGTCCTAGGATCACAATAAAGTACATGCAATGAAGTATAAAATATAGTCAAAAGCTAGTAATAGCAACAAGCACATAATACTGGAACAAAGACAAGTTATACTTGTATGTTGCCTGCTGCTGTGATACCGTCTGACAGATGTCCTCAACCGGAGATGCAACAGATCCAAGTTATCCTATTATAACATATTCTAATTAATGCACCATCTAATGTAATTAACATAAAAAGAATAAGATTGTTTGTACGACGTCAACTAGTATGGTGACGTTCATGCCAATGATCCAACAGTTACGTATCATTGAACAACTTGCCAATACATTATGAGGTTCTCGTACATTGTGTTTTCTTATATACATATAGGCACATACATGAGTTCTGATACGCATAATCCTAAATATATGCAGATACGACACGATGTCCCAAAACTCGCAATGACACTAAACTATACCTCGAACATGCATGTCGGCTCTCAAACACGCATGTTAACATCCATTAATTCTGAATTAAAGATGAATTAATTCTGGAATATATATTTATTTAATAAAAATACCAAAACAACCGCCGTTGTATGCACAATGTTTCGTCGTGCGTCGACTATGTTTTCTAGCAACTTAACGACTAGTTTATGCATGCACGGTTGCCATCTTGCGCAAAACTTATTTAATATATAAAAATATATCCAATAATATTCTGAAATTAAATATTTAATTTCTGAAAATTCTTTTTTTTAATATTAAAATATTATCAAGCAACAATATAAATTTAATATGATCACGACATTGCCAAGCATTGGTTTTGTGACATCTAAGAGTAGTTTTGCCCATCAAATTAGGGTCTCTCTTGCATGGGGATTTCATAATTTTAAAATAACATGTTTATGGGTTCATAAAAGGGTTTTTACATGGGAAAAAATAAATATTCAAAAGAAATTACAAAACTTACTTGATCGTGATTACGACGGACCTTCTTCTTGCGACACGGACCTTTTGGAGCGCCAAACGGACTCCAAACTCCACAAAACATGAGGGAGATCTTGTAGGCTTCAAATATAACATAAATCTAGGGTTTGAGGGGTTTTTTCTGCTATGGGGGTGCCAGAACTGCTGCTACAACCAGTAGCAGTTTTCGGCCTCAATAGGGTGGTCGAATGCTCCTTATGGGTTGGTCGGCCCTTGGGGCTTGCGTGGAGGCTTGGGGATGATGGAATAATGAAGTATAGAGGAAGAGAGAGAGTATGTAGAATTTTGTGGGAAGGAGGGAGAGTCTGTAAAGGGGTGGCCACAAGAGGGGGAGGAAGTTAGGGTTAGGGTTTTGAGGGGGAGGCTTGGGCTTTATATAGTTAGTTGGTTGTTGGGCCCATGGTGGAGATTTGATGGGCTTTTAACCTATGGTTCAGATTTATAGGGTTTGAGTTAGCCCTTAGTGAGGTATTGGGTTCACTTGGGTCAAGTTGTTTGGGTCTTGGTTGGGTTTGAGTGCAAGTGCACAAGAAGGTTCACTTTTGGTGTCTCAAATAGGGCAATTATTGTGTTATTGGGTTATTGTGCATGTACGAGAGTTTGAGTATGAAAAATATATATTATTGAGTAGGGGATGAATGTGGGGTAGTGTACAGGTCTCATAGGAATTGGTTTGAGAGTCCAAGTTGGGTATTTTGGCACGGTTGGGTTTAACTAGTCAAATATCGGTAGTTTTACAATATCAATGGTTTGAGATATTTGTCAATATTTTTGGAGTATGGGAGAGATCAAACAAATACAATATTCATGTCCTAAATATACTAGGTACAATCAAGATTAGTAATATGAATTTTGTTGGAAAAAAGAGGTTGTGAATTGCTCCAAATATCCAAGCCATGACAAAGTATCATATATATATAAAAAATTATAAATTAGTACTTTAACCTATTAAATTAAATAAAATAAATTGAAAATTACCAAATTACTCCTACTTCGAAATGAGGGGATTTACAGTGAGTGTATACAAGTGTTCATTTGCAAGTAATATGGTTAAGCAGTGTTCAGGTGCATACAAGAACAGAGACAGATATGAGACTTTATGCGTATTAGAAAGTAAGATAGAATAAGAGTTGACATATTAGGAATGCGTTCATTTGTCTTACAGGGACGCATAGGAAATATAAGTGTTGGTGGAGTACCATTCTAGTACAAGAAAATAGTATCGTAGAGGTATTAGTATAGTATCCTAGGTAGTTTGTGCTAGTGAGTTAAGTATGTCCATGGCCTAGAACCATAGTATACCATTAGTATTAGAAATGGTAACCCTTGATATTAAGTACTTGGCTAGGTTGATGCTAGTGAATGCTTGGTATGAGATAAGTAAGGGGTCCAGTTAGGCCATCGGTGGCACCACAAATTACTCAGAACCCGCAAAGGGAGCCACCCCAGCAGGGTGGGGCATTTATAATGATGGTCAAGGAGGCCGACGCTACAAGTGATGGGTTAGTAAGTTCTGTTCTTTCTTTCTATCATTTTTCCATCTATTTGATTAATTTCTCCCATAGTACCGTATAGTTGCTTGTGTTATATAGTTACTGTAGTTAGTAGTATACCTTGACAGAGACTACAATATCATAACAAGTAGAGATCATAACCATGTATATTTTTTTTAATAGAATTGTATATTATATGATTTTAGATTGGGCTTTCATAGACCATGATTGTTGGGGGTTTGACCGTAGTAAAATTTATAATGAATAGGTTATAACTGGCCAGAAGAGAAAAAGAGGTAAGGTATTTTAATTTCGAGAAAAAAAATATTTTAAGGAGGGTAGATTTATAACCACATATTTTCAATATATGGGTATTTTAGTAATTTTGTATGTTAGGAGTAATTTGGTAACTTTACATGTTGCTAATAATATATGATTATATTTTTATTATTGGTTAATTTAGAATTAATGGGAATGGCCTAGAATTAATTAGTATTAGTTTTCTAGTTAATTAATTAGAATTAAATTAAGCTAGTTGTCATAAAAAGAATATTTCTTATTAGTTGTAGAGATTCCCTTCTTAATCAAATTAGATTCCTTTTAATTTAATCTCCAAATGGAAATTGGAGGAAAAATAAATAAAACCAATTGAACCCAACCAATAGAAGAATGTCATGTGTCTTTCTTTTGAATTTAGTTTCCCTCCAATTGCTACTTCTTTCCCAAGCAATAATTTATTTTAAATAACAATTAATTTCCTCTCAAATTATAGATCTAGAATTCAAATTTCACTTTCTCTTCCTAATATTTTTTATTCATTCTTCATCAATGAGCAATGAGCTTGGAGATGAGTCACCACGGAGGAATTCATGTCCAAGTCATCCCTATCATGTCCAAATTCAAAGTCCACCAAAGAGGACACTTCTAGTAGAGGTAAACATCTTAATTTTACCTATTCTATGTGTAGGAAGCCTATTGAGACCTACAAGAACCTTCTAGTTGGAGAAAATGATCCTTCTATGATAGATCTAGGAACTATGGGCCTCAATTTGGATAGATCTATGCATTTGATGGTTGTATTATTGATTTTTGGGCTCAATATGGGGGAAATTTTAATTGTGTCCAAGTGTTGGTTGTATTGTGTCCATAATAGGATAAATTGAGTCTATTGTGGTGTGTGATGGGTTCTACGTATCCATAATTGGACACGGAGAGTGTGTGTTATGATACATTGTGACACGGGGTTGAGAATTGGTGTTTTTCTTTATTTTATTGGTTCCTTGTGTCCATATTTTTATAGATCTATTATGCTTAGTCTATATTACTTAATTTTAGCCCTAATATATATATTAGATGTGTTCATAATGAATTGGTGGTATTTGGGAATGATTTGAGTGAGTATCAAGGGTGCATTACAAGAGTATCATAGAGTAGTGTGGTATTTGGGTGATCCACCACTTGTGTTTGATGAAATGTCATGTTGAGTGTATTCTATGTATCATAATTTGTTTATAATACTATTGATACATTATTTGTATCATATATATATATATATATTTATCTTGATTCACATATCATTATGTACACACATATTATATATCTATTCTTGTGTGTGTGTGTGTGTTTATATATATAACATAGAGTTAGAGTGGGTGTGGGTGTGTGTGTGTGCACACTTAAAAGTTACTGTTAGTGTGTTTTAGCTTAAGTGTTCGAATGTATATAAGTATATACATAGATATATAGGTAGATATATACAATAGTGTGTATGTTTATATATATATATATATATATATATATATATATATATATATATATATATATATATATATATATATATATATAGAGTGTAATTGTGTGCATAAGGTGTGTGTTAGAGGTTGGAGTAGTGAGGTGTGTGTTGTGCACACACAGTGCACAGTGGGTGCACTGGCAGTGATGCTTGAGCAATATGAGCAGTTACGTGATAGATTGGCAAGGAGCAAGCTTTGCACTAGGATGTGCAAGCAGTATGTTCATTGTTGTGTGTTATTTGAAGAAGGGGGCTCAGGTTTGTACATTCTAATAGACAGTAGTAGCAGCAGCAGTAGCTATAAGATGATGTGGTGATGGCAGGTGATGCTTAGCATCAGGCTTTGGTTCAAATGGGGGTTAGCAGGTAGAGGAATTGGGGGAATTATTGACTGGTGTGAGTCTTTTGGTGTCTAAGTGTGGAGTTATAGTATCAGATGACTAATACTATGACCAGTCGGGTTGGGGTGGAAGATGAGAAGCAGGTAAGTAGAGGGGGAACTTGGGTTTCAGTGGGTTTTGGTGCACAATTATGCAAGTGAGGTATGGTGGAGAAGTATCTGTGGTTGTATCTCCTTAGAGTATAAGATAAGTCAAGATTGAGTATTAGGCTAAGGTAAGTTATGGATTATAGGACTAGGTAATGGTTTGATATCAAGTAAAGTATTAGAGATGTTAGAATATGAGGTATATAGGTATTGAGAGTAAGAGTAGTTAGTGTTAAGTTGTGAATAGGTATCGAGATACTCAAGGTATTGGGTATCTAGTTGGTTCAGTAATAGATAATTGTATGCTAAGGTAATACTAGTATAAGGTAGTATTGTACATAGTATAACTTATATATATAAGATATTGATACTATATTAACTAGTATATGTATATAACTTATATATTGATACTTGTATATATGGTATCCTAATAGCTAGTCTTAACTAGTATAGCTATCACCATTAAGGTATCAACTTAGAAACCTAGATATAGGCTAATACAACCTAAAAATGGCCAGTTTGACTATTTTGGCCTAGTTTGACCTAGAGATGGCTTAATGACCTAGAAATTAACTAATTTAACTTCTTTATCATTGTAAAATACTATATTGATATGATATTCCATATTTAGGTCTTCGAGGCACTGTTACGGATACCGTTGATACTTCACCCTGGATTCTAGGCGAGTACATCCATTGATAGTTTCTCATTTATAATATATTCTATGTTTCTTGTATCTAGTGTAGATATCCTTGATTTCTTGACACATGGTTACACGGATTGGTATTTTCGGATCTCGTCATGAGATATTATTTCTTATGTATCTTGGTGTATCTTGTGCAAGCCTTGTTGTTCTTATACTTGTATAGACACCGATTCTTGAGGAGACTTGCTACCTTCTCAAAGAATCCCGTGTCGTAGCGTAACATGGTTGGATCCACTATACTAGTCGAGGGTGAAGAGTGTTAGTATAGATATGTAATCATACCCTACTTGTACATGCATTGTTCCTTGTGAGTGTTAATCATACACTGCACGTATGATTAACCAGGCCCTTATTCTTATGCAAGTTTCCAAGCCGATCATATGTTGAAGCTAGTACTCACTCACTTAGCAAGTTGTATTTCTTGATTCTTATATATGATACTCATTTCTCTTGTATTTATTTATAGCATTCCATATCTTGTATATTTTTTGCACTTGTTCTACTTATTTTGTATTTCTCTTTATTTATTGTTACATAGTCTTTATCATTTATTGGAACTGCTGTTAAAGGTGTGCTTCGCTCCAATCCAGACTAGATAATTTTTTCCAGTGATTTTTGTGCTCTATATTCTGGGATTTCAGAGTGATGCTATAGGAAGGACTGCTCTTACACTATGGACCTTGAGGTGACATTGTAGAGATGTAGGCTAGTACTTTTTATTCCATATCATGTCTAGTTTCTTTCCTTTAGAATATTATCTGGTTTATCTTTTTTATTCATTCTTTCTTAGATTATTGTGATTGAGTACATGGTAGATCTAGTTGTATTAGTATGATTGATAGCTAGATATTGATGACCTAGACAATGCTCTACCACAGATGTCGTGGCGTAGGCTGGACGTACCTACGGCACATGCCCGATTATTCAGGGATGGGTCATGACAAGCCTGATTTCCTAACTCGATGATTTAATGCAAAGCATGATCCACTTAATTGGTATAAACATACGAGCAGGTCGTGCTTCTCAATCATCCGACCTGACCAGATTAAGGAACACTGCACCATCGCTCGAATCTCGCAATCTCTACACTGCTCCGAACTAACCAACTGATCTAACTACGATGATAACTCCAAGCTTCTGATGCGCATCAGGCAAAAATATTAACCTCAGAGAGTTATGCATAAATCCAATACTTGAAACCAAACCTGCCACTACCACATTTCTAGATGAGGGTATTTTGGTCATTTAGCATATTTATTATTTAGTAATTAAATATTTATATTATGTGCTACTAATTAATTATATTGAGTTGTGATAATTAATTAGTTGTTAGTGGGCTAGCCTATAGTTATTTAGACTTGTCATGAATGGACCCATTGGATTGTCATGGCACATTGAGCCCAACATTAGACTAAGTACATTAGACCCTTTCCCTTAATTAATTGAGGAGATTATATTAATTTACATTAGATTAAAGACTTTCTAATATAGTCCTTCCTAATTATTCCTCATAATTAACTAGTGGGGGTGCATTGGAAAATTGTTGTTGCTTGGGAAAGGGGAAAGGGGGAGCCGGCCACCTATAGAGGGTCTTCACTCTCTCTCCTCTCATTAGTTCGTTCATTCTAGATCCCCAATTATGTTCTTCCCCAAATTGACTCATCCCTCCACCAAATTCAACCAAATTCATACCCATTCCCTCTCAATTTTACCATCTAAGAAGCATTAGAGCTTAGATTATAAGGAGCACTTGAATGATGAGAATTTGACATGGAGATTATGTCCTAATTGTGTCCATTGAGCATTTTATTGAAAATTTATCTTCTAATAGGTAAATTCGAATCTACCCCTTAATTTTGACTCAAATTTATGCATTTAACCATTAAAAATCATCCCTTGGCTTAGGGCTAAACATAGGATCAAGAATATGTTCATATGACTTATATTGTGTATCATACATAGATTTTTGTGCCCAATTTAAGAGAATTCTGAGATTGGTGCACCAAGTATTTGTCATTAGGATAATTAGGCCTAATTAGACTTAAATTGGTAGTGTAAGGCTAGTTACGTATCCACAATTGGATACAAGTAGGCCGTATCATGATACGCCATGACACAGGGATGAGATTTGGGTATTTCCATGTATTTGGTATCCTATTGTATCATTACCTATTTATTACATTGCGAGTGTTTATTGTAGATGTTATATATATCATAGGTTGTGTTATAGATAGTATTTTATTGTTAGTGAGGGGTTTTGGTATCGTGGTTGGTACATATTCTAGTGTATCATGGGGTGATGTATTGATACCCACTTGGTGTTTGACATATTGCCCATACCAGTGAGTATGTGTGTATGTGTATACTAGTATACAGATGAGTATGTGGATATATATATATATAGATGTATAGTTTGAGTGTGCGGGTGTTCAAATCAAATGACTATGAGTTGTGTATGTTATATGGTGTGTGTATCATAGGGCTATGAGTGTAGGATAATGAGTTATATGTGTGGTGATATTGATGTAACAGTTGAGTGGGCATATGGAGAGTTATGTCAAGGCAGTGGTGATGTGTTGGTGTAGGGTAGCAAGATTAGAGAGGGAGTTGAATATCACAGTTTGGAGTTCAGGCTAAAAGGGATGGACAGTATACAGATAGAGGGTTTGGGGGTGCTCAGGTTCTAGTGAGAGTTCTCTGTGACAGTGCAGGTAGGGTAGGAGAGATGAGAGATCTAGGATCGAGTAACTGGGCCATTGAAACACAGGTGTTGGTATAGCAAGAGGGAAGAGTGAGCTCGAGCATTTCAGGCAGTTGAGAGGTTGTTACACCACTACAGTGGCAACAAGTTGCACAATTGGAGTACTGCAGGTTCAGTTTAATAGAGGTTAGGAGTGTAGGGGTACAGTGGCCAGGTTTCGATAAGGGGGATTGTACTTACAGTTGAGGGTGCAATGCAAGTTGATTGAGGAGATGGGGGAAAGAAAACAGATCTGGAAACATGGAGAAGAGGGCATCAGCAGATTCTGCAGAAGATTTATGATTAAGCACCTAGTGCAAAGGTGTGTACACTTGCAGTAAGTAGAAAGAATAGCTACTGATGTATCATGAAATTAGTATGTAGGAAAAATTGTGACTTTGAGTATCCAGGGTTTTAGTGGTGGCCCATGAAGGTCAGGCTTCGCAATAGTGCGATGTCGTGGTAGTGCAATGACTTAGTTGTACTACTGCAAGCCTGCGATAGGATAGGATATAGGACACTAGGATGAGAGGGATACTCAATCACAACTAGGAAATAATTCCAACATAATTGCATCTTGTCATCTTCATTCTGAATATCTCTTTAAAATTCTTTGTCCTTCCTTGATGATATCGTATCTTGCTCAATATTAATTTCTTATTTTGAATGTCTTCAGAATGCCGCCGAAGACGCGTTCCCAGCGCTTAGGCGCAATATCAGCACGATCAGTCACTCCATCACCCTTGAGGACAGCACCCTATGACGAAGGTCCAGTACCTACATTCAGGAGGTCATCTTCACCAGTCCAGGTGGGCGTATCTGCAGCAGCTTTCGGAGGTTCTCCACCTCCAGTACCGAGGACAGGGCAGACAATTTCTGAGGATCTTCTACCTCTGCCACCTGCAGTGGATCAGACGCAGATGTTCGCGCTCTTCCAGCAGATGATGGAGGTGTAGCAGCGACAGTCGAAGGTCCTACGACATAGCATAGAGAATGCTCACCGGATTGCACTCGCAGTAGTTGAGAGAGCTACCGCCCAGCCACTGACGGCACTAGCTCAGTTTATTCTGCATCAGCCAAGGTCGGCTACTATCATAAACTTTAAGAGGATAGGCCTGAAGGATTTCAGGGGCACAGAGGGGATTATATATACGGATGAGTGGATCGAGGACATCAAGCGGAACCTGCGGCTAGCGCAGATTCCAGAGATGCTACATATAGAGGCAGCGGGTTGTATGATGTTCGATATTGCTTTGAAATTGTTCAGGAACGACCCAAGGATATCAGCGTCGGGAATTACTTGAGAAGTTTTCAAGGAGCTGTTCAAAGAGAAGTTCTTCCCGGATGTGGCTCAAAGTACTTTGGAGAGTCAATTTCAGAACCTCGTCCAAGGGGACTTGACGGTGGACGAGTATGCGGCAGAGTATTGCCGATTGGCATGACTTATTGAGGGACAGAATCCTCGAGCCAGAGCTAAAAAATTTAGGAAGGGACTGAACAGTGAGATTTAGTCTCATACAAATGGAGACCGTACCGCTACGTTTAAGGAAATTTTAAGACATGCGCAGCGTGCGAAAGATGATTTGGAGCTTGGCTCCAAGAGGCCGGGAGACACCAGAGGAGCAAGTAGTGGTACGGGGCCAGCAAAGCGCTCCCACTTTCAGCAGCCGAGAGTATATCAGCACCAACAGTACCTTGTGCCAGTTAGGGCACCATATCAACAGATACAACAGTTTCAGAATCCAGTGCATCAGGCACCGTAGTAGCCTCAGAGTCAGATTCAGCAGACTTTCCCTTGTGCCTATTGTGGAAGGCATGGGCATGATTAGGAAAACTATCGGAAGAGACTCAGACTATGTTTGTATTGTGGTTCCCCTGACCATCAGGTAAAGGAGTGTTCCAACAACCCGTATAGACCAGATCGCGATCAGAGAGGTAGATCTAGGCTATATGTGGTACCGCAGACTAATCAGCACCAACATAGAGAGCCACCCCAGAAGGGTGGGGCAATTGCAATGGCAGTCAGAGAGGATGACACTTCAGGCGATCAGTTAGCTAGTTTCATCCTATTTATTTTCTTTCCATCTGTTGTTTGTGTGGTTAGTTATTGCCTTATAGACTGCTTGCGTGTTATTGTATAGTTAGTATACCCTGTCGGAGACTGCCAAAAAAAAAACTATGATGGACAGAGACCATAGTTAGTGATGTATATTTAGTTTAGACTGGGGTTGACCTAGAGGGGGTTACGATCATCTTTAATTTCAAGGACAAAATTTTCTAAGGTGGGTAGGATTGTCACCCTCACTTTTTCAATCAAGGGTAGTTTGGTAATTGACACGGGAAATTTTATTTTTAGGAGGGTTGTAATTAATATTGTGCATGAGTAATTAATTATTTATTGTATTATTTAGTGTTTGATTAGACATAGTATTTATTTTAGACTTGTGTAGTGGACCTAACCTATTTTATTAGATGCATGAACCCAACATTTGGATGAGTTAGTTTGGGCCCATTTAATTAGGCCCATGGATTAGGAGGTTGGATTTAATTAGTGAAACCATTAGACTAGAACCTTCTCCCTTAATTAATTTTTTTATGAGAGGCTCTAAGGGGTATTTAGAACATTATACATTGCTTGGAGAGGGGTTTATGACCAACCATAATTAGGAGGAGAGAGAGTGCTCTCATTTTATTTCTTCCCCAAATTTCTAGATCTACTTTTCCATCTTCCAATTTCCCTCCATTCCTCCATCAATTCTCCACCAATTCTTCATAAATCTCTTTCTAAATTCATCATTGAGACCTTTACATCAAGGATCTACAAGCAAGGAGCAAGGAGCAAAGAAGAGGAGGCCAAGATCTACAAAGAAAGGAGATACTTTGCATTTGGAGACTTTTTATTGGGAATCCATCTCCCAATAGATACATTTTAGTTTTCCCCCTTCTTTTAGACTCTAGATCTGAGATTTTATCATGATAAACCAACCCACATGCATAAGCTACCCATAGGTTTTGGTTTTGGAACAATCGGAGACCTATAGTGGAAGTTACGTGCATTTTGGTGCCAATTTTAGGAGAATTCCGAGATTGGCACATGTGTTTGTCAATTGGTCAATTAGACCAAATTGACATATGATTATTTGTTTGTGACTAGTTTCGTGTCCACAATTGGATACGTGTAGGCCGTATCTCGTTAATTTGACGAAACGGATTGATTTTGGGGGTTTTCCTCCAACACGGAGCCTTGTGCATATCGCATTATGACACGGACAAGTAGGCACTCTAATTATTATATGTATTGCTCATAATTATGTGTTGGACTTGCTCATATCCTCCGGGATGCGTTTGGTTGTGTGTTGCAGTCGTATCGCACACGTACCATAGAGTAAGTGTGATACGGGTGCGGTGCACTCCAGGTGTTTGTAGTTTTGCCCTTTTTGTTATATATGCATGTGTAATATATATATTTATGATCATTAAGTGTAAACATATGTATATAATAGTATATTTGGTGATTATTGTATATATGTGTATGTGTAGAGGTGTATAGGTATATATATATGTGTGAGGGTATATATGTATTGGTGTTCGTCTGTAGTGTTTGTGGCAGTGTCTGTGAGTGCTTTGTGTTGGTCGTGTGTGTGTTGGTGAGTTATATGTGGATGCATAGTGAGTAAGAAGATCGGGTGTGTAGTAAAACAGAGGGAGAGCAATAGCAAGTAATACAACAACTAGTCGAGCGCAGCGAATAGCAGTACACAGCATAAACAACAACAGCAAGGAGAGGCATCCAACTGCACAGCAATGTAGAGCTAACAGTGTGCAACCACTGAATCAACTGTGCAGCAACACTGCAGAAAAATACAGAAATCTGCAGAAACCTGTAGCAGAATCCAGCAACTGAATGCAACAAGTGCAGTACAGCAATATGCACATCAGCATATGTATTCAGCAAGTGCCATCCACTACAGTATACTGCAGGTGACAATATACTTCATACAGCAAATAAAGAATAGAGAAGAGCTGTAGCTTATCACCAACAAGGGGCAGTTCTGCATAGAGCTATTGAGAAAGGTACATCAGCTCGAGCACAAGAGCAATAGCAGCAGCTGCAAGGCAAGTGAGAGCAGCCAACTACACAACTGAGTAGCATTGAGCAGTTTCCAACTACATAGTGCATCTAGTTAGGAGAGGCATCAAATGCAATGGGGGGAGCAGTCAGTTATACATGTACCAGTAAGCCTGCAATATAATCATCCAATAGCAAATAACATAACACTGCATTCAGTCAGCAGTTGCAGCTAAGGCAATGACCCAACTACAGAGCAATTGCAGTAAGAAGTAGAGCAAGTTCAGCAAGAAGCTTACAGTGTGCAGTAAGCATAGCTACTGCAGTAGTAGTGATCCAATAATAATCCACAGTGAGCAACTTTCAGCAAGGGGAGCCCAGAGCAGTGCACGGCAAGAACCCTATATTTCCGGTTTCAGCAACTACACAACATGAAACACTAAGCAGGAGCAACTTCCACATCAACTGCCATGCTGCAGTCACAACAGGAGCAGTGTGCCAACTGCACAGTGCATTACAACAAAGGATTTCTGTACAGAGAAGAAATGCATAGGAACGAGGCAGCATCACTGTGTATCAGTTCAGCATCTACAACAAGGGAGATGTAGCAGTGAGCACAAGGCAGTACAGTACATCGCTGCAATATCAACTGGAATATTGCTCAGCAAAGAAGCTACTTACTGCAGCATGTTGTAGTTCAAACATCAGCATTCACTGCACTGATGGCAAGGTGCAGCAGTTTCAGCATCAACCTTAGCAAGCAAATGCATCACTGAGAGCAAAACTGAAGCAACAGCTATAGCCAGACACTGCAGTCAGTAGTTGCAGCAATGCACAACAAGTCGAAGAGGATCACTGTGCAGTATCTGTGCAGTTAGTGCACAAATTGGTTTCAGTACCAGTGTTGGTACCAGTTTTAGATTGA
The DNA here is from genome assembly GCA_036927795.1 of Iris macrosiphon. NCBI lineage: Eukaryota > Viridiplantae > Streptophyta > Magnoliopsida > Asparagales > Iridaceae > Iris > Iris macrosiphon. Next base: position 138,622,199 of record JAYESA010000005.1, read on the forward strand.
GGTTTTGGTTAGTAGTTAAGGTATATGGTTTAGTTATTAGGTATGGGTAGCTTGTGAGTGTAGTGATTAGTAGCCAGTGAGGTTCAGTATCAGTGAAGTCAGTAAGCGTAGTTCAGTCACCAGGTATTGAGGTAATGGTTAACTAGTTGAGTTGGTAGTGGTTTAGCATTAGCTAGTAGTTAGTGTTAAGGTTAGTTAGTGGTTTAGAAATAGTTAGTGCATATAGCTATTGGTAGCTAGATATGTATATTAGCATATTATGTATGTTAGTAGTTAAATAGTTTTGATAGTTATGTTTAGTATAGTTTAGTATTTGGGGAATTAGCTATATAGTTAACCCTATGTAGATATATACATATTTTATAGTAGTTGTTATTTATAGTAGTCTGTATATGGTTAAGCATATAAATTAGTTATATTAATATAGTTAGTATTAAGGGTTGTTTTGTATTATCTATAATATAGAGGTTTAGTTTACCAGGGTATCACCAAGGTATTGGTCCAATACCCAAGGGTTTGAGTTTGGGTATCGAGATAGGTGCGATACGCATTGGTGCAAGGCCAAGGTATCCCATTTAAATTGTTGTTATGGTATTATAATATTTGACTTGAATATATATATATAACTTTATTTTCAAATTAGAAACCTACGTATCCTGAGATACGGCATTTTATGTGTATCCTGGTAGCTTAGCATAGCTAGTATAGCTTAGTTTTATAGTATTTTGACTTAGTATCATAATATTAGACTTATACACCCTAGACATAGTCGGTTTGACTTAGAAATAACTTTGTGACCTAGATATTGACTAGTTTAACTTAAACTCATTCCAACACCTTGTATTAATATGATATTCCATATATAGGTTTGTGTGATACCAGTTGGGACACAGTTTGACATTCATTGCTTGGACGACAGGCGAGTACATTCTCTGATAGTTTCTATTAATTGTTAATTACTATAATACAAGAATTTAGAAATGTTTTACATGACTCTTGACACATTGGTACACAGACTAGTATACACATGGATTAGTCATGGGATGTTATATATATATATATATATTGTTCACTGTTTCTCATGTTCTCAATGTTTAACTTAGACAATATTTTGTGTTCAACATTCAATGTTTAACTTAGACAATGTTTCATGTTCAATGTTCAATATTTCGTGTTCAAGGTTTATTGTTTACATGGCCTTGAGTATCTTGTATCACAACGTGTAATGGTTGGATCCATTGTACTAGTTGGGGGGAAGGGGAAATATTAGCTAGGTATGTGATCAAATCCTCGACAATGTTTCATGTTAACTTAGACAATTTTATCCAACGTTAAAGTAGACAATATTTACCCAAGCCGATCATATATCTATCTAGTATTTCAATCACTTAGCATAGTTATTGTTCTTCTCCATATTCTAGTTCATTGTTTCATTCTATTGTCTCATTCTATTCATTGTGATCAGTATATACCATATTGTTCATTGTTTACCTATTTTTCTACCATAGTTGATATTATTCATTGTTTCTCGTCTTTTATTATATTCTCTATTTTTGTTTATAGTCATTATCAATTAATTGGAACTGCTATTTGGTTGTATTTTGCTCCATTCCTGACTGGAAAACATTTTTCAGATGAATGGTTAGAGAGGATGTGTCCCACTCACTATGGACCGACAGATGGAGTGTCATCCGAGAATAGTGCCAGAGACTGAGGCATTTTTGATTTCTATACCTTGTAGTAGTTATTTTTATTTTAGATATTGGTTTGTATTATTGTTTGTGATATGGAGTTGTGTTTAGTTTGGAGATGGTTATGTGATGTATTGAGACTTGTACTTCTTATTCTTTCTATTCCATATCGTGCATACATCTTCCTTTAGTTTTTTTTATGTGATTTGAGTATTATTTGGTATTGAGATGGCATGGCAGTACTTTATACACATTGTGTGAGATATTAGATAGTATAGAAGACCAAGACAGCATTCTACCGTCGATTCTGCGGCGTAGGCTGGACGTACCCACGTACTCGTGCCCCTATACTGGGTGCGGGTCGTGACACAGGGGTATAGGTCAATATGTCTATGTGCTAGTATTTGGTATCCTAGGTGCCTATAGTGTTTGGTTGTGTATGTTCCCTAGTGTCAGTGGTGTATTAGAGATAAGATACTAGTGAGAGTATCTTAACTACATTAAGTATATAGTTATTAAAGATACCAAGGTATTAGAGTGAGATAAGTTAAGGTGCAGGGTATTGTTGTGGGTATTAGGTGATGGTATTAGTTTAGGTTGTTCAGTGAGTACAATGGAATTGAGTGTACTAGTTAGTGATCAATATAGACTCATTACCTTAGTGTGGACCTAGAAACTTGTGTATAACTTAAGTTTGACTAGTTGACTAAGGTTGACCTAGTTTAGCTAGTGTGACCTAGAAATGGCCTAGAAAATCATAGTTAGTACATTTATAGCTCATTTATCATTCTTTACACCCATTGACATGATATTTTATATTTAGGTGTACGTGACACCAGCTCGGATACCAAGATATATCATTTTCTCAGGACCACAGGCGAGTACATTCTCTGATAGTTTCTTTATTTGATAGCCTCTATGTTTCATGTATTTAGTATTGAGATATTTGATTTCTGACACGATGGTTTCACGGATTGGTATACGTGGATCTTGGTTATGAGATATTATTGTCGTGGTTACTCATTGATTGCTGTATCGTGCTTCATGATTACTCAGTGATTACCGTGATATCTTAGTGATTATATAGACCGTGATTATAGTGCATGATATTATAGACTGTGTAGTGTGATATACGTTTTATAACGTGTCATAATTTAGATCCGTATACTATTCGAGGGTTGGGAAAGTATTAGTGGATATATGATCATACCTTATAGCCCGTGATTTAGTGTAGCCCGTGATAGTTAGCAGATCATGCAACTCACGTGTAATCACGCTATCTCACCTTTGATATATAGCCCGTGTTAGGCCCAAGCCGATCACACTATCTTACTAATATTTTAAGGCATATTTATATACATTATTCCCTTTATTACAGTTTATTACATTGATGTTCCTCACCATATTATTCTCAGTTTATTTCCATTATTTACCATGATGCTTCTTCTCGTGATATATGCTAGTTCAGTTACTTCCATCATTTATTTTTATTGCTATTGATGCTTCATAGTTTCTGTCAATTATTAGAACTGCTATTAGTTTATACTTCAATTTAATCCTGACTAGATATATTTTCAGATGATTCATTAGAGGACTGGGGTCCTACGCATTATGGGCCACAAGATGGCGAGCCAGTTGAGTTATCACCCGTAGAGACTATTGAGTTAGTACCAGCAGTTGATGAGGCATAACTAGCTTATTCATGATATTGTTAATATTAGTTAGAATTTGGCATTTTATTATTATTTGAGATCTTGTGTTTTGATTAGACTTAGACTTATGATGTATTGTGACTTTATTTCTTTTATTTTATTCCATATCGTGCCATATCTTCCTCTAGTTTGTTATTATGATTGAGTATTATTTACCATTATTATATTATAATACTGTCCTTCATTTGGGAGTTGATATATCTTGACAGGTACCTTATATATAATATGTGAGATATTTATATAGTATTGTTGACCTAGACAATTTTCTACCGCCGATGCTACGGCGTAGGATGGACGTACCCACGTACTCGTGTCCTTACACCAGGTGCGGGTCGTGACAAAACCCAAATCAATACCTCTTCCAAATTCTAACTCATTGTAATATATTGTGCAGAGTGGGGCATTACACTTAAAATGAGTCCGAACAACGAGATAGAGTAGCCAACAGCCCAATGGGGTTTAACAATCGCACACAACAACGACTGGAGATGCCAAACCCAAGTGGGGGTCTAGGGCTATTTGTGTCATGCCCCAATTCCACAGAACCTAAAGTCACCTCTAACTATGATGTCGTACAAGTCTAAATTATACTTGTACAAATCAAGAACAAGTACGGTCGATAAAGCATCTCAAAAGCAAAGTCATTAAAGTAAAATTTAGCAAAAAATTGATAACCATAACACATATAAAAAAGATTCTATTTATCGATAATTTCATGCAAAATTACAATGGCTCTTACACCAAAAGAATAACTCAGTTACAAACAATGGATATCATTATAATGAATGATACCACAAGGCTTATAACTCATGAAACTACTTTAATCAATAAGTTCCATAAATTATGTCATTTATAAGAAAAGATAATACATTCTAGCCAACAACTTCATGTTACCAAACGAGCTCCAACACCTCAACACATCTAAGAGACTTCCCGCACCTGTGCATGAGGGGGTCAGCACATTGGGGAATGCACTAACCCAACTTACCTAAACCAACAGGTAATAATGTAAGAACATGTAAAGTTATTATATAAAATTTCTACTTTCTCTAGAGTCAATTAACAATTCATAAATATAGATATAAAGCATAAATGTGACATTAATACATTAAATCTTGCCCAAGGCAACCATCCTTCCCTGCAAATAATGTTATCATTCATGATATATAAATGTATTATAAGTGTGTCCCTTATTGTCACTACCACATTTTCTAAGAAAGGGTACTTTGGATATTTTATAATTAATTAAATATTGTGCATGTTGTATAATTATTTATTATATTATTTAATTATTGTTAGATGTTAGTTTATTATTTTGAACTTGTATTAGTGGACCTAACTAGTTTAGTTTAGACCCATGGATCAACATTTACAATTAGTTAGAATTGAGCCAAATTAGAAGTCTATTCATTAAGAGGATGATTAATTTAATTAAACCCATTAGACTAGAACCTTCCCTCCTTAATTATTTCTTTATGAGAGGCCCAAGGGGTATATTGGTCATTGCATAGTAGGTTGAGGGAGGGGCTATGGAGGGCCGTCCATATAAAGAGAGAGGGGGGAATTTCTCTCTCCTCTTTTCATTTCAAATCTAGATCTAGAATTTTTCTCAACCAAATTCCTTCATTTTTACATCAAATTCCTACCAAATTTCTTCCTAATTCCTTCCCAAATCACTATTGGAGGCTAGTAGAGAAAGGATCTAGAAGGAGGAAGCAAGAATCTACAAAGAGGAATAAGGATCTATAAGTTGGAGGCCAATTTTATCAAATTTGGAGGTTGCATTAGGAATCCATCTCCCAATAGGTACAATTTAGTTTTCCTCTTTAATTAGGTTCTAAATATGTATTTTAATTATTAGGAACCACCCCATATGATGAGGCTACCCAAAGGAATTGGAATTAGGTTCATAGGAGGCCTATGGAGAAAGTTATGGTGTGTTTTGTGTCAATTTTGGGAGAATTCCAAGATTGACACATGTTGTGTTTGTCAATTGGTCAATTAGACCAAATTAATATGTGTTTGATTGTTTGTAGCTAGTGTCGTGTCCACAATTGGATACGTGTAGGCCGTATCCCAATAATTTGGTGATACATGTTGATTTGGGGGGTTTTTCTCCGACACGGGGCTTTGTGCATTTCACATTTTGACACGGACACATAGTTGTGTAATTGACTCTTCATATTATTCATATATATTATTTTAGACTTATTTGTGTTCTTAGGGGTATGTTTGGTTGTGTGGTGGACTCGTATCGCAAGTGTATCATAGATCTAGTGTGATACGTGTGCGATGCACTCCATGTGTTGTCTGATTTCATTCCTAGATTCAATTTGCATTGTTCATAGCTATTGGTAATATATATATATATATATATATATATATATATATATATATATATATATGTGTGTGTGTGTGTGTGTGTGTGTGTGTGTGTGTGTGTGTGTAACTATGCATACACATTCATATGTACATATATATTGATATGTATGTTATATATATATATATATATATATATATATATATATATATATATATATATATATATAACATACACATCAATATATATGTGCATATGAATGTGTATGCATATATATATATATATATATATATATATATATATATATATATATATATATATACACACTCGTACATACACCACTTATGTATATATAATATAAATAACACTATATATGTATGTACGAGTGTATATATATATATATATATATATATATATATATATATATATATATATATATATATATATATATATATTAGTATATGGTTACATATATATATGAATAGAGATATGTATATATCTAGATGTGTGTGTAATTGTATGCTTGTGTGTGTGTGGGATGCGTGTGAAGGGGTCGGGATAGCAAACCATGTGCAGCAGTTTTGCAGCTGTTCCAAACAGCAGGCAGTAACAGCCATAGCAACTAGCTACTTCAGCATGTGCAGTCGAGGATTCAGCAATGCATAGCCGAGCAGCAGCAGCTACCAGCAAGGCCTGCAGTGCCAACTACAGCAGCAGCAAACGCAGTAGCTGCAGGAAGCAACTCCAACAGAGTCTAGCAACAGGGAACGAGTACAACATTTTACCACTGCACAGCAAGCATACAAGAAGTGAACAGCAGCTGCACCCATAGCAGAGCAACACAGCAAGCAATGAGCACACTGCAAGTAGCAGTTCAACACTGCAGTCACAACAAGGGGTATGTGCACAGCATCTGAAGGATATCAGCAGCAGCATGAAGCTTTCAGCCAGCAAGGTTAGGTGTTCATCTATGTTAGGTAAGTGGGTTAGTTAGTATACCTAGTAGTTTAGTAATAGTTAGATAGATATGTTTGTGTGTGGGGGGGATGCGTGTGAAGGGGTCAGGATAGCAAACCATGTACAGCAGTTTTGCAGCTGTTCCAAACAGCAGGCAGTAACAGCCATAGCAACTAGCTACTTCAGCATGTGCAGTCGAGGATTCAGCAATGCATAGCCGAGCAGCAGCAGCTACCAGCAAGGCCTGCAGTGCCAACTACAGCAGCAGCAAACGCAGTAGCTGCAGGAAGCAACTCCAACAGAGTCTAGCAACAGGGAACGAGTGCAACATTTCACCACTGCACAGCAAGCATACAAGAAGTGAACAGCTGCTGCACCCACAGCAGAGCAACACAGCAAGCAGTAAGCACACTGCAAGTAGCAGTTCAATACTGCAGTCACAATAAGGGGTATGTGTACAGCAACTGAAGGATATCAGCAGCAGCATGAAGCTTTCAGCCAGCAAGGTTAGGTGTTCATCTATGTTAGGTAAGTGGGTTAGTTAGTATACCTAGTAGTTTAGTAATAGTTAGATAGATATGTTCATACTTGTTAGATTAGTATTGATTTGATTAATATGTAGTACTGTATCTATGTATGTATATGGGTATTGGTAGTAAGTTATTATGTAGGTATATGTATCTATGTATTGGTATGAAATATATGTTAGATAGTTAGTAGTATTGTAATAGGTTAATGGCTATAAGTTAGCATATGGTTTAGTTATGTTATTTTAGTTAGTGTTTAGAGAGTGAGCTATATATATACAATAGGATTTGAATTACCTTGAGATACCAAGGTAAGTGTCAAGGTATTGAGGGATACTTAAGGTATTTGAGTTAGGTATCGAGATGGGTGTGTAGTGGTGTGATACCGTGTTGGTTCAAAGCCAAGGTATTCACTTAGCATTTGTAATTAGGATTAGTATATATAATATTGATTGAATATGCATATATGATATTTTTATATCTAATTATTTGTGTATCTTGAGATACGGTATCTTAGTGATTTTATAGTATCTTAGATTAACTAGTGTGGCCTAATTTCATAGTGTATAGACCCAATATCCTAGAGTTGACCTAGTTTGACTGTTTTGACTTAGAAATGGCTTTTTGACCTAGATGTTGACTAGTTTAACTCATTTTTATTTTGAAACCTTGTATTGATGTAATATTCATATCTTGGTCTTCGAGGCACCGTACCGGACATCTGTGATACTGTTCACCGAATTTCAAGCGAGTACATTCTCTGATAGTTTCTCATTTATGATATCCTCTATGTTCCTTGTATCTAGTGTAGATATCCTTGATTTCTTGATACGATGGTTACACGGATTAGTATATTCGAATCTCGTCATGAGATGTTATTTCTTGATATGTATGGTGTATCTTGTGCAAGCCTTGTTTTCTTGTTCTTCTTGTACATGTACAGACACTGATTCTTGGGAAGACTTGCTACCTTCCTAATAAATCCCGTGTCATGATGTACCATGGTTGGATCCACTATACCAGTCGGGGGTGGAAAATATTTTAGTATAGATATATGATCATACCCTCCTTGTGCATATCTTGTTTCTTGTGAGTGTTGGTCATACACCGCACGTATGACTAACCAGGCCCTTATCTTTGTGCAATTTTCTTGTGCAAGTTTCCCAATTCGATCATATGTTAAAGCTAGTACTCACTCACTTAGTCATTAATATTCTTGTTCATTGCCATATTGTTTATTCTTGTATTTATTTCAGTATTCCTTTATTGTATATCTCTTGTATCTATTATTGCATCTTGTATATTCACATCTATTTACTATTACATAGTTTATATCATTGATTAGAACTGCTGTTAGAGATGTACTCTGCTTCTTTCCTGACTGAATATTTTTTTTTTAGATGACATTGAGGAGTGGTACCCCACTCATTATGGACCTCAGGATATTGTGGGCTTAGAGCCAGAGACACTAGCTTAGGAAGGTCTTATCCCGACTGAGACAGACGACCCGGGACTTGTAGCATCTTAGTTGTTTCTTTTGTACTAGATTTGTCTCCAACATTACTTTTAGTATTTCTCGGACTCATTTGATATTATTTTTATCTCATGAGTTGTATTATGACTATTCTATTATTTTATCATATTCGTGCATATTTTTATCTTGGATCTGTGATTGAGTATATTTATATTGTTAGTGGCATATTATATTGATTAGATAGATTAAAAAACTGTGTTCTACCGCCAATGCTGTAGCGTAGGCTGGACGTTGTTTCCAACTTGCATCCCTACACCGGGTACGGGTCATGACACATTTTTAGTGGTGGCCCATACAGGTCTTCGAGATCGCAATTAGTGCGATCCGTAGTGGTGCTCTAAATTGAGTGCTATTACAAGCCTGTTTCAGGATATAGGATATAGGCTATAGGCTGAGAATACTCAATCACATCTAGGAAAAACTCTTTTGATTCAATTCAACTATTCTTCCTTGATATTAATATTTGATCTTTAACTTTCCTTCCTTTGAATATCTTACATCATGTGCCATATTGATTCTTTTCTTTCGCTTTATCTCAGGATGCCGCCTAAGACTAGATCACTACAGGGGAGAGCAGCTTCTTAGAGATCTGCGACTTCCTGAGGGCTTGCACCAGTTACTTCTCTAGTGATTAGCGTGTCAGCTGCGTTTGGGTGTCCACCTCCTACTCAGAGGACTGTTCTGGCTGTATTTGAGGAACTTTCACCTCCATATTTCATGCCGGCAGATGCGACACAGATGTTCACACTATTTCGCGAGATATTGGAGGCACAAAGGGCTCAATCTGAGTCACACCAGAGACAGACTGACGTCTTAGGCAGGGTATTGGGAGTGCTCATCATCTTGCTCGTGCCATAGTAGAGAGAGGAGTTCCGATCCAGCAACAGGTTGCTCCTCAAGTTGCTCAGCTTTAGCTAGACAACATTCAGGACTTGAAGAAGCTGGAGCCTAGGGTCTTCAAGGGTACGGAGGGCATCGTCTATACTGATGATTGGCTTGAGGATATTGGGTGTCTCATGAGGGTGTCCCATCTTTCTGAGGATCTGAAGGTTGAGGCGGTAGGACTTCAGCTGTTCGACGTTGCCCGCACTTGGTTCAGGAATGAGCCAATTCTTGCTGACGTAGGAAAGTCTTGGAAGGTATTCAAGGACCTCTTCAAGAAGAAGTTCTTTGCTCGGACAGATAGTTTAGACTTGGGGAGGCAGTTTGAGAGCCTTATTCAGGAAAGCATGTCTGTAGAAGAATACGTCGCAGAGTTTGGTAGGCTAAGCCAATTTATGGAGTATTTGGTGAGAGAGCAGGAGGTTCAAGCTATTCATTTTTGCGAGGGTCTAAACTGGAAAGTGAAGATCCTCATTCCATCTTTTTATGAGACCTACTCGGAGATACTTGTGGAGACATGCAAGGTTGAGCGAGAGTTGGGTTTGAAGCCCAAAAGAGATCACAATTTTTTTTTTGGGGCAAACAGCAGCATAGTGACTCCCAAGCGTCCTCATTTCTGGTCCAGGCCTTTTCAGCAACTGCAGCAGCACCAGACTCCAACTAGGGCACCGTTTCACTCGGCACCGCAGCAACAGAGACAGTTATAGCAAGCTTCTTACTATTTCTGCAAGAAGCCCGACCATATCTGGGAAGTTTGCAGGATGAGATTGGAAGTTTGTTTGTATTTTGGTACCGAAGGGCATCAGCTAAGAGAGTGTCCTTCCAACCCTCGTCGTACAGTTCAGGGAGGAGCTCCAGCTCCGAGGACACAGGCAAGAATACCTGCAGTACAGCCGAGGGGACCGTCACTTCCGACTCAGCAGCAGCGTTATGCCCAGCACCAGCATCAGGGAGGTGCACGTCAGGGAAGAGCGTTCGCTATGACAATCGAAGAGGTCGAGCCCACCGGAGATGTCATCACAGGTTCTGTTCTTCTTAATTATATTCCAGCTTTAGCTTTGTTTGATAGTGGTGCTTTCCATAGTTTTATATCTGTTTCTTTTGCTCTGAAGCATGGTTTGGTAGCTTAGTCTTTGATTAGGACTTGCAAGATTATGACCGGGGGAGGCATTATCCTGGTTAATAATATTTGCAAGGATCGAAAAGTTAACCTTGGAGGCCGAGAGCTGAGTGCATGTCTACTTGTAATGCCACTTCTGAGCTACGACATAGTACTCAAGATGGATTGGTTGAGTAGGCACCATGCTAGTATAGATTGTAGAGGAGGTAGAGTTTTGTTTGGTCCACCAGGAAAGCCAGAGTTTGAGTTTGCGAGAGGAGCTATAGAGCAGGAAGAAGGCATTATCTGTGGAGCTATGGTGAAAGACAAGGAGTTGCCATATTCGTTGATAGCAGAGTTCTTGGATGTGTTTCTTGAGGAATTGCTAAGATTATCGCCATATCGAGATGTTGAATTCTCTATAGACTTGGTGCCAGGTGCATAACCAATTTTACAGCATATCTATAGAGTAAACAACAGCGAGCTGGTCGAGCTGAAGAAGCAGGTGGATGAGTAGCAGGATAAGGGGTTTATCAGATCAAGTTTTTCACAGTGGGGAGCCCTGGTATTGTTTGTACCGAAGAAGGATGGATCGGTGCGCATGTGCATTGATTACAGGACATTGAATAATCTCACTATCAAGAATAAATACCTGTTGCCATGGATTGATGACTTGTTTGATTAGTTGAGTGGTGCCAAGGTATTTTCTAAGATAGACTTGAGATCAGGCTACCACCAGGTGAAAGTAAAGCTGGAGGACATACCGAAGACTGCTTTTAGGACTCGGTATGGTCAGTATGAGTTCATGGTCATGTCGTTTGGGTTGACTAATGTCCGAGCGGTATTTATGAATTTGATGAACAAGGTATTCCATCAGTACCTTTACAAGTTTGTGGTAGTGTTCATCGATGACATACTCATATACTCGAAGACACCGAAGGAGCACGAGGAGCATTTGCGGATTGGGTTAGATGTGTTAAGGAAGGAGAAGCTGTATGGGAATCTGTCCAAGTATGAGTTCTTCCTGGACAAGGTGGAGTTCTTAGGACATGTTGTGACTGGGGATGAAATTTCAGTGGATCCGAAGATGATCATAGTAGTTGAGTGTTTGATAATAAACGAAAGAAATAAAACTAGGTTTATACAAAACCCTTTCTTTGGTTTACAAACAAGAAAAAGAAAGTACAATTGATCCTATATGAGGATACTAAGTACAAAAATTTGATTCTGGGAAAATATTAATATAGGAGTCTGATCTGCGGTCGATCACTTTGTCCCTTGGACTACACGATGACGAAGAAGTGCTGTAGAAGAAGAAAAAGCTTCAAAGATCGCAAGAGGAATTGGATGCTCGATGCCAAAGTCGTCAATCACTACTCTCTGTCTGTGCTTTAGACTCTTCTCTCTCAAAAATCTTCTACCCTTGACCTCCGTGGCCGGAGGTCTCTATTTATAGAATTCAGCTACAATCAGCGTAGAAACCGAACAGGAGAACTGCACCTTTTACGTAACGGTTACAATAACTGCTACCCATGTATGAATGATCTTCTGAATAGGCGTATGACGCGTGTCCCGTTACGAGGTAACGCGTATAACTACTGCGAAGATCACGACATGTAAGCCACGTAGATAACTGCCCCTCGCGTAGAGATGGTTGGCATAAAAGCCAAATAACTGTCTCGTTGGCGTAAAAGCCAAATAACTGTTCTGTTGGCGTAGAAGCCAAGTAGCTGTCATATTGGCGTAGAAGCCAAATAGTCATAGAAGTCAAATAGGTGTAGAAGCTAAATAGTTGTCAAGTTGACATAGAAGCCAAGTAGGCGTAGAAGCCTGATGCTTTGCAAGTATAGTCTGAGTTGGCATATTCCGAGGAGATAGCGTACAGCGTGCTCCTATAACTGAAAATAGCCAGGTCAGCGTATTTCAAGGAGATAGCGTACAGCGTACTCCGATAGCTGAAAATAGCCAGGTCGGCGTAATGTGCGGGGATGGCGATGTGGACGTATTAGCCATAATTATAGCTCACCCAGTCATTAAAAGCAGAACCAAATCTCGTACATTAAATATAGAGATCTGCCCCCAACACGCACATTAACAGCAGAGACGTGCCTCGAGTTCTGTACGAAGAGCATCTTTTGACATGGCGGTTCGTTTCGTCTCCTGCTGAGTGTAAAAGCTCATGTCTGCCTGTGTAAAACTAGGCAGCGTATTCCTTAAATGCATAAAAGTAATTTGTATCAAGGAAATGTCACTAAATGACAGTCTGGACTCTATGCCGAATTATCATTACAGCCGTCCTCTCGATCGCTGTGTAGTACTCTTTGTCAGGAGTCAGGTTTACTGCATGATCTGATAGGTTCATTCAAGGAATACGAAGAGTTCCTTGTACAACTTCTCGCTGCATTAAAAGCATATAGGTTTTACGCCGGAGTGGCGATGTAACAACCTTTTTACGCTGAAGTAGTCTGGAAGTACTGCATTACGCGAGTTGTTCTGGAGCTATATTTTACGCTAAATAGCGTTGAAGCTCTGTTGTTCGCCAATGGCTCTGAAGTCATTTCTTACGCCACCCAGTGCTGGAGCTCTGTTTACGCGGCTTTCTGCATGTTTGAGGGTTTTACGCGTATAATTCCCCAGCGTATTTTTTATGCTTCTACAAGACCCCCTTCAAAGTTTTCAAATTCCTCGTAATTTGAAACACTTTGAATGAAGCATAAAACGGTCAAATTTGACTCGTTCTGCGAGGCTGATTTCTCGGCAAATATTTAGAAATTTGTTGGGATTTGGTGTGATCTCCTCTGCCTATATAAAGGCGACTGAGTTAACCTATTTTTCCCACACTTCCTTCATCAAACAGAGATGGTTGCCGAGCTTCGTCGGGTCAACTTGGGGAAGAAGAAGATCATGTTCTTCCAGCATGTAAAGAGCCATAAAAAGAGGCATCTTCGAGCAAATGTCCTCTGCAACGATGGATCATGGAAGGATATCATAGCTTCCTTTGCTCGAGATGATCAGCAATTTCATATGGCAATTCGTCCAAGAGAGAGGAATGGTCTCATTTGGCCACACAGCTTGCAAGCTGTATTTTCTCCCATTATGACGGTGGACGAGGGTAGGCAGTTTGGCCCTGTCTTCCAGTATTGAGTTGGGTCTGAACACCCAACCCAATTTCTAGGGCATGCCTGCCATGGCGTAAGGAGGATGGACTTGAATAATTTATACAGGCCCAGTTTTGTATCCTCCCGCCATTAATCATTTTCTTGTTCATCGACTGCAGAAGCCGATGAAGTGTTGTAGAAGACGAAAAAAGATCTTCACCAATATGATAACCTAGCGTAGCAGATTCTTGGTGTGATCTTAAATGAGAAACCCTTTGTAGAAAAGGATTTCCATTATATGTAATCATGAAGATAAAAAACCTTTTGTAGACTAGATTTCCATCATATATAATCATAATTAAATAAAATTGTCTTCTTTTACGCATCTGATAATTTGCCATATTTGCTATGATAAAGTCTGAATATGTGCAGCTTCAGCACGTATGAATAAACTTTACGTCGACTCTGATAAAAAAATATGATCTCGTCTTGTCTTTTACGCATAACAGAAGACGCGTAGAAAGCTGTTTAGCATTTAAGTCGGATATCTGAACTGTCATGCTGATTTGAACGAGGAGTTGCGTAGAATTTCTGAACTTTCACTTCTCTGATGCGAAGAATTCTTGTTCAGACTATCATTTTTAAGAAATAATTTCCTGAAAAACCCTTGAAATGGGCGAGAAATGACCGTCAAATAGGCCATACTTGAACTGTTTGAGAAAGGATTCTGACTGGACTTCGAATGAGCTTCCAATCGACCCAAGAAGAAGAGTTATCCTTAATGTTGAACTCTGTATGTTTTGGGCACTTGGAATATTTTTGTAGCCAAAAAGGAGCATATGCGCGTATTCTGGCATGCATATTTTAAGATATGCAGAAAGTCATAGATCCGTAGTATCTGTATCTTCTGAGCATAGAATCGTAGATTTGTAGCCCCTGAGCGTAAAAACTTCTGAGCGTGAAATCATAGATTTATAGCCTCTGAGCATGAAGTCATAGGTTTATAGCCTCTCGAGCGTAAAAGCTACTGATCATAAAAGCATGCGGGCGTAAAACTATAGACTTATAGCCTCTAAGCATAAAACCGTAGATTTGTAACCTCTCGAGCGTAAAAGCTGCTGAGCATGAAATCATAGATTTGTAGCCTCTGAGCGTAAAACCGTAGGTTTGTAGCCTCTCGAGCGTAAAAGCTACTGAGCATAAAAGCATCTGGGCATAAAACCGTAGATTTATAGCTACTGAGCGTAACAGCTCCTGAGCGTGTAGCACGGATCTGTTTGTGCAGTCTGACTGTCCGTCTTCTAATGATATGCTGACGTGGTGTCAAATCATAACCGAATATTAAATATCGAATTTGGCTAGGGATTTGAAGAGTTATCTGAACTATATAAATACCCCAAGGCTTTGAGAGAAGAAACCCTTCATCTGTCTTTTTGCAAAAAAAAACCTTCGTTTCTTTGAGAACTCTTCTTCGTTTTCTCTCTAAGCACTCTGAGTTTTAGCCATGGCACCGAAACAAATTTCTACCGCTAAGGGAAAGAAATTTGCCTCTTCATCTCGCTCCTCTGCTCAATCGCGAGCAACTCCTGTTAGACTGAATCAACCTCGATCAGAACGCAGCGCCCCTCCGTCGAGCCGTGCTCCGGATGTCATAGGTAAAGAACTTTGGGAAGAGAAAAAAACTTCGTACACGTTGTACGTGAACGCGCAAGGTCATGTTCTGTGCTGAGAACCTCTTCAAGGACGATGATGCACAGAGATGTTCTATCATTATGCCCACATTCATAATATGTCAGCGTAAAAACTCCATATTTTCGCAGTCCGGCATAAAAGCTTAGACTGTCGAAATTTGGTGTATACTACAAACTTTGAGTTTTACGCGCTAGATGAGAATTCCGGCGTAAGAACTCAAATTTTGATAGTCTGGCGTAAAAGCACAGACTGTTAAATTTTAGTGTATACTGTCATCCTTGAATTTTATGCCTCGGAATTAGGTTCCGGCGTAAAAGCTCAAGTTTTTGCAGCCTTAGCGTAAAAGCACAGACTGATAATCTTTGGAGCAACCTGCAAGAGTGTAGTATAAAAATTGACTTGTTCTTCTTGCATTTTGTAGTGGACTTACAGATCCCTCTTTTGGCTGAGGTGATGGGCTCTGCTGCCGGGATGTTGAGCTCGAATTATCTGGAGAATTTATCGCATGTGACATTTCCTATTTCTGGAGCCAATTACCCTGAAGAGAGGGGAACCCTGATATCGTCCCAAGGAGAGTGCATGATGCTGAGTATGATCAGTGGGGAGCCCCTGACATACATAGACGGGACAGAGTATAAGAAGTCGGGCTTCTTGTTCGGGGACGTTATCGACAAGCAGTCCCAGACCAAGCCCAAGAAGGAGGACTGGGTATTCACTACTGAAGGCACGGTCATGTACTTGCCAAGGATGCCCAGGGATTACCCCATCTCGGCCTTCTTTCATGCCACACATCCTAGGAAGATGGTGTGGGTGCTGACTCCCGATCTTCATGGCCGACCGGGGAAAATCTTATACAGTAAGGAATACTATGGGGGGGCCTATATGAGTCATCCCACAGGCCCTGTTATGTCCTTTAGGGGATTACTGTCGGGTAGTGTCCCGAGCGAGGATACGTCGTTGATCCAGCCGGTTCAAATATCGACCTTTTGCAACGACTTTATGAGGCAGGGAGGAATGTACCCCAGGGTCAACCCTCGGACCAATGGATGGCTTAGCCCGGGGAATCTCTGATGGGCCAGTTTGACTGCATGGGCCTTGAAGCACTTCCAGACGGAGCTGGAACATATTGGCTCATTTGCGGCCGTGAGTGCCACAAGTGTTGGGTTGCCTATCAACCCTAACTTGTTCTTAGCCTTGATGGAGCGATACAATTCGCTCACTGGGACTTTTGCCACTCCGCTGGGGGAGTTGGGCTTAGCCCTTCATGAGATGGCAGAGATTTCAAGGCTGCCACTAGGGGACGTTCCTTATGAAGAGTACGTCCCTACGAACAAGGAGTTAAGGGATACAAACCCTTAGGCGGTGGCAGTATATCATGAGCTGATGAGCCACTACCTTGTTTGCACCACTTTCTACAAGGAGCCGTCTGATTTGGCTCACATCAACAAATGGGCAACATATCTCTTCTTCCACCAGGCCAGAAATGCTAAACCGGACAAAGTGGTAGATAGTCAAGATAGGCCCTTGAACCTCCAGAGCATGTTAAATGCTGACACGGTCGACGACCTCATCGAAGATGCAGGAGCTCCAGATCATATTTTTGACGAGGAGATAGAGGGTTATCCTGCCGGCACAAAAGCCTTCAGTTATATGAGGCATTACCGGAAGCCTCTGTCAAATGAAGCTCAATTGGCTGGCTTTCTTTTCGTCTGGCTACGCCGATGGGTAGTGCCGGGTATCGCGTCTGCGGATCGCATCCATCGCAACATTTTATGGCCCGCAGTGCATTTAGTATTCGGAGCAAGACTGGGCCTGCTTCCTGCTATGGTATGTAGAATACAAGCAGGTCTGAGGGCGCTTACTGATGGGCTGCTAGCTGATGATACGCAACGTGAAAGCTTTCCCAGGGTGGAATTACCATTCCTGTATTTGATGGGATGGTTAATTCTTTACAATGCCCGGATGATGTCTCCCGGTTCCGCCAGCAGTTCAGGAAATAATTTCTTGCTGAATTACAAGAATTCCTTTTGGAATGTGGCGACCGTCACAGATTGCCGGCGGGCGTTAAACGTAGCCCACAGCTGGAAGATCTTCTGTGTTGTTCCCCCTGTACATATCAATCAACAAGGGAGGAAACTCAAGGATGAAGGTCAGGGGAGAACCATCCTTTCTCCTGAAGCCTTCTATTGGTTGATTTGCATTAGACCTTCCCACTTGCTATACAGGAGTGATGATCACTGCTTCTTGGAGCCCTATCTGCCCAGTCGGTTCGCCAAGCAGTTTGGGTATGACCAATTGCATGTGGGAAATGCCATTACCAGCTTTAAGTCCAGAGGTGGACTCATTGATGGAGCCCGAGGGTGGCGGTACTTTATCGCGGGCTACACTGGTGCAACTTTTATGGTGCCCGCGACTTCTCTTTCCATGGAGCTGCGCATGCTTCACTCATATGCGCAGTTCTACGCATCCATCAATACCTTTCATCGCGATTTTGATGTGCATGGAAGTTTTAGAATGTCCTCCCATAGGTCTACTGTAAGGGAGGATGTTCCGTCTGTTTCCTCGGATGAGAATGAAGACATGACCGGGACAGACAAATTCTTGACAACAATACCGAGAGGCGTACTAGCTCTGACTGCAGAGCCTCTCGTTATCCCCCATAAAAGGAAGGCTTCTGCTCCGAAAGATCCTTCTCCCCGCAAGAAGAGGATTGCCAGAGGTCCGAAAAGGGCTTCTACCAGGGAGGCTTCTAGGAGCGAGTTTGTTGTTTCCCCGGATGGGGATGATTCTTTGATTAGAGGTCCTCCGCCTTTTAGAGAGGGAACCTCCTTAGTTCCGGCTGGCAGTGCCGGAGATTCTTTGCTCGATATCGCTGCTACTACTGCTTCTGGTAGTGCTACAAGATCGCCTTCAAGGCCGAGCATAATAAGATTGCATATACCTTTATCCAGACCAATAACGGGAGTAACCCCTGCTGCGTCTGTAAGTATATCCAGCGAGATTCCACCCGATCAGCCTCGAGTGGATCTTGGTAAAGACTTGGAAGAATACCTGCCAGTGTCAGTTGACGTACCCCTTTCTCCAGGTATGACAGCTTGCTTAGCATCATTAAGAAATGATTTAGCTGCCCTGGCTGCAGACGCGACATATATACCATCGGTCATGGGTAAATATCGTCTTTTATGCCTCTTTTAGGAAAATTAACACCGAGTTGATATTAACTTTCTCTTATCTTCTTTTTAGGGGAAGACATCATTGGGGAGGGTGGAGTTGACATTACTTCTGACTTTGTTGTGGACCCTGCTAATGAACCGGCGGTGTTTGACGTCGACGAAGCAGATTTTGAAGCTGTCGATCTTCCATCCGCAACATTTTTGGGTGCAGCCTCGCCCACTACAGTTCCGATATCTTCAGAGGAGGATGAGCCCATTGTCTCGACTGTGCCTCCTTTGTCGAGCATGCCAGCCACTTCAACCGTTGCTGGTGTACACTCTTTTATAGCACCATCTTTGGAGGCAACAACTGTGGCGACTTCCACTACAGTCATTCCTGGAGGGGGATTCATTGATATCGCCGCCACTCCCAGCGTCCACTCGAATTTATCCATGCTAGTTGAGCAGTTTACTAGTGTTTTCTATGTCACTTTGAAAATGCTGATATCGATGGTGCTGGAGAAGAATTTAGGCTTCGAGGCTCTGAAGACGTCATCCAATCTTACTACGACGTAGATTAGGAATTTCGGTGGCACGGAAAGGGATAATACGCTAGAGCAAATAGTTAAGGTTTAGAGCAACCCATTAACGAATATTTGCAGCTATCCCGAGGCGGCATTGATGATTTGGTTCATGCCGAGTATGACTCTCTGACTGCAGAACTTGCTCAGCAGATAGAATTGCTAAACAAATCCATCCAGGGACAGCAACAAGAGATGGATAAAGAGCGAGCAGTCCTAGAGTAGGTTATTCCTCAGTTAACGTTGTATCAGGCCGAATATGAGGAGAATGAAGCGACGGTTCAAAGATTGGACACTGAACTCGCTCAGGCAAGAAAGAGGCTTCTTAAGACGTCGGCAGTTCATGATGTGTTTGAAGGCAAAATAAAGAAAACTCAGCAGAACTTGGCCCATGCCGGTGTCATTCATATAGGTTATGTTGAGTCTTTGTCCAGACTATCTTCCCTGAACAACGATGAGGCAAGGCTGGAACGGGCTCGCAATAACATCTTGAACTCCAGAAATGAGAGGATGACTGCTTTGGCGGGACAGATTCGTGATTTAACTGCTCCTCCCCAATGATGTACCCTTTTGCTTCTCCTGTAATTTCTTGAAGATAATAAAGACATATTTTCTGACTTTATGGACCCATCACTTTAGAACATGATAGGCTAAGATGAAAGTGATATCAGAGGTATCATTAACATGCCATACTTTCGTTAAGGTTTTGCTGAATGTAAATCTATTCAGAAGTGATATGAACCGGATAGAATATAATCCAACTAAATTTTTACACTAAACACTATCAGAGGTAATATGAATATGATAGGTTTACAAATTAGTTAAGAATATCCATTTAGAGGTCATATGAATCTGATAGAATATGATCCAGCTAACCTTTGTGCATGATATCGTCAGAATAAGATTTTTATCATACTCCGTTAAGCAAAGGAGATCAAGTAAAGTACTTCTTCAGGAATTTGCCGTTGATAGGAGCCATTGCCAAATTTCTATTAGGCTTGGCTAATCTGTAAGCGCCATTTGTAATCTTATAAGGGCCCTCCATTTCTTTATGATTGTTTGTGCGAACTTTGGTTTGTTGAGGATATCCCACTGGAGGATCTTTGGTGGACCTATTATTCGTTGCGCACATTGAGTGCAAATAATAAGTTTGAAACAAGCCCCGCCAGAGATAATACAGCTGTGGTAAAATATGACTCTGTGGGGATAGGGGAGAGATATAGTTCAGAGGTAATATGAATATGAACTGACTTTTTCTCCGCTGGGGAAAATGAGGATAGTTCAGAGGTAATATGGACGTGAACTAGTTCCCATTGCGGGTATTCCACAGAATATTTTTGGTGGACCTATTACTTCTTGTGCACGAGAGTGCAAGTAATAAGTTTTAGGACAAGCCCTGCCAGAGGTAATATAGACGTGACAATTTTTGTGGACCTAACACCACTGGCGTACTTAGAATTAAGTACGGGTGCTAAGTTGAGATGACAACCGATATCAGAGGTAATATGGATATGATAATCGATAGCCAAAACTTTAGAGGGTTTGTTCAGAGGTAATGTGAACATGACAAACTTTTGAGTTATGACTCCATTGGGGATGGAGGTATATATCTGCTCAGAGGTAATATGGATATGGCATTCTTTTGTGGACTTAACACCATTGGCGTACTTGAAGTTAGGTACGGGTGTTAAGTTGAGATGACAACCGATATCAGAGGTAATATGAACATGATAATCGATAGCCGGACCAGGAAGGTTTGTTCAGAGGTAATATGGACATGACAAACTTTTGTGGTGATAGATTTACTTTGCTGGAGAAAGTGGCGAGACGTAGTTCAGAGGTAATATGGACGTGAACTGATCTATAGCCACAAACTGGAAGGTTTGCTCATAGGTTACTTGGACATGGCAAATTCAGCTGGGAAAACAAAGAAATATTTGGATAATAGTTCAGAGGTAATATGGACGTGAACTCATGTCCGAAAAATTTACTGTGGAGTGATTTTCCTGAGTGGGGATAGACCTGAAGAATTTACTGGGGAATCTTTAGGGACTCATCATCCGGTATTTTCTTGAGGGAGCAAATTGTTACGTTAGAGTGAAATTAATTTGCAGTGATTGTCCCCCCGTTTATAAAATACAAAGTGACGACTTTGGCGTCGATCAACTCCTGGATTCTTCTTTTCAGTACATAGCACGCCCTTGTAGGGTGATGAATGTACCGGTGGAAGAGACAATAATCTGGGTCATCGACTTTGCCAGCCCTCTCAGGGTATCTGATGTTGGGTAGCTGAAGTTTGTGTTCCTTCATCAATATATTAAAGATTTCAATGATGTCATCTTCATTAAAGAAGAAAGTCCCTTTTAGCCTTCGGGCTCTCGATGCCTGAATTTTACGGTCTTCCAGGAAGATGGTCATCGTTGCATCATCTTCGGACTCGGAGGGAATTCTACCCCCAGTTTTGGATGCTGCCCTATTTTGTCGAGGTAGACTACCCCCAGACATGTCGTGACGTTTGTCCACAGAAGTTGATTTAGAAGGACCTGCCTCTGGTATTACAGGATCAGACTCTGGAGGTTTGGAGTTTGCAAGATGTAAACCCCCTCGACCAAAAATTAGGGTTAATTAATTTAAATAGCCTAATTAGGGTTAACTTGATATAATTAAGATTTATTATATAGTATTATAATACCTGTGCAATGATTTGTTGTTTTAGGATACTACCCTAGCTGTTACCCTAAAACAAATTCTACATACTTGGCCTAGACATACTAACCTATCATATTGAACCTAGAACAAACCCCGGATACTGATTTTCGTGCCTAATTTTAGTCGCACAAAAGTTGTTACAAACGTCCGTACGCAAATTAAATAAATTGCGTATTTACGTTCGTTGTCCGTTCCAATCAAAATTTAGACCCAATCTCAACCCGATTTGACCAACCCAGATCATGACATTATTGTACACTGAGCCTACCACACTAATGACCCTTGTCCAACCCAATTTAGACCCCCCGTTTTTATTAAATTAAATTAGAGACACCCTGTACATTAATTATAAATTAATTAATGTGGTGACCTAACCTCAATTAAATTAGACCCAACTCCAACCCAAACCCACACCCACACCCACAAGCCTCATACAAAACACCATACACCATCCTAGCCCAATGTAGAACACCAAACATGGTATTTGTTTACATCAAATCCCCAATTTCAGAATCTGTGCAATTTCCAATTTAACCAGGGGCCTTTGTGCAAAATTTCAATGAGGTACCCCCCCTCATTGGCCCAACCTCATGGAGAAAGAAATTGTCATTCCCTAACCGTTCTCCATCATAATTTTTTCCTCCATTTTTATGTACTTACCCTACTTTTTGGAGGACCCATCATGACCCTACTTTTGAATTACATTTAATCCTAGCCCTCCCCTCATCATGATGGATATTCCCAACTCCCCAAAAATAATGTTCAGCCGGCCCTAATCCCTAGGCAGCCCCCCCACTCTCTCACCTACTTAAACAACATGTTACATCACTAAAGAGGGCACACAAACCCAAAAAAACCAAAGAGAAACCTATTCCTTACTAAACCTCCAGCCGAGCTCTACCCCAACCCATCACAACCCGCCACCTCCTCCCGGCCAGCCACCGCGTCCGGCGACCCCCGCACCGACCCAGCCCCCTTCGCCGACCTCCCCCCTACCTACCACCACCGCCCCCGACCACGGCTCCGCCCACAGCCGCCTCACTCTCCGTCGTCTTCAAACCGAGCCAATCCTTCCCGCACTAGCAACCGACCACCCGAAGACTCCCCACTCCGTCATCGCAGCACGCCCGGCCGCCACCCTCAGCCGACCACTTCCCCAGCCAACCACCGTCCTCCCCGTCGAGTTTCGCCACCGGCCAACGCCTGAGCAGACCGCAATAGCCCCCACAGCGCCATCGAGTCCTAGCCGCTGCTGCTGTTACCGAACTCCCCACGCATCGCCGGAGCTCCGTTCGGCCACCCCCGCCGTCGACGGCCAGCCACCGGGACCCCCTCGACCTGAGCGTCGTATAGGTACATAATTTTATGTATAAATACTATTAATTTTATATGTATTTATAGTTGCAAGGTTATAAACATACATATATGTGTAGTTTCCGTATTCAAATACGTATTCTGTATATATATTATTATTTTCTGTATTTCTTAGTATTTACATATATAAATAGTTTTATACACTGTATTAATGTATTCTGAGTATATTTTATATATAATATAAATATACATGTACGTATTTTATAACTATAGATGTATGTATATACCTAGTATGCAATGTGTACTCATTTTTAATAGTTTATATATATTAATACCTACTAGGTATATGTTTAATATATATATATATATATATATGCATTTATTCCAGAAATATATTTTCATGTATTGATATATTACATAATTATTATGTGTTGTAAATATATAAATATATATATTGGTGGGTATATCTATTATATTGTGTACATGTAAGTATATATGTATACGTATATACAAGTATGTACTTATATATATATTTCTACATTTCTGTAGTATTTATGTATTTAATATGTGTATATACTGTATTAATATTTTCTGAGTTTATTTTGAGATATTATATAAATATATAACTACGTATTTTATAAATATTGGTACGTATATACGTAGTATATATATATATACTTGAGTTTAAATACCTTATGTTTATACCTAATAAATATATATTAATTATGTACTTAATATATTTATAAAAGGTATTTTAGTATGTATATGAATATATATAAATATGTGTGTATTTTTACTTATGTACAAATAATTATCTAAATATATGTGTATGTATAAATATATAAATTTGTGAATATTATCAATTAGGTACATATATTTAATATGTGTATTATTACTAAATAATACATAAGTACTATTTTTGTACTATTAAACATACATATTATTTTTATATATTTAAATATGATTTGGTGTATATATATGTATATATACTTGTAATAGCTATATATATATACAGTCCAGACCCCGTGTCAGCTATAGTTGCAAGTAGTGTGTCTTAGTCGTGCTATTGTAGCGACTAATATTGTGTCACGCCCCAGTCCCAAAATACCGAGGGACTGGACACGTGGCAATGGCCAGCAGCACACACCGATGGACAAACCCAATTTAATGGATCCATCAGGGCATACTTAAGCTGTAAAACAAAGTCTACGACAATTATGGCACAACTAATCTCATCCACACAAGATATAAAATATGATCCACAGAATAATAAGGAATGTAAATCATCAGCTAGTCTCAACAAAATGCTTCGGGGAACAACCCGATAAATATCTGATACAATGGTTCAACAGACCAGAATATAAAAGACTGAAATAAATAAATACTGAGCATGAAATATGGATGCTCAGGAGAAGTCTTCGGCTAACACCTCGTCCTCGGATGGCGGTACAGCTCCTGGATCAGCTCCTGCTGCGGTCCCGTATACCTCGGGATAGATCTCATCCTCAAATCCTGGGGACATAATCCGGATTCAGGTCCTCAGGGGACATAGTAAGGTACAAGAAAGCTCATGCCAAAATAAATGCAATGCAGAAAAATAAATAGAATAAATAGGGCAAGTAAGTAACCATCTAAGTGAAAATGCAAGTGAGAGCAACACGAGTACTCAGGCTAAGCCACTACAAGCTCTGTGTCGGGGAGCCGGTAGTGGTAATAACACGTAATGTGCCTAGCTCTGCTACGAGACTCTACGGCCTCACATTAGTAGTAGATATATATAGAAACAGCCTGTAGCCTGTGTGTCTCTCCCCACCCAATGTAACCACGCATATCATGACCATAACGTCTCATGTCCATGTCAAGCGAGATCATAGCTAATGCAACAAGTCATAAAGTATCTATGAATATAGTATCTCTGTCAAGTCCTGTATCCTATATAGAATCACCATGAATATCTCAGGAAAATCCTGTCTCATGAGGAGTGTCAAGTGTCCTGGGTCAAAGTGTACTTGGTAAGACAAGTACGAGAATATAAAGTGTCACGAATGTCCATCTCTAGATGACAGTACCCAACACCGCGTACAGTGTTGGCACCCGACTAATAATCAGACGCTAAGTACGTCACACGGTCCTAGGTTAAGCATGCACAGCAATATAAATGAAGCAAAGAAAATATGTAACAATACTGCAGAGTTTGGCAAGGTACACTTGTCTGGGGTCCTGTTGCTGGTATGAATCAGAGTCCAAGTCACAGTCCAAATAGCCTATGTATTACAAATTTATCACGTCAAAAGATAATTTATTTTAATTTATTTAATTCTGGAATAATTACTCTAAAATTCTATTTTAATCTTATTATTCTGATTTTTATGTTGATTCCTTTATCCAAAGAAACTGAATTTTATCAACTCGAGACTCATGGCACGCAAATCGAGGCGATCTGTTGACCAAAAAGTCAACCAACACAAACTCGACTTTCATGTATGATTTCCTATAGATTTCAGTATCAAAATTATACTGGAATTTATGGCTCGTCCGAATTCAAATTCGTTTGGGAATTATGGCACATACAAATTTTGTATTGTGCACCGATGGTTAAATTCTAACCTAGAAGTTCTACAAAATTAACAGTATGAAAATACATCAAATTAAATTCTGGAAAAAACATATGTCAATGATCTCGACATTAGCTTTCCGAAACTTTAAACGGTTCATGATTCTGATTCCTGGTTCTCCCGAAATCGTGAAAACATTGAAATACGTCTATTTTTGGACATACTGTGCGCTACGAATTTTTCAGAATTTAATACTCATAATTTTGTAAAACAAATTATATAATCAGAAATCTAACCTCAATGTCGTTCTAACGCAAGAAATTAGGCCTCGTTTGGAGTCCGGAGCTATGCGCAATGGCTTCTGGAAGATGAAGGAACCCTAGATGGCAATTCTCCAAAATCTCTCTCTCTAAAAAAATAATGGGATAATTAAGGTTATAATAATATATATATATATATATATATATATATATATATATAGGGATATTGAGAGGCTGAATGAAAGTTGATAGGGTGACATGTGTCATGATTTGATTGGATGGTTTTGGTTATATTATTTATTTTTTTGATTTGCCTTTATCAAAACATTATTTAAGTCGTTTTAAATCTAAATAACTCAAAATAAACCTTACAATTAATCATAAAAATCAGAAAAAATTACAAAAAATATATTTTGAACCTAAAAACCCTAGAAAAATATTTGGGATAATTATATATTCATATATTTCCTACTATAATTAGGAGAAGCTCTAAAAATTAGTTTTGCCATAAAACTAAAAATAAATACTAAAATTATTCCAAAAATTCTGAAATAATTCCAGAAAATATATAATAATATTATAAACCTTAGAAAATAACGTGGGTCCATTCTATATTCCTGGGCTTGCACCATAAATTCTACAAGTCCTAAAAATTAGTTATTAGCCTAAATAACTCCCAATAAATACTAAAAATACTCAGAAAATTCCCAAAAACTTCTAGAAAATATATTTTATTAGTTAGAACCTAAAATAAAAGTTTGGAATATTTTTATTTTTATTTGAATCTAAAATAAATTCTTAAAAATCCTAGAAAATTACAGAAAATTGTGAAAAATCTAAATTAAAAATTTTTGAAAAATCAGGGGGTTACAATCTACCCAACTTAAAAAAATTTCATCCTTGAAATTAAAATTAAGCCATGGTAGAAGTCAAGGATGGTCTAAGATTTGCATTGGTTAAAATGCAAGACTAGGTTTAACGGAGTGGACGATGTTGCACGTTGCACATTCCGAAAATTATGGAAGAAATTTACATGAGTGAAAATAGGTTTCTTCGTGTGTCATGTCCAATAGTGTGGACACCTAAATGCTCTTTTGTATAAAAGCGTCCAACAATTGAAACATTACACAAAGATGGAAATTGGAGGATGGGCATGTCTAGGACAAGGTGTGGAATTTGTAGGAAGGCAGTGACTAGGAAAGTTCTTCAATTATCGAAGCAATGGTAAGGCGCGCCGAGGGATACCATGTTGTAAAACTAAATGAAAAATATCGTGTTCTATTCCTAAATGGATTCGAGCTAGCCTCAGTCTCACTATCTAAGCCAAGTAGGTCTACTTCTTAGGTGAGGGGGTTTCACAATCCAGCCAACTTAAGACAATGCCGTCCTTAAAATTAAAATAAGGCATAATTTGTTAATCCTTCGTGTACATAAGGCAAGTCAATCGCAATCTCCTTGCGACAATTAAAATCCTAATCATATCCATTGCAATCACTTCTAGGTTAAGATGACCACTGATCCAATCAAATTCAACCTATGGTTATCTCTTCTTGCTTTTTCAAATTATCCATATCCAAATTTAAATTAAATCCATATATTATCTTCAAGATTTAAATACGCATATCAATTTTACCTCACGATCTCCAATTATCATAATCTCCTCTAGAAGTAATTCGAGTCCGTTATTATTCCTATTTTCACTTATAAATTTTTGTATGCTTCAACTTCTTAAATTCCATTCACATCCTTAATATTTCAAATAGGTAGTCCATCCATCAAGTTTTTATTTTAACTCAAATCATCAAATTAAAAAATAGTTTAAATGCAGTCCACCATTGTTCAAGTCTGAAATTCCATCTTTTTATCCTCTAAATTTTAAGTTGATAATTTTACCTTCATTGTTTAAATCATGTACTTAAGGTATAAATATCGGGTTCTCAATATCAATTCATTAATCCTCATCAACTTAGTCATTCTTCTAAAATTCTCAAAATTAAAATGGCTTGAACCTCTCCCAATTTAATCTTACTCGATCACAATCTAAAAGAAATTTCTCTCGAGTTGACAATGCACTACTACCCAACTTAGAATTTATCCATCTATCACATAAGGCTATATACCTTAAGAGAATATTCCTTAATATGTTTACTCATGTCATTCAATCCTCGAACTTCAATGCCGACCAAATCATATATGATATGTCCTTAATTACGAAGAATGATCCTCAAGTATGTGATTGGCCTATGGCGTATATCTAACATTCTCTGTGTATCAATTTATACCAAGCACGATGTTTCGTCTTTCCAAAATAAGGGAAGACGGAGACCAATAATAAAGAGTTCAAGGGCAGCATAATAGAATAGAAGTATTGGGATCAAGGCGTTTAAAGAATTCAATTGGGAATTGTCAAAGCAGTTGTGGATTAAAATCCTATTTTGGTAATCCTTTGTTCGTCTGCTCGTATTAGTACAGTTATGTAACCAATACGATATGTCAGACATGTCTAGGGCAAGTATATTCGTCTACTAATCACTACATATCTCAATCCACGTAAGATATTATTGCGAGGGCGAATCAAGCGCACTATGGTTGATCAGACCGTAATACACTGATTCTGAAATATATTATTGTGGGCCTCCCCAATAATACATATGTCATGAACAAACTCGATAAAGAATAAGCTTGCAAAACTAAGCTATAAAATAGCACAATAAGTCAAGGTAGTATATGAAATATAAGCACGCTAGATGATGATGAAAGGAGGTACAAATTATTCAAGTTCACAATAAGCCACAGTACTAAAAGACTCTACAATCTCTACAGTTATCATACAACCTCCTTGTCTACGTTGCTAGTCGACCAAATAGGGGCAAGGACTTCTAAATTATATTGTCTGAATAATACTGCCATCTTATGCTAGCATACAATTATTGCCATTCAGTTACACCGCCTTGATGGGTCAAGTGGACTATATGGTACTAGTCTCAAGGGAAAGAGAATATAACTTGTATCGAGGTGGGGGTACAAATTACGTGATTTAACACTAAGGGATAATTATCGGGTCACAATCTACAAGATTAACTCAAACTTATCGAACTCTAACTACCAAACACAAAATTTTCAAATTCAAGACTACAACTATAATCCTAGCAAACTATGGGTCCTTAACAAGGAATAAAATTACTTGGCCTACTATTAGAAGTGTCAGGTGGCACGAATTAAAAGACGGAGAAAAGAAGAACATATTTTAGTCGTTGCGCATTAGCGAACGTTAAGGTCACAGACGAACAACGTATAAAATTAAAATATGAGGCTCTAGATAATATCATAGTTTCCTAAGGTGAAGGTGGCGAGCAATTCTCCGTGTTTGAGGTATGATCTCATGGGGAATATCATGCTCGTTGCTCTGGGCTTCCTGAGGTACCGTCTGCTAATATCACGACCAGAACCTATATCCTAATACTATCTCACTATGCACACTAGGTTCTGTTCTAACATTCGATCTCAGATTTTTATTGGTTCCTCAAAACTGGGGTCAACCACTAGGGTCAAACATTAGGGTCCAATCTCTAACTAGCTCTCAGTAGTGCCTATACTACTCTTAGGTCATTCATGACTATAACAAGAAATAATAATAAATTATTCTATAGGTAAGGGACGCTAGGGTTCATTAAGCGTTCTACTTAGGGGTGTGTCAATATCCTAGCTGTACTTTTAGTAGGAAGGTTACCCTACCTATCATTCTATCAACAGGGACTTCTACATTATAGAAGAAAGCTACACTCAAGGAACTAATGAGAAGGCACATGAATCAACTAGGATGTAATTTTTCAAAGGAATAGATTGGAAGGAGGAGGAGGAGAAGCCATAGTCAGTTGTGGATAAGATCCTATACTCTAATCCTATTTACAGGCTTGCTCGGTCCCTAAGTTGAAACCGAATAATTTAGTCGTAGACCTGCATGGGCCACCACAAAAACCATATCACGCCCCAGTCCCAAAATACCGAGGGACTGGACACGTGGCAATGGCCAGCAGCACACACCGATGGACAAACCCAATTTAATGGATCCATCAGGGCATACTTAAGCTGTAAAACAAAGTCTACGACAATCATGGCACAACTAATCTCATCCACACAAGATATAAAATATGATCCACAGAATAATAAGGAATGTAAATCATCAGCTAGTCTCAACAAAATGCTTCGGAGAACAACCCGATAAATATCTGATCCAATGGTTCAACAGACCAGAATATAAATGACTGAAATAAATAAATACTGAGCATGAAACATGGATGCTCAGGAGAAGTCTTCGGCTAACACCTCGTCCTCGGATGGCGGTACAGCTCCTGGATCAGCTTCTGCTATGGTCCCGTATACCTCGGGATAGATCTCATCCTCAAATCCTGGGGACATAATCCGGATCCAGGTCCTCAGGGGACATAGCAAGGTATAAGAAAGCTCATGCCAAAATAAATGCAATACAAAAAAATAAATAGAATAAATAGGGCAAGTAAGTAACCATCTAAGTGAAAATGCAAGTGAGAGCAACACGAGTACTCAGGCTGAGCCACTACAAGCTCTGTGTCGGGGAGCCGGTAGTGGTAATAACACGTAATGTGCCTAGCTCTGCTACGAAAGTCTACGGCCTCACAATAGTAGTAGATATATATAGAAACAGCCTGTAGCCTGTGTGTCTCTCCCCACCCAATATAACCACGCATATCATGACCATAACGTCTCATGTCCATGTCAAGCGGGATCATAGCTAATGCAACAAGCCATAAAGTATCTATGAATATAGTATCTCTGTCAAGTCCTGTATCCTATACAGAATCACCATAAATATCTCAGAAAGATCCTGTCTCATGAGGAGTGTCAAGTGTCCTGGGTCAAAGTGTACTTGGTAAGACAAGTATGAGAATATAAAGTGTCACGAATGTCTATCTCTAGATGACAGTACCCAACACCGCGTACAGTGTTGGCACCCGACTAATAATCGGACGCTAAGTACGTCACACGGTCCTAGGTTAAGCATGCACAGCAATATAAATAAAGCAAGGAAAATATGTAACAATACTGCAGAGTTTGTTAAGGTACACTTGCCTGGGATCCTGTTGCTGGTATGAATCAGAGTCTAAGTCACAGTCCAAATAGCCTATGTATTACAAATTTATCACGTCAAAAGATAATTTATTTTAATTTATTTAATTCTAGAATAATTACTCTAAAATCCTATTTTAATCTTATTATTCTGATTTTTATGCTAATTCCTAAATTTTTATCCAAAGAAACTAAATTTTATCAACTCGAGACTCATGGCACGCAAATCGAGGCGATCTGTTGACCAAAAAGTCAACCAACACAAACTTGACTTTCATGCATGATTTCCTGTAGATTTCAGCATCAAAAACATACTGGAATTTATGGCTTGTCCGAATTCAAATTCGTTTGGGAATTATGGCACATACAAATTTTATATTGTGAACCGATGGTTAAATTCTAACCTAGAAGTTCTACAGAATTAACAGTATGAAAATACATCGAATTAAATTTTGGAAAAAACATATGTCAATGATCTCGACATTAGCTTTCTGAAACTTTAAACAATTCATGATTCTGATTCCTGGTTCTCCCGAAATCGCAAAAACATTGAAATACGTCTATTTTTGGATATGTTGTGCTCTACGAATTTTCCAGAATTTAATACTCATAATTTTGTAAAACAAATTATATAATCAGAAATCTAACCTCAATATTGTTCTAACGCAAGAAACTAGGTCTCGTTTGGAGTCCGGAGCTATGCGCAATGGCTTCTGGAAGATGAAGGAACCCTAGATGGCAATTCTCCAAAATCTCTCTCTAAAAAAATAATGGGATAATTAGGGTTATAATAATATATATATATATATAGGAATGTTGAGAGGCTGAATGAAAGTTGATAGGGTGACACGTGTCATGATTTGATTGGATGGTTTTTGTTATATTATTTGTTTTTTTGATTTGCCTTTATCAAAACATTATTTAAGTCGTTTTAAATCTAAATAACTCAAAATAAACATTAAAATTAATCATAAAAATCTGGAAAAATTACAAAAAATATATTTTGAACCTAAAAACCCTAAAAAAATATTTGGGATAATTATATATTCATATATTTCCTACTATAATTAGGAGAAGCTCTAAAAATTAGTTTTGCCATAAAACTAAAAATAAATGCTAAAATTATTCCAAAATTTTTGAAATAATTCCAAAAAATATATAATAATATTATAAACCTTAGAAAATAATGTGGATCCATTCTATATTCCTGGGCTTGCACCATAAATTCTACAAGTTCTAAAAATTAGTTATTAGCCTAAATAACTCCCAATAAATACTAAAAATACTCAGAAAATTCCCAAAAACTTCTAGAAAATATATTTTATTATTTAGAACATAAAATAAAAGTTTGGGATATTTTTAATTATATTTGAATCTAAAATAAATTCTTGAAAATCCTAGAATATTACAGAAAATTGTGAAAAATCCAAATTAAAATTTTTTGAAAAATCAGGGGGTTACATATTGTCATTACTATATCATATATAGGACTGCTGGACAGTACCGTCGAGGCATCCGGAGCAGGACTTTGGATTTCGCAGCTACCCGGGACAGGCAAGTATACCTTGTTGAATTACTTCTTACAATTAAATGATAAATGTTGCAAATATACATAAAACTGTGCGCATCCGAGATCGACTCTGGTGTAGTCGACAATGCGTCGATGAGTAGTGTACTTGACCTAGTTGCTAGCTGACTCACCTTCTACTGTGAGGATATTTTGATATCTTCCTAGACCGTGACACTTACACATATCACGATGGTACATTCATATTGGGATGCGGGTCCGCGTACCCGATTCGCTATCGGTACATACGACATGCATCATGGACTAGCCTGTATTCTAGAGCATTATAGTTAGATGAGACTTGGCATATAGATACGGTACACTCACGTCGTGTATTCGACTTGCGTATCTACATTGGGCGGAAAGGACAACTGATAAACGTATGGGATACACCCATCGGACTCTGTGGTATCCAGAGGAACCACAGACCCGGTGACTTTCTATATTTAGACACCGCGCTCTACGGAGTGTTACGGACGTATATACATTGTAGATATCACATCCCTTAGAGTGTTGGACGATATATATATATAGATACCTCATTCTTCGGAATGATAGACGTTGCAGAGGACGTTATGCCTACACCTACCTATACGTTCCGAGGTTGTTCTTATATTGCATTCACTTAGATGGTTAGCACACCCTCTTTACTTTTATTCAGTACTATATCTGGCATGCATATTGTATCTTGTTACGTCCCTCTGAGGACCTGGTTATCTTCCAGATCTGGACGAGGCCTATTACCCCACAGTGTACGGGCCAGGTGTGGAGACGAGGTTTGCTCTTGACGAGGAGCTAGAGGTTTTACCATCGGAGTACCCCTGATCATCTTGGTAGGCCTTCCGCCTATGACTGGAGCTCCTTACCTAGTTAGCAGTTGTTCCAGTCACTCTTATTATCAGTACTCTTATTTCAGACTATCAGTACTTTATTTCCAATATTTATAGTGGGTTTGTTCCCACCAGACATATTTCAGTTGTACTATATCATTCGACTATGTTTCCTATATTCCAGTCTTTCATTTCAGTATTTTACTTGTTGTTTATGGATGAGATTAGACACTGCCTGTTGTTGATATTAGACTTGTTAGATTTAGGACAGCATAGCACGCTTCGCCAGGATCCATTAAATTGGGATATCCTCGGAGATGTGTCAGCTGGCCAATGCCACGTGGCCTGGTTCTATATATTTTGGGACTGGAGCGTGACATGGTTTTAGTGGTGGCCCATGCAGGTTTGTAACATTAAATGTTTATCGCTTGTGGTATGGCAACGTGCCCAGAGAGCCTGCAATAGGATAGAAATTACTAGGTCTCATCCACTTGATTCGCCTTTGAACCTCTTCCGTACTTTAAAATATCTGCATCCTGTTTGATTGATTCTATACTCTTTTAATATCGTTCTATCTCTTACAGCGAGATGAACCTTCGTAGCAGACGTGAGATACTTGGTGCCATAGTGCCACCTGTAGCACCGAGGGAGGATACGACTCAGGGACCACCCAGAGAGCTGCCACAGCCAGAGGCACAGGTGATCCCCTAGGCCCCGATGATGCACTGGCATCAGGTCTCTCCCGACGAAGGGACTCAGGAGCCAGAGGGCCAGACATCGCAGACGATCCCGAGGCAGTACTTCGAGGGACAGACCTCGAGGGCGACATCGATGCCGTAATTCGAGAGGCCGGCACCTGAGGAGCCACCAAGGAGACAGCCGGAGGTACCACTTCCACCACCTCCACCGTTTCTACCTCAGATGCCACCAGCGGAGGGACAGCCCCAGATGATGCAATTTTTCCAGATGATGATGCAGGCCCAGTGATAACAGACGAAGACCCTGAGACAGGGCCTGATGGCAGTACTGGAGAGGGTACCTGCCCAAGCAGCAGCACCAGCACCTGCACCTGTCCAGCAAGTGGGCACGGTAAGAGGCTTCAGACAGATGGGCCCGGGAACCTTCTCGGGCAAGGAGACTGCAGAGGAGATCTCAGACTGGGTCTCCAACACTGAGATGCTGTTAGAGGGTTCGCAGCTACACCCCGACCTCTGGATGACCGCGGTGAGGGCCCAACTCACAGGCAACACCCATTACTGGTGGGACTCTATGGAGCACAGCATCGGCAGATAGCAGACTTGGGAGAAATTTCTAGAATACTTCAATGCGAAGTATTTCCCAGCTACGATGAGGAACGCCTTATACTCCCAGTTCCTGCACCTGGAGCAGGGGAACTTGACAGTGGACGCTTACGACGGGGAGTTCAGCAGACTCAGCCGATTCGGTGCAGCCCTGATCCTTAACGACCTGGAGAAAGCCAGGAGATTCCACCATGGCCTCTCTCACGAGCTGCAGAGGTACACCACTACCCAGGCGAGGATCTCTTATGAAGAGGTCCTATCAGAGGCGAGGATCCAGGAGGCTATAGGAGGAGGAGCGAGATGTTCCAGCGCGAACGTACCAGCCAGGACCCAGCAAGGAGCAGGAGGACCGATCTACCGTCCAAGAGCGCAGGCGCAGCAGAGGACAGCACCGTACCAGCAGAAGGAGCTTCCGACCTGTCACTTCTGTGGCAAGAGGGGACACGTCATCAGAGACTGCCGAAAGAAGCTTGGGCTCTGCATGATCTGTGGAGCCAGCCAGCACCTTGCTAGAGACTGCCCCCAGCGTAGAGATGTAGCACCCCAGACTGGGCAGAGGCCAGCAGTACCACCTTTGAGGATCCTACCCCCAGCAGGAGGTCAGCGTCCACCAGCTACCGGAGGATAGCAGAGAGGA
Source organism: Iris macrosiphon (assembly GCA_036927795.1). Lineage (NCBI taxonomy): Eukaryota > Viridiplantae > Streptophyta > Magnoliopsida > Asparagales > Iridaceae > Iris > Iris macrosiphon. The sequence goes on from JAYESA010000005.1 coordinate 138,657,723, forward strand.
CCACCCTTGGTCCCACATGAGGCACACTTCAACCAGGCCCGACAGCAGGCAGGAGGGCAGAGGCACGGGCAAGCCTTTGCTTTAGCCTCTATCGAGGAGAAACCAGAGGGAGAGGCTATTACAGGTACAATTCTAGTTGCATCATTACCTGCAACTGTACTGTTTGATTCTGGAGCTACACTGTCATTTATATCTAGTAGCTTCGTAGCAAGGCATAGAGTAGCAACTTTCCCCTTACCTAAGAGTTAGAGAATACTTACCGGAGGAGGCATCATACCGGTTACCAATACTATTAGAACGTGCTCGGTAGTGGTTTGTGGTAGGAAGATGAGAGCGCAATTGTTGGTACTCCCAATGCCAGCTTTCGACGTAGTTCTGGGCATGGACTGGTTAAGCCAGTAAAATGCCGTACTAGATTGCCGGAAGGGTAGCATTACTTTTAGACGGCCAAGACACCCGGAGTTCAAATTCATACGAGGCACCATCGAGCGAGGAGTAGGACACGCAGCTGGAGCTTACATGGCGATGGAGACGGTACCCCCAGAAATTGTTGCAGAGTTTGAGGATGTTTTCCCAGAGGAGTTGCCAGGCCTACCGCCTGATAGAGAGGTGGAGTTCACCATTGAGCTAATACCTGGAGCAGCACCGGTATCATCATATGTGTACCGGTTGGCAAAGAAGGAGCTTGACGAGCTGAAGCTACAGCTAGAGGAGTTACAGATCAAGGGATTCGTCCGTCCTAGTGCATCACCCTGGGGAGCACCAGTGTTGTTTGTACCAAAGAAGGACAGGACGTTCCGGATTTACATTGATTACAAAGTCCTTAATGCTCTGACTATCAAGAACAAGTACCCTCTACCGTGAATCGATGATCTGTTCGACCAACTGACATGAGCAATGGTGTTCACAAAGATCGACTTGAGATCGGGCTATCATCAAGTGAAGGTACGAAGGGAGGACATTCCAAAGACAGCATTTAGGACTCGTTATGGTCACTACGAGTTCTTAGTGATGCCTTTTGGATTGACAAATGCGCCTGCTGTGTTTATGAACCTGATGAACCGAGTCTTCCATGAGTATCTGGACCAGTTCATGGTAGTCTTCATCGACGACATCTTGGTGTATTCGAAGAGCCACGAGGAGCACGGGGAGCACTTGAGGCTAGTGCTAGAGACGCTGAGACGAGAGAGGCTTTATGCCAAGCTGAGCAAGTGCGAGTTTCTCCTAGATCGTGTCGCATTTCTTGGACACGTTATCTCAGGAGATGGCATTTCAGTAGATCCCGTGAAGATTTCATCAGTAGAGACGTGGCCGACCCCTACCAACATCTCGGAGGTGAGGAGTTTCCTAGGACTTGCCGGGTATTACCGGAGATTCGTAGAGAACTTCACAAGGATCGCAGAGCCGATGACCCGCTTGACCCGTAAGGATCAGGAGTTCACCTGGACAGAGGAGTGTCAGACGACATTTGATGAGCTGAAGAAGCGTCTGACTGCAGCACCCATCTTGACCATACCTTCTGGACCCGGGGGATTCGTGATCTATAGCGATGTATTCGGGAAAGGATTAGGATGCATCTTGATGCAACATGGGAAGGTTGTGGCCTATGCCTCTAGGCAGCTGAGGACCCATGAGAAGAACTATCCTACCCACGACTTGGAGCTTGCCGCAGTGATCTTTGCTTTGAAGCTTTGGAGACACTACCTGTACGGAGAGCGCGTGGAGATATTTACCGATCACAAGAGCCTGAAGTACGTCTACACACAGAAGGACCTGAACCAGAGGCAGAGACGTTAGCTCGAAGTGATGGCGGACTTCGAGATTGAGCTGTAGTACCATCCGAAAAAGGCTAATGTGGTAGTCGATGCTTTAAGCAGGAAGCCTATAGCATTTTTCCTGACTACCCAATAACATCTGTTGAGAGATCTAGAATAGTTGGGTATCAAAGTCGTCATGCCCGGAGTAGACGGCCAGATATCGAGTTTCCAGGTGCAATCGACATTGGTGGAGAGAATCAAAGCTGCTTTGCCGACGGACGCTAGATTTCAGAGGCTTCGACAGAGGATAGAGGCTGGAATACAGACGGGACTGCATATACACGAGGATGGGACTTTGAGATATGGAGATCTCTCTATGTTCCGAATGAAGAGCTACGCCAGAAGATGATGACGGAGGTGCATAGTTCAACCTACTCTATTCATCTCGGAGGCACAAAGATGTACCGAGACCTGAGGCAGTACTACTGGTGGCATGGGATGAAGAGAGAGATAGCCCGCTTCGTGGCTAAGTATCTGGTGTGTCAGCAAGTCAAGGCTGAACATCAGAGGTCTGTCGGATTACTTCAACCTCTCCCGATACCGGAGTGGAAATGGGAGCACATCACCATGGACTTCGTCACGGGTTTCCCGAGAAGTCCTAGTGGTCGCAATGCGGTATGGGTAATCGTAGATAGACTCACCAAGTCTGCCCACTTTTTACCTTTCAGGGTTGGACAATCTACGAAAGTCTTGGCAGACATGTACATGAGAGAGATTGTACGATTGTATGGAGTGCCAGTCAGTATCGTGTCTGACAGGAATACGAGGTTCACATCGTACTTTTAGAGGAGTATGCAAGAGAGTCTTGGTACCCGCCTTAAGTTCAGTACTTCATACCACCCGCAGACAGATGGCCAATCCGAGCGCACCATTCAGACGCTGGAGGACATGTTGAGGGCATGCATGCTAGACTTCAGCGGTTCATGGGAGGACCACTTGCACTTAGTCAAATTTTTCTACAACAATAGCTATCAGGCGAGCATCCAGATGGCTCCCTATGAGGCATTATATGGTAGGAAGTATCGTTCCCCAGTATGTTGGAGCGATGTAGGCGAGAGGCAGATTCTAGGGCCAGAGTTGGTCATCCGTACAGTGGAGAAGGTGAAGAAGATCCAAGGACATCTACGAGCAGCACAGGACAGGCAAAAGCATTGGGCTAATGTGCATCGACGACCCCTAGAGTTCCAGGTTGGAGAATATGTGTTCCTGAAGATTTCACCTACCAGAGGAACCATCAGATTTGGAGGCAGAGGAAAGCTGAGTCCGAGGTACATCGAACCATTCGATGTGCTATAGCGCGTCGGAGAAGTTGCTTACAGATTGGCCTTACCGCAGACACTGGAAGGAGTTCACGATGTCTTCCATGTATCTCAGCTGAGGAGGTACATACATGATCCGAGTCATGTGCTTGACCACTCGGAGATCACCGTTGGTCCAAGTTTGTCATACCAGGAGGAGCCGGAAGAGATCCTAGATCGAAGCGAGAAGGTACTGCGAGGCCAGACTATCCCTCTAGTTCGTGTCGCATGGAGGCATCATACACCAGGTGAATCCACCTGGGAACAAGAGGACGATATTCAGCAACGCTTTCCCCATCTCTTCGAAGGACTAGGTATGTGATATTATTTATTTTATTCAATAGTTTTCTATATGTCTGTTTTAATTTTGAGGACGAAATGCTCTAAGGAGGGTATGTTGTAAACCCCCTCGACCAGAAATTAGGGTTAATTAATTTAAATAGCCTAATTAGGGTTAACTTGATATAATTAAGATTTATTATATAGTATTATAATACATGTGCAATGATTTGTTGTTTTAGGATACTACCCTAGCTGTTACCCTAAAACAAATTCCACATACTTGGCCTAGACATACTAACCTATCATATTGAACCTAGAACAAACCCCGGATACTGATTTTCGTGCCTGATTTTAGTCGTACAAAAGTCGTTACAAACATCCGTACGCAAATTAAATAAATTGCGTATTTACGTTCGTTGTCCGTTCCAATCGAAATTTAGACCCAATCTCAACCCGATTTGACCAACCCAGATCATGACATTATTGTACACTGAGCCTACCACACTAATGACCCTTGTCCAACCCAATTTAGACCCCCAATTTTTATTAAATTAAATTAGAGACACCCGGTACATTAATTATGAATTAATTAATGTGGTGACCTAACCTCAATTGAATTAGACCCAACTCTAACCCAAACCCACACCCACACCCACACCCACAAGCCTCATACAAAACACCATACACCATCCTAGCCCAATGTAGAACACCAAACATGGTGTTTGTTTACATCAATCCCTAATTTCAGAATCTGTACAATTTCTAATTTAACCAGGGGCCTTTATGCAAAATTGCAATGAGGTACCCCCCCTCCCTCATTGGCCCAACCTCATGGAGAAAGAAATTGTCATTCCCTAACCGTTCTCCATCACAATTTTTCCCTCCATTTTTATGTACTTAACCTACTTTTTGGAGGACCCATCATGACCCTACTTTTGAATTACATTTAATCCTAGCCCTCCCCTCATCATGATGGATATCCCCAACTCCCCAAAAACAATGTCCAGCCGGCCCTAATCCCTAGGCAGCCCCCCCCCCCACTCTCTCACCTACTTAAACAACATGTTACATCACTAAAGAGGGCACACAAACCCAAAAAAACCAAAGAGAAACCTATTCCTTACTAAACCTCCAGCCGAGCTCTACCCCAACCCATCACAACCCGCCGCCTCCTCCCGGCCAGCCACCGCGTCCGGCGACCCCCGCACCAACCCAGCCCCCTTCGCCGACCTCCCCCCTACCTACCACCACCGCCCCCGACCACGGCTCCGCCCACAGCCGCCTCACTCTCCGTCGTCTTCAAACCGAGCCAACCCTCCCAGCACTAGCAGTCGACCACCCGAAGACTCCCCACTCCGCCACCGCAGCACGCCCGGCCGCCACCCTCAGCCGACCACTTCCCCGGCCAACCACCGTCCTCCCCGTCGAGTTTCGCCACCGGCCAACGTCTGAGCAGACCGCAATAGCCCCCGCAGCGCCGTCGAGTCCTAGCCGCTGCTGCTGTTGCCGAACTCCCCACGCATCGCCGGAGCTCCGTTCTGCCACCCTCGCCGTCGACGGCCAGCCACCGGGACCCCCTCGACCTGAGCGTCGTATAGGTACATAATTTTATGTATAAATACTATTAATTTTATATGTATTTATAGTTGCAAGGTTATAAACATACATATATGTGTAGTTTCCGTATTCGAATACGTATTCTGTATATATATTATTATTTTCTATATTTCTTAGTATTTACATATATAAACATGTGTATACACTGTATTAATGTATTATGAGTATATTTTATATATAATATAAATATACATGTACGTATTTTATAACTATAGATGTATGTATATACCTAGTATGCAACGTGTACTCATTTTTAATAGTTTATATATATTAATACCTACTAGGTATATGTTTAATATATATATATATAAATGCATTTATTCCAGAAATACATTTTTATGTATTAATATATTACATAATTATTATATGTTGTAAATATATAAATATATATATTGGTGGGTATATCTATTATATTGTGTACATGTAAGTATATATGTATACGTATATACAAGTATGTACTTATATATATATTTCTACATTTCTGTAGTATTTATGTATTTAATATGTATATATACTGTATTAATATTTTCTGAGTTTATTTTGAGATATTATATAAATATATAAGTACGTATTTTATAAATATTGGTACGTATATACGTAGTATATATATATATATACTTGAATTTAAATACCTTATGTTTATACCTAATAAATATATATTAATTATGTACTTAATATATTTATAAAAGGTATTTTAGTATGTATATGAATATATATAAATATATATAAATATGTGTGTATTTTTACTTATGTACAAATAATTATCTAAATATATGTGTATGTATAAATATATAAATTTGTGAATATTATCAATTAGGTACATATATTTAATATGTGTATTATTACTAAATAATATATAAGTACTATTTTGTACTATTAAACATATATATTATTTTTATATATTTAAATATGATTTAGTGTATATATATGTATATATACTTGTAATAGCTATATATATATATATATATATACAGTCCAGACCCCGTGTCAGCTATAGTTGCAAGTAGTGTATCTTAGTCGTGCTATTGTAGCGACTAATATTGTCATTATTATATCATATATAGGACTGCTGGACAGTACCGCCGAGGCATCCGGAGCAGGACTTTGGATTTCGCAGCTACCCTGGACAGGCAAGTATACCTTGCTGAATTACTGCTTAAAATTAAATAATAAATGTTGCAAATATACATAAAATTGTGCGCATCCGAGATTGACTCGGGTGCAGTCGACAATGCGTCGATGAGTAGTATACTTGACCTAGTTGCTAGCTGACTCACCTTCTACTGTGAGGATATTTTGATATCTTCCTAGACCGTGACACTTACACGTATCACGATAGTACATTCATATTGGGATGCAGGTCCGCGTACCCGATTCGCTATCGGTACGTACGACAGCATCATGGACTAGCCTGTATTCTAGAGCATTATAGTTAGATGAGACTTGGCATATAGATACGGTACACTCACGTCGTGTATTCGACTTGCGTGTCTATATTGGGCGGGAAGGACAACTGATAAACGTATGGGATACACCCATCGGACTCCGTGGTATCCAGAGGAACCACAGACCCGGTGACTTCCTATATTCAGACACCGCGCTCTACGGAGTGTTACGAACGTATATATATTACAGATACCACGTCCCTTAGAGTGTTGGACAATATATATATACAGATACCTCATTCTTCGGAATGATGGACGTTGCAGATACCACACTCTAGAGGACGTTGGACGTTATGCCTACACCTACCTATACGTTCCGAGGTTGTCCTTACATTGCATTCACTTAGATGGTTAGCACACCCTCTTTACTTTTATTCAGTACTATATCTGGCATGCATATTGTATCTTGTTACCTCCCTCTGAGGACCTGGTTATCTTCCAGATCTGGACGAGGCCTATTATCCCACAGTGTACGGGCCAGGTGTGGAGACGAGGTTTGCTCTTGACGAGGAGCTGGAGGTTTTACCATCGGAGTACCCCTGATCATCTTGGTAGGCCTTCCGCCTATGACTGGAGCTCCTTACCTAGTTAGCAGTTGTTCCAGTCACTCTTATTATCAGTACTCTTATTTCAGACTATCAGTACTTTATCTCCAATATTTGTAGTGGGTTTGTTCCCACCAGACATATTTCAGTTGTACTATGTCATTCGACTATGTTTCTTATATTCCAATCTTTCATTTCAGTATTTTACTTGTTGTTTATGGATGAGATTAGACACTACCTGTTGTTGATATTAGACTTGTTAGATTTAGGACAGCGTAGCACGCTTCGCCAGGATCCATTAAATTGGGATATCCTCGGAGACGTGTCAGCTGGCCAATGCCACGTGGCCTGGTTCCATATATTTTGGGACTGGGGCGTGACACAAGAGATGCACTATACCCCAACCCAAAATGAGTTTGTTGACAGTAAGGATTACCATGCAATGGTGTTCATCTGCCTTTTCCATAGTTGAGGCCTTGTTTCAACTTCAAATTGTAACCCATGTTTTGCATAATCCTTAAAGCCTGTGGGCTATATCTGTGGATTTGCATTTTTCTACCATTGGACTCGTGAGAGTCTTCTTATATAATCGGTATGTCCCGTATTCGACCGAAGATTATTTGATATTGATCGTCGTGATTAGGTGGAACAATAAAAATAGACTCTTCATATGGCCCATATGTCATGACGACATTAGATATTGACTCATCTTCCCACAGGATCTCCCCACGCTTGGAAGTTAGGGGCAGCAAATCTTGATTTTGACCCTTGTCTTTGCGTTTCTGGATCAGGAGATTACGCAAGTCAGGAGGATTTATAGAGGAAGAAGAAGGCTTATTCTGTCTTTTTACATCAGTTGGAATACGGATATTGGGAACCATAACTCTCTCCCTGCCATACGAATACAGCAGTTCAGCCATATGAGTAGCACATGATCCATGAGGAGCGTATCTATCCGCGTACTGGGCCTTCTTTACGCTGAAGGGCTTTTCCTGGCGTAATCTGGAGCTTTGCACAGGTTGGCGTAAAATTGAGGAAGTCCTTAATCGGCCGTCAGCATTCCGCGTAATCTGAAGAGCGGGCAGATTCTTCTCTTGATGGCGTAAAGGCCGAGAGGTCGGGAAATTCGCCACTTGCTTTCCTTTGTGGTGATTGCAAGGACCATCTTTCTCTTTACAGAGGAGAGATGTATTTTTACGTGCGGGGCGCTTTTGGAATTTTTGAATTGGAGCTGAGGCCTTATCAGAAACTTTGTCTGCCACGTCACAGACGAGAGACTGCATTTTATGCGCAGGGCGTGGAGTAGACTTCTAGATTGGCACTGAGGCATTGCCAGAAGTTTTGTCTGCCACATCACAGATGGGAGACTGAATTTTACGCGCGGGGCGCGGAGTAGACTTCTATATTGGCACTAAGGCATTGCCAGAAGTTTCTTCTACCACGTCACAGACGGGAGACTGAATTTTACGCGCGGGGCTCGGAGGTTGCGATGCTACAACCTTGTTGGTCGGAGTGAGAGAGTCCATAGGAAGGGTAGAGGATGTCCGGGGCATCCATACTTTACGCAATTTCCTGCTGTCTTGGACAGAGAGGGAATGAGAGCTACCCCCAGCTTGAAGCATGTCTTCGTAAGCCGATTGGTCGAATTGGATGACCAAGGTCTTCTTCGTTGATCCAATGGATACAGCATCGTGTTGAGCAATGGCTTTCTCGTCAGATGAGAAAGAAGTCCCCAGCAGAGTCGCCATCTTGTGTTTGATAATAAATGAAAGAAATAAAACTAGGTTTATACGAAACCCTTTCTTTGGTTTACAAACAAGAAAAAGAAAGTATAATTGATCCTATACGAGGATACTAAGTACAAAAATTTAATTCTGGGGAAATATTGCTATAAGAGTCTGATCTGCGGTCGATCACTTTATCCCTTGGACCACACGATAACGAAGAAGTGCTGTAGAAGAAGGAAAAACTTCAAAGATCGCAAGAGGGATTGGATGCTCGATGCCAAAGTCATCAATCACTACTCTCTGTCTGTGCTTTAGACTCTTCTCTCTCAAAAATCTTTGACCCTTGACCTCCGTGGTCGGAGGTCTCTATTTATAGAATTTAGCTACAATCGGCGTAGAAACCGAACAGGAGAACTGCACCTTTTACGCAACGGTTACAATAACTGCTACCCACGTATGAATGATCTTCTGAATAGGCGTGTGACGCGTGTCCCATTACGAGGTAACGCGTATAACTGCTATAAAGATCACGGCATATAAGCCACGTAGATAACTGCCCCTCGCGTAGAGATGGTTGGCATAAAAGCCAAATAACTGTCTCGTTGGCGTAAAAGCTAAATAGTTGTTCTGTTGGCGTAGAAGCCAAGTAGCTGTCATGTTGGCGTAGAAGCCAAATAGTTATAGAAGCCAAATAGGCGTAGAAGCCAAATAGTTGTCAAGTTGACATTGTCACGCCCCAGTCCCAAAATACCGAGGGACCGGACACGTGGCAATGGCCAGCAGCACACACCGATGGACTAATTCAATTTAATGGATCCATCGGGGCATACTTAAGCTGTAAAACAATAATCATGGTCTACTAATCTCATCCACAGAATGAATATATCAATATCAACAAAGGAATAAAAACATCAATATCAACAAAGGAATAAAAATATCAACATCAAGTCACAAGTAATTAAATCGGGGAACAACCCGTTAATCAAGTCTGTTACAATTGTCAAGATACAAGAACAAAGATATCAACAACAAATACTGAGTATGGGAACAGTATATACTCAGAAGATACCCGAAAAGATCACTCATCCACTGGATCAGGTACTGTTCCAGTGCCTGCTCCTGTTCCTGCTTCTGCTCCTGCTAATGCTTATGTCCTGTATACCTCGGGATCGATCTCGTCTACTATTCCTGGGGACATAATCTGGATCCAGATCCTCAGGGGATATAGCAAGGTATAATATAACTCAAGCCAAAACAAATGCAGTATAATAGTAAATGAAACAATAGGGTAAATATGTAACGAGCTAAGTGAAATGCAAGATGAGAGCAGCACTAGAACTCAGGCTGAGACCACTACAAGCTCTGTGTCGGGGAGCCGGTAGCAGTGATATCATGTGGTTGTCTAGCTCGGAGAGAGACTAAGATGCCGGCATAATATATATAATCAACCTGTAGTTTGTGTGTCTCTCCCCACCCAATGTAATCATACGTCTCATGTCCACAACGTCTCATGTCCATGCCACGCAAGATCATCTCTAATGCAACCAGTCATATAATATCTAAGCATGTACAATGTATATGTCCAAATCATGTATCCTATACAGAATCACCATAAATATCTCAGGAAGATTCTGTCTCATGAATAATGTCAGGTGTCCTGGGTTATGTCGTACTTGATAATGCAAGCACGAGAAGTATAGGGTCTCGGTATCCATCTCTAGGTGACTTTACACAACTCTGCGTACAGTGTTGGCACCCGACTATTAATCGAACGCTAAGTAAAGTCACACAATCCTAGGTCAAGCATGTACAAGATATAAATAAATCAAGAAAATATGTAACAAGAACTGCAATATTTGGCAAGGTACACTTGCCTGGAGTTCTGGCTCCAACTGTAGCTCTGACTTCAACGGGTTCTGCAGGTACTCCTCCGGTTGCTGAAATAGACATCACCATCAGATTCAGAAAATATCAAATAGCTAGAAACTTCTGTCCTTGAGTCCAATTTGGATACATTGGCAAAAATGACCGTTTCTGGTCAAAGCGGGGTCCATATATGGGCTGCTTTGCACCAAAAAATGTGTCAGAACAAAAGGTCTCCAAATTCGTCCAACTTAGTTTCAACAAGTCAGGAACGATGATACGAACCCAACAAAAATTCCAGAATTGGATTCCGATGAGCCGATCACAAACTCGCCCGTCAAGTGGAGCCGTGGGGCCCACGATACGCAATTTTGTCAACGTTCTCAGAATTGAACCAATCTTTGGTCATAGGACCAGCAAATTGCTACGAGTCTGATGGGCAAGTTTCGTCTTGATTCGACGTGTGTACACCAAGTTACAGCAAGATTCAGAATAGACGGATACGGGGCGTTGTCGGCGGATACGCGTTGATTTCGGTGTGCACGCACATCCGAATCAACTTCTGCGAAATCCTGCACGTCCGTATCGACGGCACGCACGCTTCGGTGAAGACCGCACGCGACCAAGTCGTCCCGTTTGACGGGGCATACTCAGTTCCGAGGTGAAACAGGGCGTTGGTTTTTCTGTTTTTGGATCACGGTTCGCGATCGCCACAGGACGCGATGCACCGAGCGGGTTACACGGGCATCGAGAGGGTTACACCATTTACGCGTCACAACTGATGGAACAAAAAATGGGGCAGCGAGGAGAGAGAACGGGTTACCTGAATAGGGCTTCGCGAAACAGGGTTGCACGTGTCCGCGTGTCGATTCGACACAGGGTCTGTGTCCTGGATGTGCCCGAGTTCTGCGTCCAGAGACTCGCCGGGCTTGGGGCGGCTAGCTGAGGTACTGACCGGAGGAAGGCAGCTCAGTTGCGGCAGCGGCGAGGTCGGGCGGCGCCGGTGGCGGCTCAGGCGGCCGGCAGAGGCGGGGCAGCGGGCTAGGGCTCGGCTGCTGCTGCGTGCCTGAGTCAGGCGGCTGGCAGAGCTGCTGGAGAGCTGGGCCTAGGGCGGTGTGAGGTGGCTCGGGTGCTCGGGGTGGCAGCGGACGGAGGAGGATGGCCGGAGGCTGAGGGATTTATCCGGAGAAGAAGGGGGAAAAGGAAAAACTCGGTGGTCGGAGTCAGGTTATATAGAGGGGAAAGGGGAGTAGATCGACCGACGGTTCAAGGGGAGAGGAAGGGGAAGCGGCTGGGCGTTGGCGGGAGAGGAAGGGGAAGCGTCGCCGGCGGCCACGGTGGCGGGAACCATCGCCGGAAGGAGAGAGGTCGGGGAAGAAGGAGAAAGGTTTTTGGGTCTTGGGTTAACGGGTCCGGGTCGGGTTCGATTCGGATTCGACCCGACCCGTTAATGCTGGGTTTTTGTTTGGTTCAACAGTGGATTAGTTTGGTTTGGTTTAATTTGGTTCAAGTGAACCGGGTTCAGGGTTTAATTAGGTTTAAATATACAATAGTTTTTTTTAGGGCTTTAAAAATGCTTCCGGGGTCCAATAAATTCCCGAAAAATTATCCTATATCTAGTTTTTCATTTTACACCAGAAAATATTATTTTCATAATATTTTAATATTATTTAACATCAATTAAAAATCATTTAATAATCAAAACACCTTAGGTTAATTAATAAAAAATCCCAAAAAATTCCAGAAAATTGCTAAAAATCTATTTTAAAAATTCTTGAAAATCAGGGGGTTTATAATCTACCCCCCTTAAGAGGATTGCGTCCTCGCAATCAAAGAATAACCGGTCAACAGAAATGACATGGTTACAAAACGTTATTCGAAGCACATTACTGTCAAGAATCATGTTTCAGGAGAATCAAAAGATGAGGTTTAAAACACATAGGAAATGAAAACATCATTTCCCTATGAATGGAAGTTATGAAATTTCTCGAATGAAAGAAATCTAGAAAATTATAGTTTTAGAAAACCAGGTTATCCTTTATAAAAACATATTAGATTATCAATTATTGGCAAGTTTAAAATTACTAGGTTAAGGCTAGGGTCACGAACCAACAGGCAGGAGCTAAAACAATACTAGACGAGATAGCTACGAAAACTTACGCGCATTAGCTAATCCATGAGTCTGCACGTTCTCCAAGGTCATCGCCAGGGCTTGTTCATGTCCTTGCAGTCGATTTCTCTGCTGTTGTTGAGCCTGCTGGAAGAGTAGTGCCTGGGGTATCAAAGGTGGCCTTGGCTGATACCCTCCTGAATCTGGTGGTAGGACTCCTTCAACTTCCGTTTGTGGTGCTCCCAATGCTGGATAGGTTGGCCTCGGTACTGGTAACGCTTGTTGGTTTACCATCGGTGCTCCTTCTCGACGCTCAGGACATTCTTTGAATGCTGACTGGATCCGCAAGCTAAACATAATCTCCTTTTTCGTCTGCACTCATTCTCAATATGGCCTCACTTGCGACAATATTGACAGATAGGTAGTTCCTGTGGAGATATTCCAGATGGCTGGTGTATGTGAGGTCTTTTTGCAGCTTCTTCCTGTAGTGCTTCGGCTGGTGCTGATGTGAATGGCCGCTTCAGACTGGTCTCTCTTCTGATGACGCGCTCCATGCGTCGGGCTGTAGCAAGGACGTCCGAGTAAGATGTAGGTGCAACGGATCCAATTAGTTTCTGTAGCTCAATATTTAGTCCGTCGAAGAACTTCTCAGCCTTCTCTTCTTCTGTCTGAATCAAGGTTGGGGTGAAGCGACTCAGACGAATGAACTCTGCGTTGTATTCTTCCACTGTCATACTATCTTGAGAGAGGCGGTTGAACTTGTCCCGAAGTTTTGATCGAGCGATGGCTGGAATGTACATCTCTTGAAAGATCTGGAAAACTCTTTCCAAGTGACTCGGTCTGGTCTGAGCCGTGTCTCCTCAGATAGCCACCAGTGATGAGCATTATCCGTCAACTGCATTCTAACGGCGGTCATCCAACGTTCCTTTGGAACCTCAGCTGCTTCTAATTGATGTTGAGTGTTGGTAAGCCATTCATGAACTTCTGTGGGCTCTTCTTTTCCTGAGAAGGTACGAGGCTTCAGCTGGCAAAAATCGGCGATAGAGCCCGTCGTTGGCCGTCGTGCTGGTAAATCTGCCTGCTCTAGTGCGGTTACTAGGCTACTCCTCAAGTTCTCTGCCTCATGACGCAGAGCCTCTTGTTGAATTTGTTGTTGAGCTTACATTATTGCATATATCATTTGTAATATCTGATGCCCGTCCATAACCTGCCCTTGTGGGTTTACGGGCAATTATGGAGTAAATTGCGTCGATGTTGGAATGTCATCTTGCTGGATTCTCGAGGTATGATTTACTTGACTATGCTGTTGAACGGATTGACCTTCTTCTACTGGTGTTACTTCCTCTTCATTGCTGTTGAGCGGATTGACCTTCTTCTGCGAAATCTTGCACGTCCGTATTGACGGCGCGTACGCTTTGGTGAAGACCGCACGCGACCAAGTCATCCCGTTTGGCGGGGCGTACTCAGTTCCGGGGTAAAATAGGGCATTAGTTTTCCTATTTTTGGATCGCGGTTCGCGATCTCCACAGGACGCGATGCACCGAGCGGGTTGTACGAGCATCGAGAGGGTTACACCGTCTACGCGTCACAACTGATGGAACAAAAAATGGGGCAGCGAGGAGAGAGAATGGGTTACCTGAACAGGACTTCGCAAAATAGGGTTGCACGTGGAAACGTGTCGATTCGACACAGGGTCTGTGTCCTGGATGTGCCAGGGTTCTGCGTCTAGAGACTCACCGGGCTCGGGACGGCTGGCTGAGGTACTGACCAAAGGAAGGCGGCTCAGTTGCGGCAGCGGCGAGGTCGGGCGGCACCGGTGACGGCTCAGGCGGCCGGCAGAGACGGGGCAGCGGGCTAGGGCTCGGCTGCTGCTGCGGGCCGGAGTTAGGCGGCTGGCGGAGCTACTGGAGAGCTGGGCTTAGGGCGGTGTGAGGTAGCTCGGGTGCTCGGGGCGGCAGCGGACGGAGGAGGATGGCCGGAGGCTGAGGGATCTAGCCAGAGAAGAAGGGGGAAAGGGAAAAACTCGGTGGCCGGAGTCAGGTTATATAGAGGGGAAAGGGGAGGAGATCGGCCGGCGGTTCAAGGGGAGAGGAAGGGGAAGCGGCTGGGCATTGGCGGGAGAGGAAGGGGAAGCGTCGCCGGCGGCCACGGCGGCGGGAACCGTCGCCGGAAGGAGAGGGGTCGGGGGAGAAGGAGAAAGGTTATTGGGTGTTGGGTTAATGGGTCCGGGTCGGGTTCGATTCAGATCTGACCCGACCCGTTAAGGCTGGGTTTGGATTTGGTTCAACAGTGGATTGGTTTTGTTTGGTTTGGTTTAATTTGGTTCAAGTGAACCGGGTTCATGGTTTAATTAGGTTTAAATATACAATAGTTTTTTTAGGGCTTTAAAAATGCTTCCGGGGTCCAATAAATTCTCGGAAAGTTATCTTATGTCTAATTTTTCATTTTACACCAGAAACTATTATTTTTATAATATTTTAATATTATTTAACATCAATTAAAAATTATTTATTAATCAAAACACCTTAGTTTAATTAATAAAAAAATCCCAGAAAATTGCTAAAAATTTATTTTAAAAATTCTTGAAAATCAGGGGGTTTACAGACATAGAAGCCAAGTAGGCGTAGAAGCCTGATGCTTTGCAAGTATAGTTTGAGTTAGCGTATTCCGAGGAGATAGCGTACAGCGTGCTCCTATAACTGAAAATAGCCAGGTCGGCGTATTTCAAGAAGATAGCGTACAGCGTGCTCCAATAGCTAAAAATAGCCAGGTCGGCATAATGTGCGGGGATGGCGATATGGACGTATTAGCCATAATTATGGCTCACCCAGTCATTAAAAGCAGAACCAAAATACCGAGGGACCAGATACGTGACAATGGCCAGCAGCACGCACCGATGAACAAACCCAATTTAATGGATCCATCAGGGCATACTTAAGCTGTAAAATCAAGTCTACGACATCATGGCACAACTAATCTCATCCACACAAGATATAAAATATGATCCACAGAATATAATGAATATAAATCATCAACCAGTCTCAACAAAGTGCTTCGGGGTATAACCCAATAAATATCTGATACAATGGTTCAACAGACCAAAATATAAATGACTGAATAAAGTAAATACTGAGCATGAAACATAGATGCTCAGGAAAAGTCTTCAGCTAACACCTCATCCTCGGGTGTCGGTACAGCTCCTGTATCTGCTTCTGCTCCGGTCCCGTATACCTCGGGATACATCTCGTCTGCAAATCCTGGGGACATAATCCGGATCCAGGTCTTCAGGGGACATAGCAAGGTACAGAAAATATAAGCCAAAATAAATGCAGTACAGATAGTAAATAAAATAAATAGGGTAAGTATGTAACCATCTATGTGAAATGCAAGTTGAGAGCATCACGAGTACTCAGGCTAAGCCACTACAAGCTCTGTGTCGGGGAGCCGGTAGCGGTAATAACACGTAATGTGCCTAGCTCTGCTACGAGAGTCTACCGCCTCACAATAGTAGTAGATATATATAAGACAGCCTGTAGCCTGTGTGTCTCTCCCCACCCAATGTAACCACGCATATCATGACCATAACGTCTATTGTCCATGTCAAACGGGATCATAGCTAATGCAACAAGTCATGAAGTATCTATAAATATAGTATCTCTATCAAGTCCTGTATCCTATACAGAATCACCATGAATATCTTAGGAAGATCCTGTCTCATGAATAGTGTCAAGTGTCCTGGGTCAAAGAGTACTTGGTAAGACAAGTACGAGAATATAAAGTGTCACGAATGTCCATCTCTAGATGACAATATACAATACCGCGTACGGTATTGGCACCCGACTAATAATCGGACGCTAAGTATGTCACACGGTTCTAGGTTAAGCATGCACAGCAATATAAATGAACCAAAGAAAATATGTAACAATACTGTAGAGTTTGGCAAGGTACACTTGCCTGGTGTTTGAATACCAACAGCTGTCCTTGTATCAGTGGATCCTGTAGGTACTCCTCCAAAAGCTGTAATAAACATCACCAACAGTCTCAGAAGATATCAAATAGCTAGAAACGCCTGTCATTAAGTCCAATTTGGACATAGGGGCAAAAATGACATTTTCGGGCCAAAGCGGGGTCCACATGTGGGCCACTTTGCACCGAAAAGCGTGTCAGGGTCAAAGTGTCACGACCCGCACCCAGAAAATCGGGCATGAGTCATGGGTACGCCCAGCCTATGCCGCAGCATCGGCGGTAGAATGCTGTCTAGGTCAACTATCTAGATAATAATCTCACACAAAAATCGGCCATGACCTCTCCAAAAGAAGGGCAACCACACAAACAATATATAAACCTGTCAAGATCTCAACTCCAAACGGAGGAGCAAATATCATAATAATAATCACAATATACTCAATCACGAATCTAAGCACGATAAGATAACACAGAGATCTAACAACTATAAAGTCTAACCAACAACAACTACTACAACAACCACAACATCAATAATAATAATACATCATCCAAAATAATATACAATACAAGATCTCAAACCAAAACCGAAGACAAATCCGGTGCTAAAAGCTAATAAAAACAATAACAAGGTCTCAGTGATCCCGGCTACCAACCAGGAAATCACCCCTAAACTAGAGGGTCTCTGTCTGCACCATCGACAGGCTCAGGTCCATAAAACATCGGACACCAATCCTCTGGATACTCTGAAAAATATGTCCAGTCAGGACTGGAGCAAGTACATCTCTAACAGCAGTTCCATTTAAATGATAAAAACTATAAAACAGTTATAGCAAGTAGCAAGAAGAGTGAAGCAAGTATGAAATAAGAAATATATAAGTCACTGGTGCATAAAGGTAAAGATGCATGGATATCAGAGCAAGATAGTAATAACTGCTAGATACAGAAAATCTAAGCTAAGATCAAGTCCGTGCACATGAACGTGTAGTGAGTCCAGCATGAAAAACATGTAGTGAGTCAAGTCCAGAAATATGTAAGTGAGACCAGCAAGAAATGCAAGTGAGTCCAGACTATAAAGAATGAACTCGGTGTCTTTGAAATACTTGTTTCGACATGTAAACGGCTAGGGGTAAGTACGGCTCACCGCGCACTGGGTGCGCGGCTGCTATCATTCCAGATTAGACCAGAGGGAGTGATTCCTGATGATGCCAGATAGGAATGTTTACATGTCTACTCGAGTATTTCCTCGTCTCGACTAATACAAGTGGATCCAAGACCCGACACGCAAATCAAGATGAGTCCAGCCTGAACATGAATGATGCCTGTAGTGATGCCTGTAGGTGATGCCAGTAGGTGATGCCAAAATAGAGGCCAGAAATATGAAATATACGTGTCGCAAGTAAATGAATCCAGAAATACCACTCAGTGTCCCGTGTTGTGCCAGAATAATCAGATGATACTATACTAGAAGCTGAATCATAATAATCATCAGATAATGAAAACTATCAGAGAATGTACTCGCCTGACGTCCTGAGCAACTGGCGATCCGAACCGGTGTCGCAAGGACCTAATGCGAAAAGCAAGGTTAAATAGGGTTCTAATGAGTTAAACAGATATAAAATCACTAAAAATAGGCTTCTAGGGTCGTTCTAGGTCAAACGGGTCAAACCAGTGAAATCTGGGTCAAAAAGTCAACTATGGGTCCAAAAAGTCAACTCTGGGTCAAAACTAGGTCAAAAGTTGACTTTGGCGGTCAACCGAGTCAACTACGGTCAAGTCTGGGTCAAACTAGGGTGCTCCTGAAATTCTAGGTCAAACCGAGGTCATTAAGCTAGAAAACTCTCAAACTCGCCTCCTTGAGATACCAGGATACCCTCGGTATCCGATACCTCAACCTACGCTACGCACCCCGTCTATACCCGCTAAAACATATGCTAGCATGCGTAAATATATACACATAAGCATATAAAAATCACTCCAATACTATTCCTAGGCTATTGCTCAAAAACCCCGCTCGAAACCCAATACCTTGGTTATCTTAAGGTATTGAGATACCTCGGTATCTCAAGGTATTGAGATACTGCTCTAAACTCAACCCGACTACCCCTCTAGCTAACTAACTATGCATAAACATATATATCAAGATATAATCTAGGCTAAAATATATATATCTAATATATATAGGCATATACCTAGGTATCTACACACCTTACCTTACCTTACCTTACCTTACCTTACCTTACATATATATATATACCTAGATATCTAACTATCTATCTAGCTATGTATATATCTATATATATAGATCTATATATCTAGCTATCCCTCTACCTATCCATCTACCTATCTAGTTATCTATCTAACTATCTAACTAGCTATTTATTTATGTATCTATCTATGTGTCTATCTATCTAACTACCTATTATCCATCTATCTATCATTCTATCTAACTACCTAACTATCATCTATCTACCTAACTATCTTTCTATCTAACAATCTATATATCTATCCATCATCTATCTAATTATCTACTAATCTATCTATCTATCTATCTATCTATCTATCTATCTATCTATCTATATATATATATATATATATATATATATATATATATATATACCCCTCTCTACCTTGCATACTGCAGCTGTTGCCCCTGCTCCTCACCTTGTTGCTGCTCCTGCTGCTGCAAAACTGCTGCTGTGGCTGCTCTTTTGCTGCTGTGGCTGCTGCTCTAGCAGCTGCTGCTGCTGGTGGTTCCAGTCCAGCCTGCTGGGCACCCCCCCCCCTCTCAAACACACATACACACACACCTATATATATATATATAAACACCCATATATCTATATATATATACACACAGATATATATATATACACACACAACTCTATATATATATATATATATATATATATACACACACTAACACATCTACTAACATATATATTTACACACACATACAAACTAACATATATATTTATACACGCACAAACACTATCATATAAATACACACACACACATACAATTATATACATATATCTATATATATCTATACATATACACTCTCACACACATACATACATATATATATATATATATATATATATATATATATATATATATATATATATATATATCCTCACTCACACACACTCACTCTCACACACCCTCACACACACATTCTCACACACACTAGCACACACTCTCACAAACACACAACCACACACATAAACACTCATACATATATATATAAATATATATACATATATATACACACAAACTCAAACTCATATGCATATATATCTATATCTAAACACTCACTCCCACTCACACACACACTCACCTACACACATACACTAGCACCAACCCACACTCACACACACTCACTAACACACTCACACAAGCACTCACTAACACATATCTATAAATATATATATAGGGACACACATACATATAAATATATATAGAGAGAGACATATATACACAAACACAACACTACAAACAACAATGCACACAACGCTCACCAACGCATGCCCAACGGCCCCGACACTCACCAACACCCTAAAATATATAAAATATAACTCGAAAACTCTAGCACACACTCCTCGATACTAACCCAACGCGCGTACAAGCCCGAAACGAGGAAACCAAGTCGAAATGGCCGTTCGGTCATTTCGACGAACACGTGGTGCGCGGCTCGGAAAACCTCCTGAAACACACACCAAACGAACTCGAAATTGGCCCAAAATTTACCCACGCGCTCTAAACGATGTCTAGATCCTAGAAAATGTGCTCTCGCATCGATTCTAGGCCCGTGGCGGAAACGCACACGCACTTAGAATCGGCGACGACGAAAAACCCCAAATTTGCCCGAAACACCCGTTTCTCCGCGACACGGCTTCCCGTGTCCGAACGGAGACACGCACTCACCCTCAAGACACCCGATAACGTCTACCTAGGTCCGTCTAACCTAGGGCATCACCCAAAATTGGGCCAAATTTGGATTTCACCCAAAATTGACACAAAATCTAGTGTTAAAGTCTCCAAACACTACCAAACTAGTTCCAACTTCCTCCCACGGGTAGCCTAAGGGTCTAGGAAGGTTCTAAAATATTAATTATACTATACAAAAATAATTAGCAAGGGGAAAGTTAGGTTTTACCTCTTGGGAGTTGGAATCCCAAGGCCAAAGTCTCACAACCCCTAGAAATCACCTCCCTCAAGCTCCAAGCCACCAACTCTAGCTTCCACACTAGATCTAAGCTCCTCACACCTAGGTTAGGAAAAATGCAAGGTTAGGGCTAGCATAAAGAAGAAGGAATGGAAGAAGAAGGAAGAAAAATGGAAGGGAAACTTACTTTGGAGGAAGAAGGAGAAGAAGTGGAGAAGAAGAAGAAGAAGAAGGAAGAAGTGAAGAATGAAGAGAATGGCTGTTGTGGTGCTGTTCCACGGTTTGGGAGGGGCTGAATGGGTCGGCCAAGCATAGTTAAAGGGGTTACACAAGTTTCTAAATTTCCAAAACGCCCCTACTCACTTGGTTTCGGGTTCCGGGTTCCAAAAGCACTCAAACTAGCTCCAAATCTCTCCCACTAACCTTCTAAAAATATAATAAATATTCTAAACCCAAAAATAAGTCTCACAGGGGTGTGGGCTGGGTCGGACATGGGTCCACTAGGGTCTGACATGGGTCCAGGCTAGCCAAAATCCTAAAACAATCAATAAAAATATAATACAATCATTAATTAAATATAAATACAATTAAATATAAATAATACATAATTAACCAAATTAAAAATAAAAAAAATACCCTGCTCTAGAAATGGGGTAGTGACACAAAGGTCTCCAAATTCGTCAAACTCAATGTGTATAAGTCAGGAACGATGATACGAACCCAACGGAACTTCCAGAATTAGATTCCGATAAGCAGATCACAAAATCGCCCGTCAAGTGGAGCCTGTGGGGCCCACGATACACGATTTTGTCAACGTTCTCAGAATTGAACCAAACTTGGATCACAGGACCAGCGTATTGCTACGAGTCCGATGGCACAAGTTTCGTCTCGATCCGACGTGTGTACACAAAGTTACAGCGTGTTCCAGAACAGGCGGATACGGGGCGTTGTCGGCGGATACGCGTTGATTACGGTGTGCACGCACATCCAAATCAATTTTTGTGAAATCCCACATGTCCGTATCAATGTCGCACACATTTCGGTAAAGATCGCGTGCGACCAAGTCGTCCCGTTTGGCGGGGCGTACTCAGTTCCGGGGTGAACCAAGGTGTTGTTTTTCCTGTTTTTGGATCGCGGTTTGCGATCACCACAGGATGCGATGCACCGAGCGGGTTGCACGGACATCGAGAGGGTTACACAGTCTACACGTTGCAACAAACAGAATCGAAAACAAAATCACGAGGTGAGAGGAAACGTTACCTGAATAGGGCTCCGAGAAGTCTGAATTCTCGTGTCGGGGTCGGGGCTGCGCTGGCCGGAGTCGGGGTCGGGCAACGCACAGCCGGTCGGGGTCGGGGCTGCACCGCGGTGGGGGATCGGTCGGTCCGACAAAAGTTTGGGGGAGCACAGCCGCTGTCGGGTGAGTCGCGGGGGGGGGGGAAGACACGCACGGCCGGTCGAAGGAGTCGTCCACCGGCTGGAGCTGCACACGTGGAGGCTGAGAGGCTGAACGGAGATCGACAGCAAGGCGAGGAGATAGGCGGCTGGGTCGGATGAGAGGGGGAGACGGGTCTGGCGGCGGGGCGGCTTTAAATAGCCGCTACAATAAAATCCGGTGGCTAGGGTTTGGTCGGTTCGGGTTTGGTCGATTCGGGTTTGGGTTTGGGTCTTCAAGGATCCGACCCGACTGACCCGTTAAGCTGGGTTGGTTCAGTCCAATCAGCGGTTCGGTTTGGTTCAGTCAGGTTTGGTTCGGTTTATATATCCAATAGCTTTTAGGGCTTAAAACGCGTTTCCGGAGTCCAATAAATTCACTGAAATTACCCTATATTCGGTTTTTCCTTTTACTCCATAAAATATTATTTTTATAATATTTTAACATCAATTAACTGTATTTAAAAATCCTTTGATCACAATTACCTTGGTTCTTCATCCAAAAAAATACCAAAAAATTGGGGAAAAATTATATTAAAATTATTCTGAAAAATAGGGTGTTTACAATCTACCCCCCTTAAGAGGATTGCGTCCTCGCAATCAAAGAATAAGCTACTAAAGGAAGAACTATGAAAATTATAAGATTTTTTAGGTGATAACTGCCTCCGCGGATAAGTGGGATAACGCTGGCGCATACTATCCTCCCGTTCCCAGGTCGATTCGCCAGGGGAATGATGTTTCCAAGCTACACGAACCAGTCTGATTGTCTGTCCTCGCAATATCTTCTCACTGACGTCGAGGATGCCAACTGGTTGTTCTTCATATCTCAAGCTAGGGCCTACTGCGATCTCTGAATGATCGACTACATGACTTGGTCCAGTCACGTACCTTCTCAGCTGTGAGACGTGGAATACGTCATGTACTCCCTCTAAGGATGGAGGTAATGCAAGATGATAAGCCACCTCACCAATGCGCTCTAGAATATCAAACGGCCCAATATAACTTGGGCTCAACTTGCCTCTGCTTCCAAATCGAATGGTACCTCGAGTGGGCAAAATTCTCAAGAATACGTGCTCTCCTTCTTTGAACTCTAGGGGACGTCTGTGAGTATCAGCCCAATGCTTCTGTCTGCCCTGAGCTGCTTGAAGATGATTCTGAATCTGTTTTACCTTCTCCACTGTCTGCATTACCAATTCTGGACCCAGTATTTGACATTCACCAACGTCACTCCAACATATTGGCGATCTACACTTCCTTCCGTATAATGCCTCGAATGGTGCCATCTGAATGCTGGCCTGATAACTATTGTTGTAGGAGAACTCCACCAAGTGCAAATAATCTTTCTAAGATCCTTCGAAGTCTAGCATACATGATCGCAACATATCCTCCAAGATCTGAATGGTGCGCTCCGATTGACCATCTGTCTGTGGGTGGTAAGCTGTGCAGAATTTGAGTCTGGTGCCCAAACTCTCTTGTATGCTTCGCCAAAAATGGGATGTAAATCTCGAATCTCGATCCGATACAATACTAATCGGCACTCCATGTAATCTGACGATTTGTCGTATATACATGTCGGCTAGTACCTTTGTGGACTGTCTAACTCTAAATGGCAAGAAGTGTGCCGATTTAGTGAGTCTATCTACGATAACCCATACTACATCTCTTCCGCTGGGGCTCCTTGGAAATCCTGTGACAAAATCCATCGTGATATGTTCCCACTTCCATTCTGGTATAGGAAGCAGCTGTAACATACCTGCAGTCCTCTGATGCTCGGCCTTTACTTGCTGACAGACTAAATATTTAGCCACAAATCTTGCAATCTCCTTTTTCATTCCATGCCACCAAGTCTCGGTACATCTTGGTTCCTCCTGGGTGAACAGAGTACATAGAGATATGTGCTTCAGTCATTAACTCCTGTCTCAATTCTCCATTTGGAACATACAAGCGATTCCCAAACCGTAATGTCCCGTCTTCATGTATGCGAAGTCCTGTCTGCATGCCTGATTCTGTCCTCTCTTTGAATCTTCGAAATCTAGCATCGGTGGGCAATGCCTCTTTAATCTTCTCTATGAGTGATGACTTAACTTCGAGATTAGCTAGCAATCCACTCTGTCCTGGTAAAATAACCTCTATCTGAAGCTCCTGTAGATCTCTCAATAACTCGGGCTGCATCGTCAAGAAATAAGCCGTAGGCTTCCTGCTGAGTGCGTCTGCTACGACATTTGCCTTTTCCGGATGATACTGCAGATCTATATCAAAGTCTACCATCAATTCAAGCCAACGTCTCTGCCTCATGTTGAGCTCCTTCTGAGTATATATATACTTCAGACTCTTGTGATCTGTAAAGATTTCTACCTTCTCTCCATAAAGATAGTGCCTCCAGATCTTCAGTGCAAATATAACTGCTGCTAGCTCCAGATCGTGTGTTGGGTAGTTCTTCTCATGGACCTTCAACTGTCTCGATGCATAAGCAATAACTTTGCCATGTTGCATTAAAACACATCCTAGTCCACTACCTGATGCATCACTGTAAACAACAAAATCTTTTGACCCTGAAGGAAGAGTTAAGACAGGTACTGTTGTTAATCTTCTCTTCAATTCTTCAAAAGCCTTCTGGCAGTCTTCTGTCCATATAAACTCCTGGTCTTTACGTGTCAACTTCGTCATAGGCTCTGCAATTCTTGAGAAATTTTCTACAAACCTTCGGTAATATCCCGCAAGTCCGAGAAAACTTATCACCTCTGCAACTGATGTGGGTGTAGGCCAAATCTCTTACCATGCATTGATGATCTATTCGATCAATTGAGTGGTGCTAGGGTATTCTCGAAGATTGACCTTAGATCCGGCTATCATCAGATCAAAGTCCGAGAAAGTTAATGCACAACCGTACTGATGATCTATTCGATCAATTGAGTGGTGCTAGGGTATTCTTGATGGTCACAGCATTTAGTGCCCTGTAGTCAATGCACAACCGTACTATTCCATCCTTCTTTGGCACAAATAATATGGGTGCTCCCCAAGGTAAAATACTGGGCCGGATAAAACCCTTCTCCAAAAGATCATCAACTTGTTCCTTCAACTCCACTAACTCCTTAGGTGCTAGCCGATATACTGATGAAGTGATAGGCTCTGCTCCTGGAGTTAAGTCTATTGTGAATTCTATT
This sequence comes from Iris macrosiphon, assembly GCA_036927795.1. NCBI lineage: Eukaryota > Viridiplantae > Streptophyta > Magnoliopsida > Asparagales > Iridaceae > Iris > Iris macrosiphon. The sequence goes on from JAYESA010000005.1 coordinate 138,683,156, forward strand.
TTTCAATCAGGCGGTAAACCTGGAAGATCATCAGGAAATATATCCACAAACTCTGATATGACTCTTGGGTAACCTGTCTCCCCTTCTACAAATAGTACCCTAAGAGTAGGCTGAACTCCTTGCTCTACTGCTTCTCGAAGAAACTCAAATTCTGGATGTCCTGGCGGTTTAAATATAACCTTTCCAAGCCGACAATCAAGAGTCGCATGATACTGACTTAAACAGTCCATACCAAGTACAACATCATAATCAGGCATAGAAAAGATCAGAAATTGAGCTCGCATCTCTCTTCCACAGACTACTACAGAACATGATCTACAGACGTTACTAACTGGGATAATTTCTTCTCCCGTAAGATTTCTCTTCATCTTCGGAAGGGGTGCGGTAGCTACTCTATGGGTGGCTACAAAGCTAGCTGCTATAAATGAATGCGATGCTCCAGAATCAAATAAAGCTACAGCTGGTAATAAAGCTACTAAAATAGTACCTGCGATAACTTCGTCTGCAGTAGCTTCCTCCTCAACAGCCATTGTGAATGCCTGTCCTCATCCCTGAGCTGGACCTCTATGCTGCTGGGCCTGCTGAAATAGGGCTGCCTGTGGTGCCAGTGGTGGTCTCTACTGGTATCCTCCTGTAGCTGGTGGCCTGACTCCTCCAACTCATGTCTGCGGTGCTCCCACTGCTGGATAAGCTGATCGTGGTGCAGGTAAAGCTAGTCTTGGTGCTCCCTCTCTATGTTTAGTGCAGTCTCTGGATAGATGATGGTCGGATCCGCAAAGCAGGCATAGTCCCAACTTGCGCCTGCACTCTCTCTCAATGTGTCCTACCTTGCCGCAGTGGTGACAAGTAGGAAGAGATGTGGCCCTGTGTGCTGCTCTCTCTGGTATACTCCTCTGGAATCGTTTTACAGAATCCCCAAGTGCTGTCTTGGATGGTGCTGATGTGATTGGCCTTTTCAGATTTGACTCCCTTCTAGTGACGCGCTCCATGCGTTATGCTGCTGCGAGGACGTCGGTATATGATATAGGTGCGACCGATCCAATCAATCTCTGGAGCTCGAACTTCAGTCCGTCAAAGAACTTCTCAGCTTTCTCTTCCTCTGTCGAAATCAAGGTTGGGGCGAAGCGACTGAGATGAATAAATTCTGCGTTGTATTCTTCCATTGTCATATTGCCTTGGATAAGGCGGTTGAACTTGTCTCTGAGCTCTGACCGTGCAACTGCAGGAATATACATCTCTCAGAAGAGTCTAGAGAACTCTTCCCAAGTGACTCGGTCCTGTCCGAGCCTTCTCTCTTCTGCTAACCACCAACGATGTGCATTTTCAGTCAACTGCATCCTCACTGCAGTCATCCATTTCTCCCTTGGAAGTTCAGCTGCTTCCAACTGGTGATGTATGTTCGTGAGCCATTCATGAACTTCTGTTGGACCCTCTTTACCAGAGAATGTACGAGGCTTGAGCTGACAAAAATCGGTGATAGATCCTATCGCTGATCGCCTCGCTGGTGGATTTGCCTGCTCCAATGCGGATACCAGACTGGTTCTCAGATACTCTGCCTCCTGACGATGTGCCTCTTGCTGAATCTGCTGCTGGGCTTGCATCATGGCATACATTATCTGGAATATTTGTTGCCCGTCCATGGCTTGTCCTGGTAGAAAAACTGGCATCTGTGGAGTGAACTGTAGTGGAGGTGGGATGTCATCTCTCCGGAACCTTGGATTAGGCTGACCGGTTTGATTGCTCTGCGATATTTGTCCTCCGTTGCCTGGTGTCATTCCATCTGTATAAGTAACCACAACGTCGTGTGGCGTATCCAATGGAATCTCATCTCCGTTCCTGGGATCCATTACTCTGCAACCAAAAGATAAACTGTAAGAACGCACAGAGGAATCAACACAGGATGTAAATCAAGTAACAAATTTAAGTTTGATATATAGTTCAAAATGGTTCAAACAATGGATGAGATCCTATAACTTATAATATCCTTAGGGTAGGCTTGTTCAGTCCCTAAGTTGAAACCGAACAATTTAGTCGTAGACCTGCATGGGCCACCACAAAAACCATGTCACACCCCAGTCCCAAAATACCGAGGGACCAGATACGTGGCAATGGCCAGCAGCACACACCGATGGACAAACCCAATTTAATGGATCCATCAAGGCATACTTAAGCTGTAAAATCAAGTCTACGACATCATGGCACAACTAATCTCATCCACACAAGATATAAAATATGATCCATAGAATATAAGGAATGTAAATCATCAACCAGTCTCAACAAAGTGCTTTGGGGTACAACCCGATAAATATCTGATACAATGGTTCAACAGACCAAAATATAAATGACTGAATAAAGTAAATACTGAGCATGAAACATAGATGCTCAGGAAAAGTTTTTAGCTAACACCTCATCCACGGGTGTCGGTACAGCTCCTGTATCTGCTTCTGCTTTGGTCCCGTATACCTCGGGATAGATCTCGTCTGCAAATCCTGGGGACATAATCCGGATCCAGGTCCTTAGGGGACATAGCAAGGTACAGAAAATATAAGCCAAAATAAATGCAGTACAGATAGTAAATGAAATAAATAGGGTAAGTATGTAACCATCTATGTGAAATACAAGTTGAGAGCATCACGAGTACTCAGGCTGAGCCACTACAAGCTCTGTGTCGGGGAGCAGGTAGCGGTAATAACACGTAATGTGCCTAGCTCTGCTACGAGAGTCTACGGCCTCACAATAGTAGTAGATATATATATAAGACAGCCTGTAGCCTGTGTGTCTCTCCCCACCCAATGTAACCACGTATATCATGACCATAACGTCTCATGTCCATGTCAAGCGGGATCATAACTAATGCAACAAGTCATGAAGTATCTATGAATATAGTATCTCTGTCAAGTCCTGTATCCTATACAGAATCACCATAAATATCTCAGGAAGATCCTGTCTTATGAAGTGTCAAGGTCCTGGGTCAAAGAGTACTTGGTAAGACAAGTACGAGAATATAAAGTGTCACAAATGTCCATCTCTAGATGACAATACACAATACCGCGTACGGTGTTGGCACCCGACTAATAATCGGAGGCTAAGTACGTCACACGGTCCTAGGTTAAGCATGCACAGCAATATAAATGAAGCAAGGAAAATATGTAACAATACTGCAGAGTTTGGCAAGGTACACTTGCCTGGTGTTTGAAGACCAACAATTGTCCCTATATCAGTGGATCATGTAGGTACTCCTCCAAAGCTGTAATAAACATCACCAACAGTCTCAGAAGATATCAAATAGCTAGAAACGCCTGTCCTTAAGTCCAATTTGGACACAGAAGAAAAATGACATTTTCGGGCCAAAGCGGGGTCCACATGTGGGCCACTTTGCACCGAAAAGGGTGTCAGGGTCAAAGGTCTCTAAATTCCTCAAACTCAGTGTCTACAAGTCAGGAATAATGATATGAATCCAACAAAACTTCCAGAATTGGATTTCGATGAGCCGATCACAAAATCGTCCGTCAAGTGGAGCCTGTGGGGCCCACGATACACGATTTTGTCAACGTTCTCAGAATCGAACCAAACTTGGGTCACAGGACCAGCGTATTGCTACGAGTCCGATGGCGTAAGTTTCGTCTCGATCCGACGTGTGTACACAAAGTTACAGCGTATTCCAGAACAGGCAGATGCGGGGCGTTGTCGGCGGATACGCGTTGATTACGGTGTGCACGCACATCCAAATCAACTTCTGCGAAATCCCACACGTCCGTATCAACGTCGCGCATGTTTCGGTAAAGACCGCATGCGACCAAGTCATCCCGTTTGGCAGGGTGTACTCAGTTCCGGGGTAAACCAAGGTGTTATTTTTCCTGTTTTTGGATCGTGGTTTGTGATCACCACAGGATGCGATGCACCGAGCGGGTTGCACGGACACCGAAAGGGTTACACAGTCTACGCGTTGCAACAGACGGAATCGAAAATGGAATCACGAGGTAAGAGGAAACGTTACCTGAACAGGGCTCCGAGAAGTCTGAATTCTCGTGTCCGGTGACTGTTTCGACACAGTACCTGTCCGAACTGATGTTGTGTCCGTGTCCGTGTGTCCTGGGTTCTAGGGTTCTGGGTTGATGAACTGGCCGGAGGGGATGGCTGCACCGTGGCCGGCCGAAGGGGATCGCTGCACCGTCGGGGTCGGGGAACGCACAACCGGTTGGGGTCGGGGAACGCATAGCCGGTCGGGGTCGGGGCTGCGCTGGCCAGAGTCAGGGTCGGGGAACGCACATCCGGTCGGGGTCGGGGGTGCACCGCGGTGGGGGATTGGTCTGTCCGGCGAGAGTTCGGGGGAGCACAGCTGCTGTCGGGTGAGCCGCGGGGGGGGGGGGAAAGACACGCACGGCCGGTCGGAGGAGTCGTCCACCGGCCGAAGCTGCGCACGTGGAGGCTGAGAGGCTGAACGGAGATCGACGGCGAGGCAAGGAGATAGGCGGCTGGGTCGGATGAGAGGGGGAGACGGGTCTGGCGGCGGGGCAGCTTTAAATAGCCGCTACAGTAAAATCCGGTGGCTAGGGTTTGGTCGTTTCGAGTTTGGGTTTGGGTCTTCAAGGATCCGACCCGACCGACCCGTTAAGCTGGGTTGGTTCAGTCCAATCAGCGGTTCGGTTTGGTTCAGTCAGGTTTGGTTCGGTTTATATATCCAATAGCTTTTAGGGCTTAAAACGCGTTTCCGGAGTCCAATAAATTCACCGAAAATTACCCTATGTCCGGTTTTTCCTTTTACTCCATAAAATATTATTTCCATAATATTTTAATATCAATTAACTGCATTTAAAAATCCTTTGATCACAATTACCTTGGTTCTTTATCCAGAAAAATACCAAAAAATTGGGGGGAAATTATATTAAAATTATTCTGAAAAATAGGGTGTTTACACTTGAGCAGGTATCCGGTAGCTATGTTGTTGACGCAGGATCGATATTTGTTGGAGGACTTGGAGAGCTTGGGCATTGAGGTGATAGTTTCTGGTTTTGCTATACAGATGTGGGGGTTGCAGATACACTCAAAGTTGATGGATATGATCAAGGCTGCCCCGTATAAGGATGTATCTCTGGGGAGCATCAGAGCTCAAGTAAGAGCAGGATTGGAGGATGATTTCATCATTGCTGAGGATGGTTCTTTGTAGCATGGTATTAGATTGTGTGTGCCTACTGGGAAGCTGCATGAGAAGGTGTTGCAGGAAGCGCATCGCTCTCAGTATTCTATATATCAAGGTGCTAATAAGATGTATCGGGATATGCGAGAAGTGTGTGGTGGTATGGCATAAAGAGGAAAGTGACACAGTTTGTATCCAGATGCTTAGTGTGACAACAAGTGAAATCCGAGAGGCAGAGGCCAGGTGGTTTACTTCAGCCATTACCCATTCCAGAGTGGAAGTAGGAGCACATTAATATAGATTTTGTATCCAGACTTCCACGATCTCCAGGAAGGAAAGACGCGATTTGGGTCATCGTTGACAAGATGACCAAGTCGGCCCACTTTTTGCCTTTCAAGATGGGTTTGTCTACGGAGAAGCTGGCAGAGATGTATGTGAGGCAGATCGTCAGGATACATGGAGTTCCCGTCAGCATAGTCTCGGATCGGGATAGTCGTTTCACTTCTTATTTCTGGAGGAGTTTGCAGGCGAATTTGGGCACCCAGCTCAAGTTCAGTACTGCATATCACCCCTAGATAGATGGGCAGTCAGAGAGGACTATTCAGACTGTAGAGGATATGTTGCGCACTTATATACTAGATTTCGGGGGATCTTGGGAGGACCATCTCCATTTGGTAGAGTTTGGTTACAACATCAGCTACTAGGCTAGTATAGAGATATCCCTATTTGAGGATCTGTACGGGTGGAGATGTCGTACTCCCTTATCATGGGACGATGTTGGAAAGAGAGTTTTGCTAGGGCCAAAGATGGTTGTGGATGCAGCAAAGAAGGTTAGGCTGATCAGAGACAGACTTCGAGTGGCGCAGGACAGACAGTGACATTGGGCTGATAGCCACCGGAGACCTTTGGAGTTTGAGGTATAGTTTTAAATTTTTGTTTTGTGCTTGATATTGGTTGTTTGTTATAGATTAAATTATTAAGGTTATATTTTATTCTAGGTTGGTAGTTTGGTGTTTCTGAGGATTTTTTTGACATGAGGCACGATTCGCTTCGATGGAGGCGGAAAGCTTAGTCCGCGATTCATCGGACCTTTCACTATTCTAGAGAGGGTCTGTGCAGTTGCTTATAGACTAGACTTACTACCTGCATTGGAGGGAGTGCACAAAGTATTTCACGTGTCGTAGTTGAGACAGTACGTGGCAGATCCTAGTCACGTGTTGGATCATTCAGAGCTAGAGGTGGCCCTACTCTTAGCTATCTAGAGCAGCCAGTTAAGATTCTGGATCGGAGAGAGAAGGTGCTGAGGAACCAGACTATTCCCTTGGTACACGTCGCATGGAGGCATCACTCTCTGGAGGAGTCTACCTGGGAGAGAGAGGATAAAATGCGAGAGCGTTACCCATATTTGTTTGTGTCTTGAGGTATGTTCTTTCCTAGTTATGTTATATTCTTTTCTGTTATGTTCTGTTATTTTCTGGGGGTAGTTTCGTCTTTGAATTTTGAGGATGAAATTATTTTAAGGGGGTAGCCTTGTCACTACCACATTTTCTAGGAAAGGATATTTTGGTCATTTTATAATTAATTAAATATTATGCATATTATATAATTCTTTATTATGTTATTTAATTATTGTTATATATTAGTTTATTATTTTGGACTTGTGTTAGTGGACCTAACTAGTTTAGTTTAGACCCACGGATCAAATTTACAATTAGTTAGAATTGAGCCCAATTAGAAGCTCATTCATTAAGAGGATGATTAATTTAATTAAACCCATTACACTAGAACCTTTCCTCCTTAATTATTTCTTCATGAGAGGCCCCAAGGGGTATATTAGACATTGTATAGTAGCTTAAGAGAGGGGCTAAGGGGGGGCGGCCATATAAAGAGGGGAGGAATTCTCTCTCCTCTTTTTATTTCAAATCTAGATCTATAATTTTCCTCAACCAAATTCTTTCATTCCCACATCAAATCTCTACCAAATTTCTTCCCAATTCCTTCCCAAATCACCATTGGGGGCTAGTGGAGCAAGGATCTAAAAGGAGGGAGCAAGGATGTACAAAGAGGATCAAGGATCTACAAGTTGGAGGCCAATTTTATCAAATTTGGAGGTTGCATTGGGAATCAATCTCCCAATAGATATAATACAGTTTTTTCCCTTTAATTAGGTTTCTGTGTTTTAATCATTATAAACCATCAAATATGATGAGGCTACCCATAGGAATTGTAATTAGGTTCATAGGAGGCATATGGAGAAAATTATGGTGTATTTTGTGTCAATTTTAGGGGAATTCCGAGATTGAGATATGCAGGTTGAGAAGGAGCTGTTCTTTGGCATTAACTTGGATGACCGAAGATGTTATATTTTTGGATTTATTTCACAATTCTAGGTGAGCTCTGATACAAACCTTAGTGTCATGCCCCCGTATCAGACAGTGCTTGCAGTATTGAACATTGTTTTCATATATAATTTGTTGGGAGAAAAAAATTGTGTCACCCATACTGATCTGCAGATTGTGAGGGAGGTCTTTAGAAAGATCAACTTCCATACAAAATCTTGCAAAAATTTCCTTGGAGAAGTTATGTGTATCATCCGCAACCGATATGAAATTCCCAAACGAATTCGCCATGCGTTTTATTGTTGACGGGACGAAGGCAATGAGGTTAGGATTTGGGAAGCAAACCCAGACCGCCGCAAGTGGAGATTCTTCCTTGGGATTGAAGTTAACTAACCATTTGAGAGGTTTAAAAGTGTAGGTATCTATCCTGCCGATACCTCTGGTCCAGACCATTATGTGGACTTCCCCAACAGAGAGGTGGAGAACCACGTGTCTTGAATCCATGAGGATAACAGAATAGGCACTGTAAAGTCCCCACCCTATGACACATTCCTTGACACGAGCGAGCTTGGGGCATCCTGAAGAGAACTTTACTATGAACGTGTGCTTGAACTAGGCTGGAATAGAGTCCAGTTCCCGGTTGGAGAAGGAGATGGAAACCTCACTGCTGTCGTTGAGATGGCATGGAGGTTGGTCTTCCAGAAGCACGGCATGTATGAGGGGGAGGAAGGTATTGATTGGTGTTGGCGGAGGATGTCGAGGTATGAGGCTTTGGAAGGATGTGGAGTTGTTTTAGGTGGTGGTGCTGTGAATGAGGAACTAGTACCCTCTGTTCCAGAGGATGGGTTCTCAGCTGAAGGATAGATGAAGGACCAGAGGGTATGAAAAGAGTTCTCCCAGGAGCATCAGCCAGCAGGGGATGTAAAAGATTCGATGTGACCTTAGTAGAAGATAGTTTAGGATCCGGTAGGGTGATCCCAAGTACAAGTAGGGTGTGCTCAAGGACAGGAGGGGTGCTCCCCACGACAGTTGATGGGTCAATTGATGGGACACTAGCTGATGGTCCAACGGTCCCAGACGAGGGAAATGAGGGACCGACGGTCACTGCCAATCTCTGAGCAACTAGGGAGGTCGCCGGAGGAGAGCGAGTCTGGAGGGGTATAAAAGGAGGAGGTTGGGTAGCCACTAGAGAAGATGGTTGCAGGGTCTTTGTAGTTGGAGCCGAGGGAGGGTTCAGTATCGTCACTGTAGAGCAGAGATCAATCTATATATATATATATATATATATATATATATATATATATATATATATATATAAACGTAACTAAAAAATAATTAATTTAAAATATTAAAATTAACTACTTATATGATATAATATAATATAAAACAATACTTACACCCAACTTGATTTTCTCCAAACTCGAATAGAATTTTTGTAGCTTGGTAGTGGTCAATCAAGTTGATGGGACACTATATTTTTTTGTTTTCTTTTGCAACTCTATGTGAGCTCTGATACAAACCTTGGTGTCATGCCCCCGTATCAGATAGTGCTTGCAGTATTGAACATTGTTTTCATATATAATTTGTTGGGAGAAAAAAATTGTGTCACCCATACTGATCTTCAGATTGTGAGGGAGGTCTTTAGAAAGATCCACTTCCATACAAACTCTTGCAAAATTTTCCTTGGAGAAGTTACGTGTATCTTCCGCCATCGAAATGAAATTCCCAAACGAACTCGCCATGCGTTTTATTATTGACGGGACGAAGGCAATGAGGTTAGGATTTGGGAAGCGAACCCAGACCGCCACAAGAGGAGATTCTTACTTGTGATTGAAGTTAACTAACCATTTGAGAGGTTTAAAAGTGTAGGTATCTTTCATGCCGATACCTCTGGTCCAGACCTTTATGTGGACTTCCCCACCAGAGAGGTGGAGCACCACGTGTCTTGAATCCATGAGGATAACGGAATAGGTACTGGAAAATCCCCACCCTGCGACACATTCTTTGATACGAGCGAGCTTGGGGCATCCTGAAGAGAACTTTAGTATGAACGTGTGGTTGAACCGGGCTGGAATAGAGTCCAATTCCCGGTTAGAGAAAGAGATGGAAACCTCACTGCTGTCGTTGAGATGGAATGGAGGTTGGTCTTCCAGAAGCACGTCATGTATGAGGGGGAGGAAGGTATTGATATGTATAGGCGGAGGATGTCGAGGTATGAGGCTTTGGAAGGATGTGGAGTTGGTTTAGGTGGTGGTGCTTTGAATGAGGAACTAGTAACCTCTACTTCCAGAGGACGGGTTCTCAGCTGAAGGGATAGGTGAGGGACTAGAGGGTATGGAAAGAGGTCTCCCAAGAGCATCAGCTAGTAGGGGATGTAAAAGATTCGATGTGACCTTAGTAGGAGATAGTGTAGGATCCGGTAGGGTGCTCCCAAGTACAAGTAGGGTGTGGTCAAGGACATGAGGGGTGCTCCCCACGACAGTTGACGGGTCAATTGATGGGATACTGGCTGATGGTCCAACGGTCCCATATGAGAGAAATGAGGGACAGACGATCACTGCCAATCTCTGAGCAACTAGGGAGGTCGCCGGAGGAGGGCGAGTCTGGAGGGGTATAGAAGGAGGAGGTTGGGTAGCAACTAGAGAAGATGGTTGCAGGGTCTTTGTAGTTGGAGTCGAGGGAGGGTTCAGTGTCGTCACTGTAGAGGCAGAGATCAACTATATATATATATATATATATATATATATATATATATATATATATATATATATATAATCGTAACTAAAAATTAATTAATTTAAAATATTAAAATTAACTACTTATATAATATAATATAATATAATATAAAATAATACTTACACCCAACTTGATTTTCTCCAAACTCGAATATAATTGTTGTAGCTTGGTAGTGGTCGATCAAGTTGATGGGACACTATATTTTTGGCTTTCTTTCGCAACTCTAGGTGAGCTCTGATACTAACCTTGGTGTCATGCCCCCGTATCAGACAGTGCTTGCAGTATTGAACATTGTTTTCATATATAATTTGTTGGGAGAAAAAAATTGTGTCACCCATACTGATCTGCAGATTGTGAGGGAGGTCTTTAGAAAGATCCACTTCCATACAAACTCTTGCAAAATTTTCCTTAGAGAAGTTACGTGTATCATCCGCCATCTATATGAAATTCCTAAACGAATTTGCCATGCGTTTTATTGTTGACGGGACGAAGACAATGAGGTTAGGATTTGGGAAGCGAACCCAGACCACCGCAAGAGGAGATTCTTCATTGGGATTGAAGTTAACTAACCATTTGAGAGGTTTAAAAGTGTAGGAATCTATCATGCTGATACCTTTGGTCCAGACCTTTATGTGGACTTCCCCACCGGAGAGGTGGAGAACCACGTGTCTTGAATCCATGAGGATAACAGAATAGGCACTAGAAAGTCCCCACCCTGCGACACATTCCTTGACACGAGCGAGCTTGGGGCATCCTGAAGAGAACTTTAGTATGAACGTGTGCTTGAACTGGGCTGGAATAGAGTCCAGTTCCCGGTTGGAGAAGGAGATGGAAACCTCACTGCTGTCGTTGAGATGGCATGGAGGTTGGTCTTCCAGAAGCACGCCATATATGAGGGGGAGGACGGTATTGATAGGTGTAGGTGGAGGATGTCGAGGTATGAGGCTTTGGAAGGATGTGGAGTTGTTTTAGCTGGTGGTGCTTTGAATAAGGAACTAATAACCGCTGCTTCCAGAGGACGGGTTCTCAGCTGAAGGGATAGATGAGGGACTAGAGGGTATGGAAAGAGGTCTCCCAGGAGCATCAACTAGCAGGGGATGTTAAAGATTCGATGTGACCTTAGTAGGAGATAGTGTAGAATCCGGTAGGGTGCTCCCAAGTACAAGTACAGTGTGCTCAAGGACAGGAGGGGTGCTCCCCACGACAGTTGACGGGTCAATTGATAGGACACTAGCTGATGGTCCAACGGTCCCAGACGAGGGAAATGAGGGACCGACGGTCACTGACAATCTCTGAGCAACTAAGGAGGTCGCCGGAGGAGGGTGAGTCTGGAGGGGTATAGAAGGAGGAGGTTGGGTAGCCACTGGAGAAGATGGTTGCAGGGTCTTTATAGTTGGAGTCGAGGGAGGGTTCAGTGTCGTCACTGTAGAGGCAGAGATCAATCTATATATATAATCGTAACTAAAAAATAATTAATTTAAAATATTAAAATTAACTACTTATATAATATAATATAATATAATATAAAACAATACTTACACCCAACTTGATTTTCTCCAAACTCGAATAGAATTGTTGTAGCTTGGTAGTGGTCGATCAAGTTGAGGCCTCCAAAATCGGATTTTTCGAACTATTGTAAATTTTTTTTTTTTTCACTTCAGTCTCTATAAAATAGCTAACTCCCGAATAGAACACAAAATTGATTAAAAGTATTATAATAGAGCGAAGGATTTTTTTTTTTTGTGATAAATTTGGATAAATTAATACTTATTTATAAAAAATATTAGGTGCCAAATGACTACAAATACTCTTGAAATATAGGTGTTATTGAGACATTTTGGTTAACTAAAATATCCATAATTAAGATTCATACATAGCTAAATAAGGGAGGTACTTTATTCATAGGATGCTGGAAAAAAAATTTTTAAATACTTTTATTAGATGGCTATTAGAGGGTATTTGGCCTTGCCAATCCCTCTTTCCTTCATAGTGTGACAGGGTCAAAGTTTTGAGTTATTTCTTCCTCCTCCCACCTGTTCTCTTCTTTCCGTTCCGTGGTTCTCCTCTCCTCTCTCTAGTCTCTATCATCCATTCATTCATTTTGTATCGATATTTTTGGACTTTTGCTCCTACCTCTCAAATAAATAAATAAAATACACGAAACTAGAACGCGTACCATCTTCTTTTTCTTCTTCGATTCAAGTTCTTTCCATGGAGGAGGAGGAACCCATGGTGGGGGGCTCGCGCTGCAATGAGTTTGGGCTGGTGAAGGAAGGGAAGGGGAGGAAGCTGTGGAAGAAGGTGAAGTACCAGCTGGTGGAGTACCATTCTCTCCCCGGCTTTCTCAAAGACAACGAGTACATCTTGGGCTACTACCGCTCCGAATGGCCCCTCAAGCAGACCCTCCTCAGCATCTTCACCATCCACAACGAGACCCTCAATGTCTGGACGTAAGCATCATCAACAACTTCCCTTTCTTGATATAATATTGATTAGTTCTCATAAAATTTCATGTGGGTCAACCTTGGTTTTTTGGTTCTCATTGATTGTTATGCTAATCGTTGGGAAATTCTCTTTATTTTATTTATTTTAATTTTTTTTTGGATCTAATATTGATTGGTTTTCATAAAATTTCATTTGGGTCAACCTTGTTTTTTTTTTTTTTTTGTTCTCATTGATTGTTATGCTAATCGTTGGGAAATTCTCTTTATTTTTATTTTGTAGAATTTCATATGGGTCATTATTTTTATTTATTTACATTGATTGATTCTAGTAGCTAATAGAGGATGGTAATGAGTAAGGATGAGTTTGTTTGGCCTGTTGGTGGTGAAATTCGAATTTGGTCTGTTTGCCTGCAAGGAATTGGAATTCCTGGAAACTTAAGAGTGCAACAATTGGTTGCCTAATTCGCTTGTTTGGTTGAATGGAATTGGGGAATTTCAGTTCCACTGGGAAATCCACTTTTTATGTTGAGAAGTTGGGGAGTGGCTTTTACAATTTATGGAAACTTTTACTTGGCATTAACGATTTGATCAAGTAAACATAGAAATTGTGATTCCTGGAATCCAAATCTTGTATGAAATGTTAGGAGACCTGTCATGTCAACCAAAAATACTAATTTGAAATATCAATTCCAAATCCTTACATTCTTATGTTTCAATTATAAGCTTTGGAATGTCGATAGCTTTTGGTGTTGTGTCCTTGTCAAACACATAACAAACCTCCAAATACACTATAGTGCGCCATAATTGGTGTCAAGTCTGTGTCATTTCTGTGCAACATAAGATTTAAGTTTTAGCCCAAAAAATATATAATAGAACTAACAAAATAGAAATTTTGAGTTTCATCTATAATTCTTAAGATTTTATCTATTAGCATGTGAATTAACCGTAACCGTCTCAGGGAACCACTTTCTTACTAATCAAATTTAAGCTTGGGAATCTGGATAAAATTTCCTTGCCCATTTGACCTTTTCTGGTGAAATATCTATTAATTACTGACTTCTTTCTCAGTGTTTCTTTAGAATATTTTGTTGGAAATGGATGTTTCTTAGAATTAATAATGAAGTCCTCCATATCCGAAAGAAAAGATATTTTTCTTCGACGACTTTGTTAAGATTAATGTTTTCTCCTTTAAGTTAATTAAGATTAGTGTTTTCTCCTTTAAATTAATCATAATTTTCTTTAGTGAACTTCTATTAGAATTTGTTTGATGTTGATGCTTTTGGTTAGATTATAAAATCTCTTCTTATGGGTTTCTCTCTTTTACTTATGCAAAAGAAATGAACTCAAGATAAATTCGTTGTTGATTGGTCTTTGTTGTTCCTAAACCTTAATTGGTATTTCCTATCCTATGTTTTGGTTCTTACAATTAATTATTTGTAGCATTAATCTTTTATAAAAAAAACATCGATAGTCTATGAACTTTGGGCATTTAATTAGAGATATGTTCCAAAAAACAAACTACTCAAAATCCTTTAATATGAAAACACATTAGCTAAAAAGTTAAAAGGGATGACAATCTCATTAACCTCGTAAAAATTCATAATCATTATCCAATCATTCTCCTATTAGAATGAGATCAGTTATGGAACATAAGAAAGCTCTATAAAAGATCTCACATAGTTTATTGCTCGGGAGTTGACTAGATGTCAGCCCTTTATGTTGGTGCCATATTGCTAGCCAAGACAGTTTTGAGCATGAGAGGGTCATGCCATAAAACCTAGGCAGTTATCATCTACCTTTTATAGGATTATAGTCTAGACTATCATCGACCTTTTGAATATGCAGTTAAGCTCATGTGTAGCACCCTCCAAAAGTTCCCCTAAGACTATAAATAGTCTAGACTAAATGAATATTAAGATGATGCAACTTTCTATAGGATTGCATTCCTCGTTAATAGAACATTAAGCCAAAGAGTGAAAAGGAATGACAACCCGTAACTCTGGAAAAATTGTTGTTTAGAAATCTTCTCCTATGTTTATCACTATTCTAAAAGGATGCCGCCTAGGCGCTAGGCGGCAGGTGTCCGCCCGATGCCCGCCTAGGCACCCGCCTAATCCCTCCGACGTCCGACTATGCATGTTATGGGGTTTTATGGACTTTTATGCAATTTTTATTAGATTTTTTGAATTTTTTTTATATTTTTTGAATCGCATACGTCTAGGCGGCTGCCTAGGCGGACTAGGCGCTAGACGGCGGGTGCCCGCCCGACTAGCGCCTAGTGCTTTTCACAACCTTGATGTTTATCCTAAACTTTTAGTGGAATATTACTAGCATTTATGTAAACTATTTTAAGAAAACAAGTCTTAACCCAATCTTTATAGGATACACCTCAAGAGTCGATAAAAGGAATATTCTATCATTTATTGTGTAAACAATTTTAAGAAAATGATTCTTACCCCTATCTTATAAGATACACCTCAAGAATCAATGGGAATTGATGATCCACCTTAAAACTACAGGTGTTCTTCTAGTAATCAACCGAAAGCTGGTTGTGTTTGTTATTTGTTGATTCTTGTTTCTTTATTAAATTCTTTTTTTAACATTTCCCTCTTTCCAGCCCCAGACCAGATTAGTCTGATTCTGGCTTCATGAACTAACAACGAGCCACCATGGGATGGGGGCTCTCTCGTTAAAAGATAATGTTGTATTTTTTGAATAGTGCTACTATAATTGTCTGGAATGATACAATGGGCTAAGATATAATACAACTATTTGGGTGAGATGAGCTTTTGTTGTTGTAATATTAATCGAAGCTTCGCATATTTTAATGCTTTTAATCCCTTACAATGATGCATATGATTTATAATCCACAATGTTTGCCAGACATCTCTCTAGTCTATAATTGTCTGGAAAGACAGTACACCAACTATACAGTATTATACAACCTTATTCTACCTGAGTTGTAATTTCTTTATGGATGTGCCGCATAAGATTATGCTTCTATTCCCTTAGGATGATGCATGTGATCCTTAGCTTAGAAGCTAGAAGGGGAGCGGAGGTAGGAGCGGGGGAACACGACTACTTAGAAGAGTCTGAAGTTGGGAACGTGCACTAATAAAAAAAATTATGTTTATTAATTATTGTTATCAAAATTTATAAATTTTCTAATATTTATTAGAATCTATAAAGTTTAGTACAAAGTTACAGAGAGATCATTCACATGTAGACTTTTTATGATGTAAAGGTAAGTAATCGTTAGTTTCTTGGTACTTTGATAAACGTGTATTAAATTTTTTGTTTAACTTTCTTTCCAAAATTTATGTACTCTTTAAAATTGTGGTCATATTATGGGAAGCGCTTATGTCGTCGGAGAAACGCGCTCTCGTCGCCGGAGAAACGAGCTACCAAATAAAAACCGCCAAATTGAGGTTCTTACTGAGATTCCTTTACCTCCTAGGAGTTTCTTGCTTCTAAGATCCTTAGTACAAGGTTTAAAAACTCGATTTTGGTGTTGGTTTCAGATACTTCCTATGAGTTATCAGTTTTGGGGTTTTGGCAAGGTCCAAGTATCAGTCAATCCCGATACATAGTGGTCGTCTATGTTACCTGGACTCGGGTACGGGTGTCGGGTACAGGTACATATCCAAGAGTCGGACCCTTCAAACTCATAATTGAAGGATACACAAACTCGGCTAAAAATGATCCTAATTTTGGATACGGGTACGAGGATATGACTAAGATTTCATAAAAAGACATGTAATTATAAACTAGTAGTAAACTTTACTGAACTATTTGAATAAGTCCCTAAGGGACCGTCCCTTCAGCTCGCCTACTACTTTACTACTAGTCTACCATATTAAAATAAACTATCTACTTCACTACTACATTAAAATAAACTATCAACTTAACTACCAGTCTTCCAATTGTCCCCATGAAGGATTTGATTGTCACCATGGTGAAGGATTTGATTGTCACCATGGAAGATCGGATACGAATCCCATATCCATACTCATGTCCTATCGGGGTCGACATGGGTACTTCTCCTTAAAATGGAGAGTCTGGGTAACATAGGTGGTCGTATCTTACCGTTTTGGCATGTCCGATCCCCACCAATACCGTCTAATATAAACATTTGGGGCCCTTTTCTAGTCAATCAGCAAAAGAAAAAGAAGGAAAAAAAAAATCAGTGGGTGTACTTTGTCTAAAAGCAAGTAAATGAATAAGTATTTATTGCATGTGGAGGATTTAAAAATTAACAAGAAACAACAAATAATACGATTTTTTTGCATAAATATATCAAGTATTTTTCTAGTTTTTAATAGATTTATACTAATATTTGGTTTAAAGAAACCAAAAACTCCGAAACTCCGATATGAAATCGCCATAACCCTACTCATTAGAAGGATCCACAACCAATTATGATATCGATACTGTGATCCTTAGGTTTAACGGTTTTGTATCAAATTTTTAATGTAGTTTCCGACCCTCCAATTACGATCAACATGAAGACATTATGAGCCATCGGAAGTAGCACTGGAAGTGGACAGACCATCGTCCTCTTCTCCTTCATAGGATAATGTGTCACCGTTCTCTTCCTGTCCTTCCATTCCAACATCATCTTCCAAAGCACGAGGATCAGTTGTCTCTATCCTTGGTGGCTCGGACCTAGCACCCAAGGATGAATAGGAGGAGAATACCTTTCAGAAGAATCATCGGCCGACAAATGATCATCTGCATCAAATCTAAGCGATTATCTCTTATATAGTCCACCCGAACCTTCAAGAGAGCTACTATATGACATAATTTAAAAGAAATAACTCCTAACCTTAAAGAAACGAAAGCCAATAAGGAAAAGGTTGGAAGAAGAAAATAGATCAGGAAGCCAAAGAATAAAAGGTTTGTCACTGGCACTTTTGAAGAGAACTGAGAGGAATGAATTTCTTTTTCCTTCCTCAATTATATATAAGAAACTCAGGTTGATGTCAGGCTCGAAAGTCAAAAGA
Source organism: Iris macrosiphon (assembly GCA_036927795.1). NCBI lineage: Eukaryota > Viridiplantae > Streptophyta > Magnoliopsida > Asparagales > Iridaceae > Iris > Iris macrosiphon. The sequence continues at coordinate 138,700,815 of JAYESA010000005.1, forward strand.
ATCAATGACGATGGCACGTTTTTTAAGAAGAAAAAAATTAAATATCCAATACACAGAACCTTAGGCGTCCATTGGTTTCATCAAATCTTTAACATGATTGAGAGAAACCGTCCGACAAATGTCAGACTTGACGAAATGTTTGATCTGACATCTGTCTTGTGTGTCGTCTTTAGTGAGAAGGTAAAAACATGATGGTGTTCGATATGCATAGTCGGTCACCAACCAGATAAAAGACGGGGACATAAAGCAAATTATCAACTTAACGAAGATGATAATATGTGCCCCCAGGGTGTGGCAATTGATATGGATATGAAAAATTCAACTCAAAACCTATTTGAAAATCTACAAGCAAATTTCAATGACACCACGATATGTCTTGGTGAACAAATTGAATACTGTGAAGCAAAGCCCAAGTGGACAGCCTAATTGATGATATCAACATACACCGTCACTCTGTGGAAAATAGTAATAATTTAAATCTCAAGCAGGGCCCTGCTCTCTGGACTAGACTGCTCAGATTTTGTGAAACCTAGTAGTATGTTTGTTTTTAAGTCGATCATTTAATTCGAGCTGGAGAGCATATCCGACCTGATCCATTGAAAATATAGAAGATGGTAACTCAACAGACTGAACCCAGATGGTGTGGTTTAATGATGTTTCAGTTAATTTTGCCCCTTCCTCCTACTAATTACAATGTTCCTAAGGTAACCAACCAAAATATCTCTCCTCTTTCCCTGGTCCTCTCCTCTGTCTCATTCATTCATTTATATGGAATGGATCAATATTTTTACATCTTAAACAAAAAGACGGAAATGAACATGTGCATCATCATATCCTGCTCCTCCTCCCTCGTTTCTTTCTTTGATTGGAGTCCTTCCGAAATCCATCCCTTTTATTTTGGTCCCAATGGATTCTTTCATTGGAGTCCTTCGAAATCTATCCCTTTTCTTTAGGTCCCAATGGAGGAGGAGCCGACGATGAGGGGTTCGTATTGCAATGAGTTTGGGCTGGTGAAGGTAGGGAAGGGGAAGGGGAGGAAGCTGGGTAGAAGGTGAAGTACCAGCTGGTGGTGTACCATTCCCTTACCGGCTATCTACATCTTGGGCTAACCGATCCGAATGGCCTCTCAAGCAGATCCTCCTCAGCATCTTCACAATCCACAACAAGACCCTCAATGACTGGACATAAGCATTATTTTTTGGTATTTTTTTTATCTATATTGATTGGTTTTCATGAAATTTCATGTGGGTCATCCTTAATTTTGTTTTTATTGATTGGTTATTGCTAATGGGAAATGGTTATGAATATTTGTTGGGAACTCTCTTTAACGTTTGTAGAATTTCACATGGGTCACTCTTGTTTTTTTTTTATTGGTTGGTTATAGCTAATAATTATTTCTTTCCCTTATTTTTGGTAAAATTTCTTATGGGTCATTGTTGTTTTTTAGTTATATTGATTGGTTTTTGTTAATACTTAATAAAGGATAAGAATGAGTAATAATAAGTTTGATTGGCCTGTTGATGGTGAGATTTGAAATGAGTCTGTTTGGCTGCAAGGAATTGGAGTTATTGGAGCCTTGATGGCAGCAATGTGCTATAATTTGCTTGTTTGGTCGAATGGAACTGAGGAATTTCAGTTTCACTGGGAAACCCTTTGGCGGTAGCATTTCATTTTGTGGGATCTTTTTGCTATCATTTATAACTTCTTTTTTCATATACGAGATGTTAACAATTTGACCAAACCAATTTGTTTGAAACTGTACGAGTCCAGTCATGTCAACCAAACAACAAAAATTGAAATTGCAATTCCAGAAGTTTTAGTATCAAGAATCTTAATATTTTCTAGATTTCAAAATCCTAATATTCTTGGATTTCAGTTTTAATCTTGGGAATGTGGATAGCTTTGGTGTTGTTTCCTTGGCAAGCACAGAGAGAAACAACATGACTCTCAAAATACGCTAGAACACGCCATAAACAATGCCAAGTCAGGGTTGCCATGTTCAAAATTTGTCATGTCCATGCAACATAGCACTTTACTTTTATCTCAAAAAATATAGGATTAACAAGAGATTTTTTTTGTCCAATCGACAACTCTAAAGATTATATTTATTAGTACATGAATTAACTGTCTCACAGAACTTCCAATGTAATCAGATTTAAGCTTGGGAATCTGGATAAATTTTTCTTGCCCATTTAACTTATTTTAGTGGAACATCTATTGATTCCTGTTTCCTTCTCTCATTGTTTTTTTTTTTTGAGTTATTTTCTTGAAAAATGGATTTTTCTTAGAACTAATAATGAAGTCCTACATATCCAATAAGATATTTTTTTTTCAGCTGCTTTGGTAAGAAACATGTTTTCTCCTTTGAGTCAATTGTAATTTAATTTGGTGACTGAAATCTGTTGGGATTTTTTTTTCTTTTTCATATTGATGCTTTTGATTAGATTATAAGATATCTTCTTATGGGCTTCTTTCTTTCTCTTAGAAAATGATTTTCTTACCAAATTCTCTTATGCAGGAAGGAACAAATTCAAAAACATTTTTGTTGATCGGTCCTTGTTGTTCCTAAACTATAATTGGATTTCCTATCCTCTGTTTAGTTCTTATAATTAATCATTTGTAGTATTGATCTTTTATAGAAAATGTTGATTGTCTATAAACTTCGGGGATTTAATACGTTCCAAAAACCTACACAAGAATCCTTCAGAAAGAAAAACATTAGACGGAGAGTGAAAAGGAATGACAATCCCATTAAGCTCCGAAAGTAGTTTAAATTTATAAAGAATCTAGACTAGTAAGACGAAAGATGTTATTTTCTATAGTTAATTGCATTCATCTCTAATAGCACATTAACCCAAAGAATGAAAAGGAATGACAACCCCATAGCTCTGAAAAAATTGAGGTTGAAAAATCTTCTCTTATGTTTATCCTAAACCTCCAGATGGAATATTTCTATCATTTATTGTGTAAACAATTTTAGGAAAACAAGTCTTACCACCATCTATATGAGATACATCTCAAGGATCAACGGGAATTGAGGATCCTTCTTTAAACTACAGGTGTTCTTAACAGAAAGGTTATTGAATTTGTTATTTGTTGATTATTGTTTCTTTATTAAATTGTTTGTTTGTTAACATTTCCCTCGTCCCAGTCCCACACCATAGTCGTCTGCTTGTGGCTTCATGAATTCACACCAAGCCAATATGAACTCTTTCATTGAAAGATTTTGTTGTGATTTCTGAAGAGTGCTACTATAATATACCATATGATACAATATAAATACAACTTTTTGTATAGAATTAGAAAATCTACCATCCTTTTTACATATAAGGAAGTGATCAATTCCTTATATGTAAATCATATCCCCTTGTATGTGAAATGTCCCTTATTCTCTTATATATGTATTTGTCTTTAAGCATTTTGATAGTTCTTGTTGATGTGCACTAGAATTGCTTACAATAGGTAAACATTGACTATGATAGGCAATGCACTGTCTATAGCACAATGCTTTTATCATCAAATTTGAGAGAAGTTGTTATAGATCGTCTCTCTTTTGGCAATAGAGTTGCAATAACATATGTTCATAATATATAGTATCATATATTATGCCCCTTCTATTGAAGTTGCTTAGAATTATGTTCAGCTTTTGTTAACCTTCTTATCCTTTTGACTAAACACCTCCATTTGATATCCAGGCACTTAATTGGGTTCTTCATTTTTCTCGCTCTGACTATATACACAGCAACCAAGGTTCCAAAGGTTGTAGATCTCCACTCTTTGCAACAGCTATCAGATGTATTGAAGAAAGCCGACCTGCAAAAGATTCAGTCTGAGATTGTATCTTGTCTGCCTTCATTACCTCATTTATCAAATTTGCAAAGAATAAAAGATGAATTGAAGACTTCCTTGGACATACTTCCATCTCTATCCAACTGGCACCTCGTGGAAGTTCTCTCAAATTGTTTGCCGCAAAGATTTTCCAATGGCAACCAAACTAATGTAAGTATTCTTGGAGTGTATATGATTTGCTAAGTTTTCTAAAAATGTAGTTAATGTGATTGAACCAAGGTTCAAAGTATCGGTATCGGTATCGGACTATTCCTATGAGTATCGGGATCGGCGGTATCGGTAGTATTGGCGGTTTCGGATTGGAGTATCGGATTTTTTGGTATCGGAAAGCAAACAACTATTAGTAAATTATTAACATTTTAGAGAATATATTTTATACATTTATGAATAATTTAAAGTATTTCCAGTATTGTTTCTTAGTATTTTTTATATTGAATGAAATAGTAGTCATCCTTGTCGATTGATTTATATGCGATAGATAAGTTTTCCTCTTTTCTATATTTTTACAACCTTAGTATGCTTTTACACCCTTTCTAATTGGTCTTTTTAATTCAATTTTTTTTGCCGAATTGACTGGAAAAGAGACATCTAATGTCGGTATCGGTCAGTATCGGGTATCGGTCGGTATCGGATCGGGAGATGCCAAACTGTATCGGTATCGGCCGTATCGGATCGGTATCGGCCGATACTTTAAACTATGGATTGAACTTGCATCTCACGATAATTGATCATCAGACAACCCATTGTTAATTAGCGAGAGGGACAACATATTGGTAATTCTTGATAGGACTCAACTAATTAGAATGTCTTTATTGAGGTAGGATGGGTTGCATATATATAGTAAGGAGAGGTGAACCTCATTGTACATTAATACATGTGGGACTAAAAATAGAATACGAAAAGAATAGTCATATATAGCATTAATCATGACTGGCCATTTAAAAAATAGCATTCACCTTTTCCTGCAAGATCTAAGATACTAGAAACCAAACTTAAATGTTTGTTTCCTTTGGATTTAATCCATGCCTATGCATCACATGATCAATCTGAGTTTAGTTTTTGCATTTAAAGATACCACGGATTATCTTTTTTCAGATTTAGATAGTTCATCTCTGGACTTCTAATCAACTTTTTGTGCCATTAAGTTGTCCAATTCTTTGTACCTGAAGCAGCAACCTCAGAATATTGTTGTAGAGCATGAACAAAAATTTTGGAAAAAGAAAAGAAAGAAACCCTATACTTTATGGGTTACTGTTCTGAGTAATGTGAACTTGTAATCGCACATGTTCATGTGGTGCAGGATACAAATGAATTTAGGCTTTTTCTTGCAGGAATTTCTAAAACTTCCTTGATCCTAAGATCAGAATCAGATATGAGGAACTCTGAAATACCATTCTCTCTTCTCATGAAGCATTACAGCAGGAGTAAAATTATCATAACTTCATACTCTGGTCATTTCTAATAGACAACACTAGTGTAACTTTATTAGGCTTTTGTCACTGAACTTGCATTGTTTCTTTTAAATAAATATCAAGTCATTGTGCTTATGCTAATACTACTTTTTGTTAATATTAATTGCACCTAATCGGATATCAATCTATGCAGCGGAGCATGAAAGAGGATGTGGCCAACATGATTGCTCCTCTTCTTGTACGACCCATTGCCCGGTGGCCTTTCTTTGCCTTCCTAGGTGGAGCCATGTTCTGCCTTCTTGCCAGCAGTACTTGCCACCTGCTCTCCTGCCACTCCAGACGATTAGCATATATTATGCTCCGACTCGATTATGCAGGCATTGCTGCCCTCATTGCCACTTCCTTTTACCCTCCCGTGTACTACTCCTTCATGTGCAATCCCTTCTTTTGCAACCTCTACCTCATATCCATTACTCTTCTTGGGATAGCCACGATCGCCGCTTCCTTATTGCCAGTCTTCCAGAGCCCAGAATACCGGGTTATTCGGGCTGGTCTCTTCTTTGGCATGGGTGTGTCAGGTGTAGTGCCGGTGATCCACAAGCTCATCATGTTTAGGCACAGGCCGGAGGCGCTGTATACAACAGGGTATGAGGTTCTCATGGGAACTTTTTATGGGCTTGGAGCACTGGTTTATGCTGCGAGAATTCCAGAGAGGTGGAAGCCTGGGAAGTTCGACATTGCTGGGCATAGCCATCAGCTCTTTCATGTGCTGGTTGTTGCTGGAGCTTTCACACACTACAAAGCGGGGCTGGTCTATTTGAAGTGGAGAGATCTGGAAGGCTGTTAGGAAATATGTTTCGATGTAGCATAGATTGAGAAACATGTAACATGGGCTTGATCTAAGAATATGTGTGCCAGTAAGAGGAGAAACGAATTCTTCTGGCTTTTGGTTGGGTGGATTCAAGTGTATCTATGAATGCTACATGGCAAATGTAGAATATAAATAATAATGGTGCTTCTGCTAATGATACTGCAGGTGAGGTTTTCATCATTATCTATAAATGATGATCTTAATCATTCTGGATGCTCTTTTAAGTAAATTATAGGGAATTATAATTGCCAAGAAAGCTTTTACATTGTTGAAAAATTTTCAAAGTCGGCTACCAAAATCATCTTTAATTTATAAGGGAAGCTGTAAATTTCATTTTTAAAAACTGTAACAAATTGAGGATAGTTTTGGTAATCTATGTTGAAATTTTTTGGACATTGTAAAAGTCTCTTTACATACAGAACCTGTTCAACTGCAACCAAAAAATAATAAGGAATTTTGAAGCCATTTGGTTTGAAGAAAGCGATTTTGATCATTCCCCAGAAAAGTAAAACGGAATATTGTGATACAAAATAGTAAGAAGAAAGCTGCTGAGCATTTAAAGCTACTACAGGAATAAGTCTGCATATTAATACATCAATGACAGACCAGTTTACAATGGTAATGGCATTCCTCAATGACATGCCCATTTCATTTTCTGTTCTTTCTAAGCCACTCACGGATGCCCTTATCGGATTCAGAGAGTTCTTCTTCGCTTTTCCCTTGATCTGAGCCTTCAACAAACTCAAAGTAATCCTTGTAGTTCCGCCTGTAATATTCATCGAGCCTCTGAAAAAAATAAAATAAAATAACAATCAACAAAGAAATTAAACTTGGATTTAAGCAGGATATATTTCCTCTTCTCGGAACTACCAAGACACATAAAAACTGCTTCAATTGGGTCACGTTTGAAAAGGAAGTTATTCATTTTCTCTGTTTGGATGTCAAAGGAAAGAAAAAAATTATTTCCATAGAAAATGAGGAAAGAAAAGAAAAATAAAGAGAAATGATTTCTCTGTCCACCTAAAGATTTACTTTTCCATCGTAAAGATTCACTTTTTCTTCCAATTTTTCTTGCCTTTTCTTTCCAAACACCGGAAAAAAGTTTATGAGAATTATTTTCCGTGGAAAGAAAATAACAAAAATTTGATTTTCTTTCATTTTCTTTCCGCGAACCAAACGAGGCCTTGGAGCATATTGTTCGTCAAGATTCGCCAACCTCTTTGTCATTCTTTTCCTTGTTCTCCTTCGACCTCCTCAGATATTCTGCGAAAGTTAATGTGAAATGAAATAAATATGCTAGTGCTTGGTATCCACTGATGCCCAAGGATCTCACTCCTTCATCTCTTGTGGCGGAGATTACCTTGAAGAAGTGCAGTCTTCGGATCACTGGTTGTAGGTACCATAGTCGCAGTTGACAACAGAATGAAAGATACTAGGCCCCTTCTCCCAGCAACATTTCTTCCAACTGCACTGTCTAGTTGCCTTGGGCCTTTTACTGCTAATATTCTACATGCAGTACCTGGCCAACTCATCGCAGTAAGATTTCCATGAGGTAGAGCCATGGATGATCACCTGCTTCTTTCTATTCAGGCTAGGCTAAGATGAGGTATGATAATGGTCAAGTATGGAATTTGTCAAGACCACAAGATCTTGAGGGATAAGATGAGATGCAAATATCTGGAACTTGAACTTGAATGGTCTACACTTGCTTCATAACTCAATATTTGGTCAATAGGGCCCAAGAAAAACTAAGATTTTAGCTTCTCTTTTGGCAAAATAACAATTTACTACTGAGATTAATAGAACAAAAAAAAAATGTTTATGATTGCATACAATAATTCCAACAAGCCAAGAATGTCAATTCTCAACTTGGCCAAACAAGCTAATTAAAATCTAAGAAAGGCTAGTCAGTTCCCCAGGTTTGATTTGGAATAGCTGTTACACATAATTTGTTGGAAACGAAAGTGCGGAAACCGTTCCTCAAATCAAATAGTACCTGTGAGAGAACCGAGCAAAACGCACAAACAAAAAATGCCAAACACAAATCGCAGACACAGAGATTTTTTGCGTGGAAAATCCTTGCGGGAAAAACCACGGGACGATCATAGTCCAACTCTGAAAAGCCTCCACTAATGGAATAAGAAATACACCGACTCCTTACAAACTTCTCACCGATCCAAACGGATCACCACAACTCTTTTGGAACAGAAAATAGATTATAACCACGAAGAAGAAAGACAACGAGAAATATCTGAAACTGATCTCCTTCTTCGAAACGGCCTCTAATTATTCTTTCTCCTCTCCAATGTTGCAATGACACTCTTGCCTCCTTTTCTCTCATTGTTGCTATATTTTTTTAGAGAGAGAGAGATATTTTAAGGCTTGGACCGGTTATGTAGAATGACACATATATATAGCCTTAAACCCACAACTAGCATTCCTATTATAGATAGAAATATCCAATCCAAATCCAAATCCATTGACATATTCCTATTATATATAGGAATATCCAATCCAAATCCATTGAGTTCCTATTATATTTAGGAATATCCAATCCAAATAAATTAAGGTATTCCTATTATATGTAGAAATACTCAATCCTACTCCGAAATATTTTTCACATATGTTGGGAACCCAACCTACTCCAACAAATCTCCCCCTTCACAACTATGTGGAGGGGGTCGCCATCCCGACGATCCGCCTGCAGTACTCAAAAAATTTCCTTGGTAGAACCTTTGTGAACATGTCTGCTCCGTTGTCATCTGTATGAACCTTCTCAAGCGCCGTTTCCTTCTTGTCAACCATATCCCATATCCAATGATACCGGGTATCAATGTGCTTGGACCGGTTATGAAATGCATGATTCTTCACAAGGTGAATAGCACTCTGACTATCGCAAAGCAAAGAATACTGCTCCTACTTTAGCCCAATTTTCTGCAGCAGCTTCTTCATCCACAGCAACTCCTTCAAGCCTCCGTCGCCGCAATGTATTATGCCTCTGTCGTCGACAAGGTAACACACTTCTGTAAACGCGACTGCCACGATACTGCTCTACCAGCAAACATTATCACATAGCCCAAAGTCGATCGCCTCGTCTCTACATCTCCAGCCACATCAGCGTCGGTATATCCAACCAGCTTTGGCTCGTCACCACCAAATAAAAGTCTCTAATCGGTAGTACCCTGAAGATATCGTAGAATACACTTGACCCCACTCCAATGTACCATTCCAGGATTGGAAGTGTACCTGCTAACTGTGTCGACTGCGTAAGCAATGTCTGGCCTCGTACATACCATAGCATACATAAGACTCCCCATGGCTGAGGCATATGGAACTCGCTCTATATCTTCCTTCTCGTCCTCGGTAGATGGACACTGCTCATCAGTGAACTTAAATTGAGCCGCAACAGGGTTACTCACTTTCTTCGACCCGTCCATCCCGAAATGCTAAAGTATCCGGTGAATGTACTTCTTTTAGGACAAGTGTAGCAGCTTGGACTCTCTCTCTCTCTCTCTCTCGGACGATCTCCATCCCAAGAATAGTTTTTGTTGTTCCCAAATCCTTCATAGAGAAGGCCGTGCCCAGTTGGTGCTTCAACTCTGCTATCCTAGAGGCATTCCGACTCACTAACAGCATGTCATCAACATAAAGCAACAAAATGATAAAATCATTCTTGACGAAGTACCTCACAAAAATACAATGATCCGACGTCGTCCGTGCATAGCCATGCTCCCCCATAAATGACTCAAACTTTCTGTACCACTGCCTCGGAGCTTGTTTCAGACCATATAAGCTCTTCCTCAACCGGCAAACCAAATATGACTTGTCCTTCTCACAGAATCCCTCTGGCTGCAACATGTACAACTCTCCTCAAGATCACCTTGGAGGAATGTCGTCTTCACGTCCATTTGCTCGACCTCCAAGTCGAAACTGGCTGCCAATGCTAGCACCACCCGTATAGGCGACTGCTTGACGACTGGCGAAAAGATATCATCATAATCTACGCCTTTTCACTGACCGTAGCCTTTAATTACCAGCCTCACTTTGTATCGAGGACAAGTAGCATTATTTGTCTGCTTCACTCTGAACACCCATCGATTCTTCAAAGCCTTCTTGTCATTTGGCAACCACACCAGATCATAAGTAGAGTTGGCCTCCAAGGAACTCATCTCCTCCTGTATGGCCTCCATCCACTCCTGCCTGTGTTCGTCTTCCATAGCCTCTACGAAACTTTTGGGTTCTCCCCAGTCAGTCAGTAGAACATACTCACCCAGTGAGTATCTCGTAGATGGTCAACGCTCTCTATCGCTCCTCCTCAATGGAACTACTGGTGCTGGCTGTATATCTACAGTCTCCTCCCCTCCAGGAACTGCCTCCTCGGCATGCTCATACTCTTGAGGGTCACCCTGACCACCATCAGCAGGCTGATGATCATGGTTGGGAGCAACTCCATGTACTGGCTCCCCCATAACTGGATCCTCTGCGATATCCTCTGAAAACTGCTCTAAGTGAAATGACTCTAACTCAGGCAATTTCTCAGCCTCAGAAGGCATCTTAGAATCTTGAGTGTTGGTCATGGTCTGATCCTCGATGAATATCACGTCCCTGCTTCTGTAAAGATTTTTTTCCACTAGATCGTAGAGTCTATAACCAAACTTATCCCGACCGTAGCCGACAAAGATGCACCGCCTCGTCTTTGGCTCAAGTTTGGACCTCTCGTCCTTCGGTACATGCACGAATGCCTTACAACCAAAAACTCGCAGGTGATTGTATGACGGCTCTTTATCGTACCATACTTTGTCAGGCACATCACCCTACAAAGGAGCACTAGGAGATAAATTAATAACATAAGCAGCTGTGTAAAGTGCCTTACCCCAATAGCTGTCTGGCAAGTTTGCTTCTGACAACAAACACCGACCCTCTCCATTAGCGTCTTGTTCATCCGCTCCAGTACACCGTTGAACTGCGATGTCTTTGGTGTAGTCTTCTGGTGTCGTATCCCTTGCTCTCTGCAATAAGCATCAAAGGGACCGATATACTCGCCGTCATTGTCCGACTGAACACAAAGCAGCTTCTTGCCCGTATCCCTTTCAACAGAGGCCTGAAACTCCTTGAAAGTGGGTAGCACCTGATCCTTGGTCTTTAAGGTATAGACCCAAACCTTCCTGGAACAATCATCAATAAATGTTATAAAATAAGAAGCACCACCAATAGATTTTACCTTCATAGGACCGCAGACATCCGAGTGAATCAACTCGAGCAACGCCGGCTTCCTTGAACTTAGGTGACTTTGAAAAGATACCCTATTTTGCTTTTCCGCCAAACAGTGCGTGCATTTCTCCAACTTTGTACTTTAGCCCTAGAATCACCTTCATGTTCACCAAGTAGCTCATCCCCTTCTCGCTGATATGGATGAGCCACGTGTGCCATAACTCAGTAGACGCATCAGTAGTTGCGTTAACCTCATGTGCCCCATGTGCGCTCACTTTCATATAGTAGAGTTCGAACCTCTTGCTTCCTCTGGAAATCACCATCGAACCTCTGAAAAGCTTCCACTGATTATTTTCGAAGAGACTGAAGAAACCCTAGTCATCCAACCTTCCAACCGACACCAGGTTGAAACGGATATCAGGGACATAACGGACATCTTTGAGAACAAGAACTACACATATCTTTGTCCTCAAATGCACATCTCCAATGGCAACCGCCTTCAATACATCTCCATTGCCCATCTTCAACACTCCACAGTCGCCTGTTATGTATGTAGCAAATAGTGTCATGTTGTGAGATACGTGCTCTGAAGCACCTGAGTCCACCAGCCAAGAGTTGTCACCGTATGAGAGGTTCATAACTACCTTATCACCTACAATGATCACGTCGCCTCTATGTGTCGAGGCTGCCATTGTAGTATTCTCACTTTGCTTTCCCTTGTCGCCCTTCTTCTCTATCTTCCAAGATAAATAGTTTTGCTTGATGTGGCCCTTCTTGCCACAATGGTAACACTCTGAGTCCTTGTACCGACCCTTGGACCTTCCCCTGCTTTTGTCTCTGTCATCGCCTAAACCCCTGCTTTTACCCCTTCCGTGGCTCTCTGAAACAAACGCCTCTGAGTGGGATGTGGATGAAGTACCCTGAGAATGTCTCCGCATCTCTTCATTCAGTACCGCGCTCTTGGCATACTCCAGACTGACCATGCCTTCCGAAGCAGAAGTGATCATAGACACTCGTACGGTCTCCCACGAGTCTGGCAATATACACAACAGCCATAGTCCCTGAACCTCGTTGTTAAACTTGACTCCTATCGAGGATAGCTGGTCAACCACATCCTGGAACTCACTCAAGTGATCCGTAATAGACGTCCCATTCCGTAATAGACGCCCCATCTTTGTACCGCAGACCCATCATCATCTGGATCAGAAATAATTTATTTACTCCGATCTTCTTCGCATACAAAGATTCCAGCTTATCTCACAGTGTCCTCGCGTGCTCAATACTGGCAACGTGGTTGTACATGTTCTCATCAATGAACTTCCTGATGTAACCACACACACGTATATGCTTAAAATTCTAGTCCTCTTCGGATTTGTCACTGGGCCTCCCGGAAGAAAATACCGGCAGATGCAGCTTCTTGACAAATAGCAGATCCTTCTTCTTTCTCCTCCAGTAATGATAGTTAGTACCATTCAAGTTTACCATGTGCACCGACTTCGCGTCCATCTCTCCTTCCTAGTTTGCCTGTCAACTCCTGATACCCTTCTGAAATTCCAGAACCTGGCTCTTATACCACTTTGTTAGGAACGAAAGTGCGAAAACCGTTCTCCAAACCAGAGAGTACCTGCGAGAGAACCGAGCAAAATGTACAAACCAAAAATGCCAAACATAAATCCAAACACAAAAAATTTTGACATAGAAAATCCTTGCGAAAAAAATCACAGGATGATCAAATTCCAACCCTGAAAAACCTCCACTAATGGAATAAGAAATACACCGACTCCTTACAAACTTCTCACTGATCCAAACGGATCACCACAACTCTTTTGGAACAGAAAATAGAGCATAACCACGAAGAAGAAAGACAACGAGAAATACCCGAAACTAATCTCCTTCTTCGAAACGGCATCCAATCCTTCTTTATCCTCTTCATTGTTGCAATGGCACTCTTGCCTCATTTTCTCTCCTTGTTGCTATGTATTTTTTTTTAGAGAGAGATATATTTTAGGGCCAGAAGACACCTATATATAGCCTCAAACCCACAACTAGCATTTCTATTATAGATAGAAATATCCAATCCAAATCTAAATCCATTGATATATTCCTATTATATGTAAGAATATCCAATCCAAATCCATTGAGATATTTCTATTATATTTAGGAATATCCAATCCAAATAAATTGAGGTATTCTAGCACACACACAACCACAATTTCACTGAACTCAAAAGCTATGCTAGGGGTGCTACTTGTCAACTAGTTGGGTCGAATGTGCATCTAACTATACGGGTGTCATGTCTTCAAATGTTGTACAAAAGACAGTCAAACTAACACATGTCTCGCCAGTACATCAGTGTACACAAGGCAGACAGATCACTAATACTCAGGGTCACATGGTCATGTACAAATACAGGGCATCCATAATTAACACTCATGGTCTCATGCAACTACATGATATCCACAGCTATACCTAGGGTCATACAGTACATATACAAATTAGTCATAACTATTATTAGCATTTAATTACCATAGAATATATATATATATATATATATATATATATATATATATATATATATATATATATATATATATATACCAATCACACATGTATACATAAAATCATGAGGGGGCAGTTCGAACCTGTGCACGTGCACTAGATCGACGATGATGACGATGATGATGGTGATAATGATGATGATGATGATGGTTATGATGAAGGTGATGATGATAGTTATGATGGAGGTGATGATGATGGTTATGATGATGATGATGATGATGAACAGGGATGGCCGGAGTAGGAGAACATTCAGGCGATCAGCAGGGTCGAGGAGAGGCTGTCAGCGAGGTTCGGTGAGGCTGGGCTTGGCTGCGGGGAACGGTGCTACTCTGTCGAGGAGGAGGAGAGAGAAGGGAGGAGGGGAGGATGAAGTCGAAGGGGGTTGCTCGGGGTTTAGCGGCTGTGGGCTCCGGTGGTGTAGGCCGGGTCGAGGGGGAGATCCAGGCGGTCGTGTGATGGGAAGAGGAGGTCGGGAAGGAGAACGGTTGTTCGACGCTCGGGGAGGAGTGGTGGAGATGGTGGTGGCTGTGAGAGACTTTCAGGCAAGGTCGACAGGAGGTGGGAGGAGGAGAACAGGGAAGAGGGGTCGTGCTCGGCGGAAGAGGCCGGCCGGGACTGATGTCATGGCGGTGGACTGATGTCATGGCGGTGGACTGTTGGGCTCCGACGGAGGGGAAGTCAAGGATGTCGGGGTCGTTGGTGAAGGAAGGTGATGGTGGTGCGGAGGATCTGGCGAGGAGGATGGAGAAGAAGAGAGGGAGAGGTGGTGCTGGCGGGTTCAGGCGTGGAGGGGTCCGGCGGACACGGGCTGCTCCGGCGAGTTCTCCGGTTGGGATCAGCTTGGGGAGGAGATGAACAGGAGATGGGGGTGTCGGCTGAATATAGGTTAGGGATGAAAGAAAAATAGAAAAGAAAAGGTTATATATATATATATATATATATATATATATATATATATATATATATATATATATATATATGTAGAATTAGGGTTGGTGTTGAGGTTGACCTAGAAGGTTGGGCTTGGTCAACATTCTCCTTAGAAAAAGGGCTTGGCTTCTCATATAGAAATTGGAGGGCTAGAATTGCATTATTTCAAAATGGAGGGCCAAGGTTTGATGAAGGTTGATGTTGAGTGTTACACACTCCAAAAATTTATGGAGAAAATTCACATGAAGGAAAAATAGGATTTTTTTCATGTGTTGGTCCAATGGGGTGTAGACACCTCAATGCACTTTTGCATAAAAGTGCCCAATAATTGGAAAATTGCACAAGTGGAGTTTTTGGATTAATTAAAATTAATATAATTGGTGCTCTAAAATTAATTAGAAGTACATAGGGTTAAAATTAGGTGGGACACAAGTGTCATGAATGTAGAGGACTCAAAGTAGAATATTAACATAATTTGGGTTGCACAAAATGGGTCGAGATTGTGTCTCCAATTTTGATTGGAACGCACAAGGATACAAAGTTAGATTTATTTGGAATTAAAAATAAACGTCCGCGATGAATATTGTGCGACTAAAATGAAGCACAAGAAAGCATATTTATGAGTTATACAATGGTCAGAATGGAAGACGGGCACGTCTAGGACAATGGTGTAAAATTTGTTGGAGGGTAAAATATAGTGTAGCACTCCAAATATCGAAACAACGGTAAGGCACAACAATAAAATAAAATCACAATAATAAATTATAACCCTAAATAATTAATCCCAAAATAATACAAATTAAATTCATAACCCTATGTTCTGGTCAGAGGTTCATCTAGTGGGCTTCTAGGTCAAGTCTATTAACTCATGCATTAAAGAACACTATACATAATATATATAAATATACATATCATGCAATTATTTAAAATAAATACACACAACACTTATAATATATAAAATGACAAAATTATCCCTATTTCAGGATGTGGTAGTGACACTATATTATATGCATATCTCTGGGATAACCGAGCCTCCACCTAGTAAGTCGTACAAGTGATCGGCAGATTATGTGACTAAGCTTGATTGTGTATTGTACCTTCAGTTAAATAGTTTAGAGACATTGACTATCATGGTGTGATTGTCTAACCGTCCTTGTTTGCACAGACATTGACTATCATGGTGTGATTGTCTAACCTGCGCTCACTGGCCAGAGCCTGAGTTTTGGTTAGAATCACCGATCTAAACACGTTTCCGGCACTCTAAGCTCATTCCATACCGTATTTCGGTTAGAGTCGACCATTTAGACTCGTTCTTGCCATTCTACGATCATTTGATGGTTTATTTCGATCACAACCTCATTTCAGTACTCGTTTCCACAAATCTACGCCACTTTTTTTTATCCTATTTTAGTTAGAATCACCAATCTATACTCATTTTGACCAATCTATTCTATACCATATTTCGATTAGAATCACTCATTTATGCCCATTTTCACGATTCTACCCCTATTTTATACCATATTTTGATCAGAATCAACGATCTAAACTCGTTTCCATCATCTTACGATCATATTATACCATATTTCGGTCCTAATCTCCCGTTTGTACTTGTTTTCACTATTTTTATGGGCCTTTGATGTCTTATTTTGTTTAGAATTATATTTCTATACTCGTTTTACCAATCTAGGCCAGTTATATACCTTTATTTCAGTTAGAATCTTCCGTCTGTAGCCGTTTTCACCATTCTATGCCCATTCTACGCCATAATTATGTTAGAATCACTCATCTATTCCCGTTTTCACGATTCTACCACTGTTCTATACAATATTTTGATTGGGATCTATGATCTAAATTTGTTTTCATCATTCTGCGATCATATTGTGCCATATTTCGGTTTGAATCGCCCGCTTATACTCGTTTTTACCATTTTACGAGCATTTGCTACCTTACTTCGGTTAGAATCCTATTTCACCGATCTAGAACGGTTATATACCTTATTTTCATTTGGAAGCTCCCGCCCATACTCGTTTTCACCATTCTACGCCAGTTCTACACCACAATTTTGGTTAGAATCATACACCTGTGCTCGTTTTTACCATTCTGTACTTGTTTTATGCTACATTTCGGTTAGAATCGCACATCTATACTCATTTTCATCAATCTACGTTCATTCTATTCCATATTTCTGTTAGAATCACCTATTTATACTCATTTTCACCAATCTATGCTCGTTCTATACCATAATTAGAATCACCCATCTATGCCCGTTTTTATCAATCTGTGCCTATTCTAAACCATGTTTTGGCTAGAACCATCCCGTATACACTCGTTTTAACCATTTTACGCTATCGTATTTCACTTAGCATCACCCGTCCATGCTCGTTTTCACCATTCTACGTCCGTTTTATACGATATTTTGGTTTAGAATCGCCGATCTAAACATGTTTTTAGCATATTAGGCTCATTCTATAACGTATTTTGGTTAGAATCCCTCATTTATACTCGTTTTAACTAATCTACGACAAATGTGGGTGTTTATGGGTATGAGAATTTGGGTGTTTAATAGTGGTGTATCAATGCCTTAGGGTAATATGTATGTGAGGGTGTTCTTTTGTGCACTTGTGTTCCAGGTTAAATATGATGGATATATGGGTGTTCACATCAGCTGTAATCAGTGAGTATTTCAGGTTTTGTTGGGACTGTAGGTGAGAGGGGCTCGGGTCAGTCCAAGGCAAGGGCAAGGTTGTGACTAGTGAGTTAGGAGGGTAGTAAGTATCTAAAATATTATACTAAGGTAATGTGTTAGGACAAGGTATTATGATATATAGTTAGTATCATAGGTAATAAAGTTAGTGCTAGTTATGAGTATCAAGATACTTGATTAAAGGCTTATCTAGTATTGTTAGTTGGTAATGGGTAGAGAGGAATATAGCTAAGATATAGGGTATCTGAAGGTAATTGGTAAGTATTGTGATACGGGCTAAGATACCATGGTACGGGGTAAGGTAATTGGTTATATGCCAAGGTATTGCTAGGTATTATAGGTAATAGTATATATTAATATTGTATTTAATATTTAGATATTTTTATATAAATAATCCATGTATGGTTATTTTTTATCCAAACCTTATTCAATAAGCAACACATAATTCTCCATGCCAAATTAGGTCACTTTTCTCTTTTGTAGGATTTAATTATTTATTTATTACTATTTTAATCCCATAGAATTAAATCAAATCCTTGTCATAAATTAACTATTTGGTTAGTTGTTGACTTTTAATAACTAACAACCTAATTAGGAAATATCATAACAAACTAACTACCCAATTCTAATCCTACCCCCCTTCACAAACCCGCGGCCTCCCCCATCCGAACGCACGCACCCCCCTGGCCGAATCTCACCTGCTCTCTTCTCTCCATATATATATATATATATATATATATATATATATATATATATATATATATATATATCCCTTCTCTCTTCTAAAAAACCCTAATTTTTTTCTTCACCTCCTTCCTCCAAGCCGCCACCACCATCACCAAGCCGACCCCCCTCACATGGCCACACCACCTCTTCCATCCAAGAACCCTAGCAATTCTCTCCTTCTTCTTCCAATAAGTTCTTTAAGGTGAGTCCCTCGAAGATCGAGTTCACTCTTTCATGAAGGATTGCTGGTTCAGTGTATCATGATATGAGTTATCCTTCTCTCCTTAATATCTTCTTGTTATATGTTTATGTATATTTGTATATATGTCTGGGATATTTTATAAACTCCATTAATTTATGATTGAAGAACCCATGCAACCCATGAACCATAATTTTAAAGTTCAACCCAAAACTTTTGTGCATGCATGAAACCTCCTTCAAAATCCTCTTTAATTCTTATTAATATATTCATGTAGATGTTATTAATAGGGAAAATATTCAGTTTTTATAAATAATTATAGATATATTAATTTGTATTAAATTATTTTTAAGCATATTTTATGGATAGTTTGACCTAGTTTTGATGTATGCATGTTGGAGACCCTTGGACCTTGTTAGGACTTGATCATAGATAGAAAACCCTAAAATTTTCTTGATGAAGTATTATTTTTCTAGAAATCATATATTCTGAAATTATACCAAAATTATATTATTTGATGATTATATTATCACAACACCCATGTACCACCCATTAGCATGCATACTAGTAAAGTTTGGTTGCCAACCCTAATAGGATCAACTTTTAGATCCATTTATTGTATTTATTACTTATTTTACCATATTTATTCATATTTTATTTCTATTTATAAAAATTAGAATTCTAAGGTGTTTTATGTAGCAAGTTGACCTAGTTTTGACAAAACTTGACCCCGATAGTTTTAGACTTAAACCCCGACAAAAAACCCATATTTTTAGCATTTAAAATTATATTATTATTATTTTATTCTGATTTATGATTATTTATTCCAAAATTAATTATTTTTCAAATTTTGATTTTTATTGACTAGTAGGTAACCTGTTATGACCTAGTTTTGGTTTTTACTTAGTTTTGGACTCATAAAATTTATAGGAGATGACCCTATCACTAAAATCCCTATTTTCTAATAAAATTTCAGAATTAATAGTTTTTATTAATTAATAATTTAAAATTAGTCTTGGCAACATATAATGGTTAGTAATATATTTGCGTGTAGTTACTTGCATGTGCAACCAACGTAGAATTAATAACTAGATAATAACTTAATTTGACTAGAGAAATAAGAGTCTAATTAGTGTAATAATTAATTGGTAGGTATTCAAGATGTTCCTGTGGATAGCTCCGGACCAGATTTGTGGTGCTCGCAGCTTGGCTTGGAAGGCAAGTACACCTTGCTTGATTGTATTGTTCAGTTTACATTATGCCTAGTTTTTATTTGTTTAGTTATGTGCACGTATCTTAGAAGTAGTTGACTTACCTGGTATGTTGTAAAGATACGTGATATCTTCTGACCTGACACTGTTTCAAATACGTTCACTGTCTGAGTGAGAGGGTGCATGGACTAGCGTGTCGACTGATCATCGGTACGAGAGTTCGAGTCTTGTGTTAGTAGTTGGTATTGGTTTAGTTTTCTAGATATTATTTGACGTTATTGCGTTATGTCTGTACCGCATATACGGTTCGGATAGTACATTGGGAGGGGAGAGTCTACTAGTGAGCGTATGGGATTTATGTTTCTAATGGTGTAAATAGTATACATCGTGTACCCCCGAGTTCTGCGGAGCGCCTGGTGGGACGACTATTCTTCTATTTCTCCCCCCTTGTGCGTCATTTGAGATATCTCGACTGTATATCTCATAGATGGTTAGTTACCTTATTATTGTTTACTGCTTTACTTTTATGCATGTCGATTATTGTGTACTTGTTATGTCCCTCTGAGGACCTGGCACCCATTTCAGGTATAGAAGATCATGATTATTTGTAGGAGCACGGATCAGGACTGGCTACTTTTTTCTCTTTCGAGGAGATCTTTTCTTAGAGCTTCTTGATCACTAGATGATGTACTTATTTTGTTGTCTTTCTTATATCCTAGTTTGTAGTGGATTTGTCTCCACCGGACTACTAGTTCTTCTCGATTATTTCATACTTGGTTATTTGTCATATTTGGTTATTCATTACTATTTAGTTTTGTGGATGAGATTAGTATTGCCTGTGACTTGTGAAGTAATATCCCACTTGTGAATTATTATTCATAAAATAGCGTACGTATATGTATGGTTTCCATATATTGGAGTTGTCATATACATACGGCTGACATGCTTACGTATTCCTAGTCCTATATATTTTGGGACTAGGCGTGATAATAGGTAATACCTGGGCATAGTTTGTCACGCCCCGATCTCCCGCAGGCAAGATGGTCGTCCCCGCTAGGCAGGAATCACCTCACCAGCGCTCCCGCGGGACGATCGCTTCGACCCATCCGGGCGTGATGCCGCACGAGCGTGAACCGCGCCCGTGCAAGGCCATGGTTCATTGGCTGGCGGTAAGAGATCTAAGCCACAGAGTCGTACAGATTGTCCGAGTGCAGCGGAATGTATAAACGCATAAGTGAATGGTAACAAGTTCTTTGAGTCGACAATAGCGGAAGCAAGATTGAATAACACAAGTATAGATATAAGGCAACTCTTTTATTCATATTGAAACAAATGTTACATGCGGCGTATAGCCGAGATTACAAGTCGCTCAAGCACTCTCTCTTCTGAAACATAAAAACGTACCAAGTGGCTACATTTGTGGAATGATGTATAGACGATGTTCAGGCATTGTTCCAATATTATGTCTTGTATATGTGCTTCAGTTTCGGATGCAGTGCTCCAAGGCTCCAGAGTTGAACTCCATGCCTTAAGCACGCACGAAGGAGGCATCCGCACCGAACGAGTTTCTTCTGCACCCTGCAAGCAATCTGTTGGGTTATCAGTACATGAATGCACTGGTGGCGAGGCTACTCGCCCGCTCGACAAATCCAAGCACGTAATATAGGTTTCGTGCACCCACTATTTAGTTGTCTTTCTAGTGTTGCCTTAGGATCAGTTTTTATGGCATATATGAAAAGCCTAATTCGTGTGGCAGTGCGTCGTGCGATATAGGAGAAAATACCGCAAAACTTACCAACTTACCAACTTGTCCTTCCCTTTCCAAGGCAAACCAAGTTAACTTTTAACATGAGCATGTATAACAGTTAGAGCAATAGCATATGCAAACACAAGTGTTTCAGTGTGAGATTACATTTCAGTGTACGAGTTACTCTGATTATCAAGTGTGTTGCATAAGATGATCAAGTGCTCATTATGCACAAGTATTATTGTACCATGATCGTTCAGGTATTCAGTTATTTTCATTGCGATGCAATAACTCGCACGCGGGTTGCCGCTAAGCGAGGATGACTTATCTATATGAACAATTTGGTCGCTGGCATAGCCAAAAAGGACGGTTATAGTCTATGGACGAGGATGCTATGCAACGAAAGTACTGGAGGCACTGCATAATCATGTTCGGAATATGAGACTATCAGCCTTTAAGCAAGGATGGTGCGGCGTTTAGCGGAGACGCCACCCTGCTTGAATGTGAAAGGCTGCTTGAGTTCCATCCGAATCGGATCGGCCCCGATGCCCTGGAGACCGCCCATGGAACTGAGATTCGAATATCACCTTTTTCAAGTTGTCTGCGACATGCAGGTCATGGTCTTTCCAATTCCATAACTTGACGTGATAATCCATGATTCTTGTTCTGAGCCGAGAATTTGCTCCACGAGCTGTGATCATGATTCTCGTTCAGATGTAAACTGGATATGATTATCATGTAGTATAACTTGACATAATTTCCATTGTTGATTAAACTTGCCTTGATGCATTCCCCTGGTACGAGGAGTGCCTTGGAGACCTAACGGTCCCGAGTACTTGCAGGTTCATTTGCACAAAAGGACTATTTGATAGTCTTCTGGATGACTCAATGTATGAACGATACATGATAGTGTTACTTGCTGGTAGCCTATTTTCGTGTGGTAAACACTGAGGCAAGACAACATTCACGTTAACATTTAAGCAGGCAAGCATGCATTCATAAACATTCATGTTTAGCTCGGGCCCGAAGGTAAGCCGAGTAGTGAAACCGTACGGGACTTTACCGAGCCACATTGTCTAGGGTCGTGCAGTGTAGTAGTAGTAGTAGTAAGGAAGTGCACAAAAAAGTGCATAATGTTCATATCGGTCTATTCGAGGCGCAGCAGGGGCCAGTTGCACAAGGCAAATATAGCATATGAGGGTATGAATATAAGCAATATTTTATTTCCATGTTCTAGCACAAGCAATAAGAGTTGGGATTATTCCCTTAGCTAGGTGCGTTGTATTCTTATTAGCATGCAAGGTGATTCACCTAGCGACTAGCATATATCGTTCCGTATTTTATATGTGATGGCTAAGCAAAGACAAGTTCACTGTAGCCACCCACCTTAGCGATGATTTGCCTCGGTCGAGTGATACTCCGAGCGAGCCTCTGAAAGCCTAAGCCGAAGTCCTGAAGAGACAAGCCTGGAAATCCCTTGCCTCAATTGAGTCTTCTCGCTGAAGAAAGATGGTTCGGGACGTTGTACTTTTGCCGTTTGAATCGGCAGTCCGCTTGAGCAAAACGGGGTATTACATCATACACCACTCAGAAAAAGTCTCATCCTCGAGACTTACTGAGGGCAAGTCGTTCTATCGAAATATGGAATTTAGTCCAAATGTAGTTATCAGTACCACTAGATCCGTTTTGACATAATCCCCTACTCGATGCTTATGTCGTGTCACGTGTATGCTGAGTAGGTCTCATTGCGCCTTAGCGCGGGACATGTTGCTTAACGTGGGGTACGTTATAATTTATCGAAAACGATAATCTAAGGCTGAGGCAAACTTATACAAGTCATTATGCTTGTTCAGGAGGATATTCACTTGCACTAGCATTCGAGTTTGGCATTTCACGAGTCTGGATAGTACACATATTCGTACGCTCCAAACACATGTATTTTACCAACTTAGCGATAGCGGAGTCTTTGCACTCGAGTTTCACGTATCATTGAGTCTTGGATCGTACACGCATTCAAGGCGTCCCTCAAACTTATGCATTCAACCAAACTTAGAGATAGTGAAATCGGACAAGCTACTTGCAAAAATCTCAAGGGTTCCCGTTTTATGAATCACAAGGATACTTTTGTTTAGGTCAATCAAATTCCAAGTAAATTCTATTCCAACTTAATCCAAATATTTGCATTCCATTGAGCGCGATCTGTTTGATTCAACCGACTAGCGTCCATCCATTTGGTCAAACATAGGACGCGTTACCGTTCCCAGTCTAACTCTAAGTCTTGTTACCCCAGTTCTATAGCTTTGTTCAAGCAATGTTCTAAAGTCGGTTGCACAGGTTATCCACTCAGTACAAGGTCGTCTTCCTAATTGCTAGGTCAGCTCACAAGGTCATAGGTACAAGTTCAAGCATACGATACATCGTGAAAATTTGTCGCACGATGCTCGTCCCAATTTCCTAGGGTCAAACCATTGTTCATTTGTACGGGGTATTCTACCCAAGCTCATTTCACTCAGATTTCTAAACATCGAGCACAGATTTTTTCTACTCTCAATAATATGTTAGTTTGCATGGGGGACGAGTCCGTTCAGTAAATCCACAATATCCTAGTTGCTGGACAAGCTTAGTAATTTGCATAGTCTTATCTCCTCAAACGTGTTTGATAGAATTCCTATATTTTATTTTGAGTCTAGACCACCAAGCCAAGATTTGATTCTAAACTTTTAGTTATAACTTCAAGTCGTTCAACCTGATTCATGTATTCGTTCACGAAACCATCAAGCGTAATTTATTTCAGGTTCTAGGCTAACTTATCCTCAATCTCTTTTCAATTCTCTGTATTTCCAATTTCGTCTTATCGTGTCGAACCAAAAGTCAAGACGATCATTCAGTTATCACGCTCCGGTCTCCCGCTAGTTCGATCACCCTCGTTGGATGTGAGATCATTACGTCAATGCTCCCGCTGGATAATCGTTCTAACCCGGGCGTGATGCATGTGCGGGCATAGAGTTACGCTCGCATAAGACAAGAACGTTTGAACGGTATGGTTAACTTCGGCATGATAGAGATACCTTATTCATTTTACTCTTGCTTCATCCAAGTTATATATATATATAAAATCCATCAAGTCATGTTCGTTCATGCAGTGATTATGATTCGTCTAGTAAATCATCCAACTTTAATGTTATCGTTTGAAAATTTTTATAGTCTACTCATGACATTCCTCAAATAGGTAGTTTCAAATATTCAAGCCCAAGTCTATTCTATTTCGATACGTTCCATTCATCGAGTCCGTCCGAAATAATCACTGAACATATTCCCTTGAGTTCGATCATCCCTGTCGTATGCAAATCACCACGCCGGTGCTCCCGCGGAATAACCGTTCTCATTTGGGACTAATTTCAAGAGTTATCGTTTCGAACTCGATTTCAAGATCGTTCTTACAAACATCAAGTAAAATCTGTTGCCGCTTATATCATTCCTAGAAACACAGTACTTTTTTTGCTTGTATCGATCCATGCTATCTTTCAATTATCGATACCAAGTCAATTTATATTTTAAAGCCAAATATCCATTCTTGGGTTAACTCATTTGAGCGATATTTTATTCTAGTTCAATCTGTTTGTTTCAATCCGAAATCGCTCGTACAATTCTCAAGTTTCAGTAAGTTCATCTTAACTAAGATGTTAGTTTCCATCTCCGAGAATTTCTATTCGATATAAGCCTTATCAGTTGGTTCAAGACATTCTCAATATCGTTCAGTGTAACTATTGTATGAGTTATGGATCCATTTGGACATTTCTAAATGATCCATACACCACTCAAAATCGAGTCATCCCATTAAATCCCTATTTGATATTTGCATTTATCGTTAGCATATTCACCAAGTCATACCTAAGAATTCTTGCACGGTATTTACGTATCGCCTAGTAAAATCTTAGTCTCGTATATATTCTGGATTAATAGTCATCCAAGCAATCAACATTCAATGTGTGCCTTACAACACAAAATATCGTTTAAGCTATTTCTCAAAATTTAAGCACGATTTCCTATATTCACCTAAGCGATAAATCTGGTAATGTTTCTATCGGTTGCCAATCTAAGTCTGACTTGTCTCATCTCTGAACGATATCCAAATCCCGTTTGTAACTGGCTTGCACCAAAGGATCTTGGCACACAATAACGAACACAACTTAGCCGAAAGGCTGTGTGCATAGCGAACCGTTCAGGACGATATTGGATTCCATACTAACCAGTTGGATAACCAGGTGTAGGCATATGGTTTGCGCATATCATATAAATCTTAGCACAAGTCTGTTCCCCAAAGGATCTAGCATAGGTCGGCACAAAGGCCTTTCGGTCACAATATTGTACAAGCAATCATATCATTTCACATGCAACTTTTCGAAAGTATTTAGACTTATTGTTTGGAACATCCCATTGAGGCATTGAGAAAGTGTGTGCACATAACCCACGAACGAGCTTTCGAAACAGAGATATTCGAAATAAAGTCCAAAGGAGTATAAGCCAAGCTCTGATACCAATCTGTCACGCCCCGATCTTCCGCAGGCAAGACGGCCATCCCCGCTAGGCGGGAATCACCTTGCCAGCGCTCCCGCGGGACGATCGCTTCGACCCATCCGGGCGTGATGCCGTACGAGCGTGAACCACGCCCGTGCAAGGCCATGGTTCATTGGCTGGCGGTAAGAGATCTAAGCCACAGAGTCGCATAGATTATCTGAGTGCAGCAGAATGTATAAACGCATAAGTGAATGGTAACAAGTTCTCTGAGTCGACAATAGCGGAAGCAAAGATTGAATAACAAAAGTATAGATATAAGGCAACTCTTTTATTCATATTGAAACAAATGTTACAGGCGGCGTATAGTCGAGATTATAAGTCGCTCAAGCACTCTCTCTTCTGAAACATAAAAACGTACCAAGTGTCTACATTTGTGGAATGATATATAGACGATCTTCAGGCAATGTTCCAATATTATATCTTGTATATGTGCTTCAGTTCCGGACGCAGCGCTCCAAGGCTCCAGAGTTGAACACCATGCCTTAAGCACTCACGAAGGAGGCATCCGCACCGAACGAGGTTCTTCCGTACCCTGCAAGCAATCTGTTGGGTTATCAGTTCATGAATGCACTGGTGGGGAGGCTACTCGCCCGCTCGATAAATCCAAGAACGTAATATAGGTTCCGTGCACCCACTATTTAGTTGTCTTTCTAGTATTGCCTTAGGATCAGTTTTTATGGCATATATGAAAAGCCTAATTCGTGTGGCAGTGCGCCGTGCGATATAGGAGGAAACACGGCGAAACTTACTAACTTACCAAATTGTCCTTTCCTGTCCAAAGCAAACCAAGTTAGCTTTTAACATGAGCATGTATAACATTTAGAGCAATAGCATATGCAAACACAAGTGTTTCAGTACGAGATTACGTTTCAGTATACGAGTTACTCTGATTATCAAGTGTGTTGCATAAGATGATCAAGTGCTCATTATGCACAAGTATTATTGTACCATGATCGTTCAGGTGTTCAGTTATTTTCATTGCGATGCAATGACTCGCACGCGGGTTGCCGCTAAGCGAGGATGACTTATCTATATGAATAATTTGGTCGCTGGTATAGCCATAAAGGACGGTTATAGTCTATGGACGAGGATGTTATGCAACGAAAGTACTGGAGGCGCTGCATAATCCTGTCTGGAATATGAGACTATCAGCCTTTAAGCAAGGATGGTGCGGCGTTTAGCGGAGACGCCACCCTGCTTGAATGAGAAAGGCTGCTTGAGTTCCATCGGATCGGATCGGCCCCGGTGCCCCGGAGACCGCCCGTGGAACTGAGATTCGAAGATCACCTTTTTCAAGTTGTCCGCGACATGCAGGTCAGGGTCTTTCCAATTCCATAACTTGACATGATAATCCATGATTCTTGTTTTGAGCCGAGAATTTGCTCCACGAGTTGTGATCATGATTCTCGTTCAGATGTAAACTGGATGTGATTATTATGTACTGTAACTTGACATAATTTTCATTGTTGATTCAACTTGCCTTGATGCATTCCCCTGGTGCGAGGAGTGCCTTGGAGACCTAACGGTCCCGAGTACTTGCAGGTTCATTTGCATAAAAGGACTATTTTATAGTCTTCTGGCTGACTCAATGCATGAATGACACGTGATAGTGTTACTTGCTGGTAGCCTATTTTCGTGTGGTAAACAATGAGGCAAGACAACATTCACGTTAACTTTTAAGCAAGCAAGCATGCATTCATAAACATTCATGTTTAGCTCGGGCCCGAAGGTAAGCCGAGTAATGAAACCGTAAGGGACTTTACCGAGCCACATTGTCTAGGGTCGTGAAGTGTAGTAGTAGTAAGGAAGTGCACAACAAAGTGTATAATGTTCATATCAATCTATTCGAGGTGTAGCAGGGGCCAGTTGCACAAGGCAAATGTAGTATATGAGGTTATGAATATAAGCAATATTTTATTTCCATGTTCTAGCACAAGCAATAAGAGTTGGGATTATTCCCTTAGCTAGGTGCGTTGTATTCTTATTAGCATGCAGGGGTGATTCACCTAGCGACTAGCATATATCGTTCCATATTTTATGTGTACTGGCTAAGCAAAGACAAGTTCACCATAGCCACCCACCTTAGCGATGATTCGCCTCGGTCGAGTGATACTCCGAGCGAGCCTCTGAAATCCTAAGCCGAAGTCCTGAAGAGACAAGCCTGGAAATCCCTTGCCTCAATTGAGTCTTCTCGCTGAAGCAAGACGGGTCGGGACGTTGCACTTTTGTCGTTTGAATCGGCAGTCCGCTTGAGCGAAATAAGGTATTACATAGATTTTGTGATCATTAAGTATACAATACAAATAGGTATTACCATTTCTAGAGGCTCTATCTATTTAAGTACTTCTTGATTCTTCTCCTAGAACTTAAGATAAATATGGTTATAGATTCTTATGAATATTCCAGAGAGTGTTGAGGAAACTCTTTCTAAACGATTATAGTTGATTGTATTCCCTAGTTATCTCCAAATTTCTTGTCTTCTTTATATTCTTCATAATTTAAAGGATTTTCTGGATTCTGTTTACCTTGAGAGAAAATTTATCGATCGTCAAGAACGAAATTGAATCGATGTGTTGTCTAAATTACTCTGTTTGATTCTTGGGTCATTAGTGGTTAAGAACGAGCGAGCAACGACGCACTTTCGAACACGAGTTAGATCGGCGTTGACTCTAATACTTCTTCCCTTGATTTTTTTTTTGTAATAGTTAGAACAAGAGTAACTCTAAAATTCTTCCTATTTAAACTGCACGCTAGGTGCTTGATAGGTTGCACAAAGGAGCTTCATAAACTTGAATTAAACATCGATCACCTTTCTAGTTGTTCGTGTCAAGGATCTGACTTAGACACAGTTATAGGTATATTTTATGCCTTTTTCTTGCTTTCGAAGTGAAGTCTGGGTTAGAGACAAGACCAACTGACTGTGTGTATCGATACATAAAAAACTTAAGTACAAATGAATCCTGGACATGATACGAGGTCGATTCATAGTAATCGTGCTCTGATACCAGGCAACATGACATAGCTATGATCTTATAAACTAATACATATTAGTGTAAATATTACAGTTGGGAATATGGACGGAAGCCAATAGATTTAATTC
The DNA here is from genome assembly GCA_036927795.1 of Iris macrosiphon. Lineage (NCBI taxonomy): Eukaryota > Viridiplantae > Streptophyta > Magnoliopsida > Asparagales > Iridaceae > Iris > Iris macrosiphon. Next base: position 138,729,912 of record JAYESA010000005.1, read on the forward strand.
AAATTTGAATTTAACCGCTCGATTAATGTTCAGTAAACGGTCAGGTTTGTGGGCTTAGCCTGAAGAATTGCTATGATAGGCCAAGGAGATGGATTAGTATTAAGGCATGTAGGCTTGAATGAAGTAGTTGAGTGCTGACTCACTGGACTGACTCAGTTAAACATAAATATGGGCCAAGTGACATAATTTAGGTTGTTGGCCAACCCATCAAACCCAGGTTATTGTAGCTTTAGTAGTTGAATTAATTGATCATTTACTTAATTATTTAGTAAATTAACAAGTAGAAATTAGTAAGTTATTTAAGATATAAAATAGTAAGATAAGAATAAATAATTGATAGTTAGGACTCATAGAAAATTCTATAAAATTTATTTAAAATTGGAGACTAACATATGGACCTTACTTGCTTGGAGGGCTTTTCCACACCATCATCTATTCTGAGGACCGAGGCAAGTACATGTTATCTTACTTTTTAATGCAATATTTCATGCATGTTTATTATTTTGCATGTGTCACATGTTGTATCTTGTCGTGTCGGGAAGGGGAGCACTAGAATGGCATGTAGTTTTTCTAGCCTTAGACATTTACATGACTGCTAGCACTGTCGCGAGAAGTGCCTTATGTACATCACATGCGTGACTGCTAGCACCGTCATGATACGTGCCTTATACATGCGTGACTGCTAGTATATCATTTATGATATTTCTTATTCCCGATTTAGCCCCTACATACTTGATAGTGTTTCATGTACACGTTCCACACATAGCTAGAGCATGTAGACGGTTATTCTTGCTTTTCCTGTTTACTTGTCATTTTTATCTATATTGTACTATATTATTTTCTTGCATCATATTGTATAGCACTGTGAGATATGTATGTTACATTGCTCCTTCCGGGCTGGATAACAGTGGCAGGTGATGATGACATAGAGTATCGCACATTTTATGGTCCCCAGGATGAGACCATATGTAATGCAAGAGTGGAGACTACCCCGGACATGGAGGACCCTCTTTTGGAGACTTAGATTGTCTAGTTTCATTTCTATTAGATTGCTTTGTATTGAGTATTATGATTGTATTGTGTTGTGATGATTATCGTCTTTACATTCACCGGGTTTGTTCCCGTATATTCCTTGTAGAAGACTTGTAATAAAAGTAATAGTGATTGTGGTGATTGTTCATGATGGAAAAAAATGTGTCTAGAAAGCTGTGATGAATAATTGAATGCTATACTTGGATAAAATTTGAGGTGTAGACAACTGACTACCGTAGTCAACGACAGCGTAGGTTGGACATGCCCGGCCCATACCCGATTATTCGGGAGCGAGATGTGACAATATTTCTTAATTCCCCTTGTTTGTGGAGTAGAAACTAGAATTTGGAAGATTAACCTAGGTAAATACATATTACAAAGAGAATAAAACCTTTTTTCCAATGAAATTATTGCTTAATTTTATCCAAAAATATTTCTTAAAATTATTTTTACCATTTACTTATGGCATTGTATGGATTTTATTATGGTTTAACTTAGATATATATTTCTAGGTCATAGTTTGTGATATCATAGTGCAAACTATGTATTAGTTGCATACCCAAGTTTTTCTTGTTGAACCTAGTTATAAAAGTTGTAGAAGACCCCCCCTACATCAGAACATATCATAATTGTAATGATAAAATTGAAACTTGGTTTTGTCCTCAAAAATCTATTCTAGAGTATTTTTTTTACACAGTCAGTACGGGTGGCATACCGCTAGTATACCGTTGCTGGTATACCGATGGTATACCATTTGTGTGGTCTCGAGCTATTATGACCAAGTAATGAATTTGTGGCATAGCGTTGGTACACCGCTACCGGTGTACTGTCGATATACCGATTTGATATCCAGGTTCTAATTTGCTCTAGTTTTTTGGTACCAAATTATGTTATGAGTGTCTAGTTCTTTTCCCTATAGTATTATAGTAATTTCTTACTGTATTCTAGTACTAGTACATGTTGAGGGCTGATCGTTTATATGTGGTACATATTATTGTATGCTGAGATTTAGGGGATTTATTGACTGGTAGCCTGTATTACCGTTCGATAGATTCTTGTGAACCAGTAGGACCTTTCATTATTTATATTGACTAGCACAGTGACCAGTGATAATGTTCATGACCTGATATATATGTTACATTATGGATGGAGGAATTGTTATCACACTAAGGTGCTCCTATTCATTGGTGCACTAAGGTGAGTCCTATTATTCTTGTGTATTGAGTTGCTATATCATGTTCCTATTATATTATAGTATATCCTGTTATTCTTGTACGGGTATCCTCGTAGTTGGTCAGTGATCGTATAGCTAGAATAAGATTTATGCATTGAATGCTGAAGTCTACGCTCATAATAAATCTAGTTTGGAACTTTGGGGAACCAATGCGTATTCACGCCCAACGTACCCATACTATGGTACATGTCATGCCCCAGTCCCAAAATACGTAGAACCAGGAATACGTAAGCATGCCAGCCGTATGTATATGGCAACTCCAATATATGGATACCATAATACACGCGTACGCTATAATATGAATGTTAACTCACATGTGGTATATATATTGTCACAAGTCACAGGGCATAACTAGATCTCATCCACATAATCAAATAACCAATCAACTATATAACTTAATCAAGTATAAAATGCTTGATAAGAACAAGTAGTTGGGCGGAGACAAATCCACTAGCAACTAGAATATAAGAGAAACCACATAAGTACATCTAATGAACAATGAGACTCGAAGAGACGACCTCCTCGAAAGAGAGAGAAGTAGCAAGTCTTGATCCTTGCTCCTGCGAATAGTCAAGATCGTCTACACCTGGAAAGAGACCAGGTCCTCAGAGGAACGTAACAAGATACATAGAAGCATGCCAATTGAATACAGTAAAACATGAATAATAGACAAAAAATATATAAGTACGTTGTACTAAACAATCTATATGAAATGCATAATAAGGACAATATTTTCAACGTATGGGTAGGTGTAGGATACTCTATCTATCTCACAACTCACAGACACATCCATGAACATCATCAGCCGTCATACTGCGAGGGTAGCGACCATCGTGACACCATCAGCCGACATACCGCGAGGGTAGCGACCATCGTGACACCATCAGCCGACATACCGCGAGGGTAGCGACCATCGCGACATAACTCCCGTAGTGCGTGCTAGTTACTACGGTTTACCAGAGTGGGTATCACATACGCCTACTGATTGTCCTTCCCTCCCATGATACTATGTGTCAAGTGTGTGTCAACATATATATAGTATATAATTATGACTGAAAGAAAATACACATACAATGAATATATAAAAATATAATAAGCATGCAAAGTACTATAAGCAATTTGGCAAGGTATCTTACCTGGTCCAAAAAAGAATAAAGTCCCAAATCAAGGCGTCGTCCGATCTATCCGTCACATAAATTAAACAAGTTAGGTTACAAAAGTGGGTGAATAGGTTCCTCCATTTTAATCTATTTTAATTCTGAATAAAATAATCTAAATTAGTATTTTAATCTTATTATAATCTGATTTTATTACTAAACCCTAATTTTGGTCCAAAGAAAGTCAACTTTACGGATTTGTGATCCGTGACACGCAAATCGAGACAATCCGTTGACCAAAAAGTCAACCGACTCAAATCCTAGATTTGTGTATAAAATCTTATAGATTTTAGTGCTACAAATATGCCAAAATCGACGGTTTTATAAAATCATAAGTCGGTAAAGAGTTATGCCCACAAGGGCGCACAGATGACAGTTTTTGGTGGTTTCCTATTTACGTCTACGTTGCACGAATTTTATAGTAGATTAAACTTGGATGTTAAATTCTAGAAAATTAATTTTATGGAAGTTCATCATGTCAAATTTTGAAACTTCAAACGGCTCATAATTCCGAGTTCGGGATCTCCCGAAATCTCGAAAACACAAAAATACGTCTGATTCCGAACAGCTGGCACTTTTAGAATTTTCTGAAAAACTAGGTTCATAAATTATTAAAATAATTTATATAATCATAAAACTAACCTTGATATAGTTTTAAAAAAAAATTGGAGCACGTTTGGAGTTCGGAGCTAGGAGATATCGTCTTTTTAAGTCGTCATAACTACTAGAAAATGAGGCTGAATTTATGACGAATTTCGACTATTTTTGGACGAAAAATAGAGGAGTTTGGGGAAGAAAAATATGAAATATGAGTTTATTCCATAAGTCTAATATGTATTTATAATGGTGGAGACTACTTAATTGAATATGACTATGATTGGCTAATTTGGATATAATTATGATGAGTTTAAATAAGGATAGGATATGCATGAAGTTACTTTCCTATTAGGCTCAGGATTTGAATTAATTTAAAATAGAGTTCGAGTTCATCTCAATAATTTATAATCTAAAATAGAATTAAATATAATACAAATAATTTATATATAATCTTATTAATATCTATTAACACTAAATTAGCATCTATCTAACATTAAGACTATATATATCCAAATAAATCCTAAATAATTTCAAAAATCTAAATAAATTTCTTAAAATTCTAAATAAATTATAGAAAAAAATATAAATAAATATTTTAACCTAAAATAAATATTTTGTAGGAATAATATGAAAGTATGGTCTCATAGTAAATCATGAAAGTCCTAAAAATTTACGTTTCCTATGTTTTAATTACCCAAAAATTCTAGAAAAATTTCAAAAATCTAAAATACCCTCAAAATTTTTTAAATATTATTTTCTAATTAACAAAGAGAATACTCTAAAGAAATTTAATATTTAAAATAATCTATAATAAATATAATAATATAAAATACACACAAAATACCTATTTTTGGTGAGAGGGTTTACAATCTACCCAACTTACAAAAAATTTGTCCTCGAAATTAAAAATAAGGAATAATTTGTTAAATCTTTCACATTCGTATCTAAGGCAAGTCAACCGCAATCTTCTTAAAAATTTAAATAACAAAATCTATTCAAATCCATCATAATCTCTTCAAAATTAAAATAACCATTGTATAAATTAAAATTTAACCTATCATAATCTCTTCTATATTTTTAAATAATCAACATCTAAATTTAATTCAAATCTATATGACATCTTGAAGATTTAAATAACCCACATCAAATTTTATATCACAATTTTCAACTATCATAATCTCCTATAGACTTTAAACAATTATACTCAGATCTTATTCCTATATTTCAACTTAAGAATTTTGTACTCTTCAAATTTTAAATTCAATTTCTATTATCAACATTTCAAATAGGTGATCTAATAATCAAAATTTAACTTTTAATTCAAATCATCAAATTATAAAATTTTGAATTCAATCAATCAATGTACATGTTTAGAGTTCTATTTTTTTTCTTATGATTTAAATCTTTAAGTCAATCTACAATATTCAAAATTTAAATCATATGTTCAAATTATAAATATTTGGTCTGCAATATCAAAATTTTAAAATTTATTCTAGAAGGCATTCTTATCTTTAAAGTTAAATCATCATCATCTAAATCATTATTCTAAAAATTCTTAAAATTAAAATGACTTAAATCTCTCAATCTAATCTTACTTGATTACAATCTAAAAAAATTTACCTCAAGTTGACAATGCAACTTCTACCCAACTTAAAATTTACCGATCTATCACATAGGCTATACTTTTAAGAAAAACTTCCTCAAATTATTTAATCGTGTTATTAAATCCATAAAATATCTTACATATTTTATGCCCTTAATTACAAAAGATAGTCACAAAGTAATGTGATTGGCCTATAGGGTATATCTAGTACTCTCCGTGTATCAAACTTATACTAAGCACGAGCGTTCGTCTTTCTGAAATAGAGAAAGATGGAAAACAACAATAAAGAGTTCAAGGAGGAAGTGGTAGAATACAAGTATGGGGATCAAGGCGATTAAAGAATTCAAAAGAGAGTTGCCAAGGCAGTTGTGAATTGAAATCTTATTTTTGGTAAATTCCTATTTACATGTTCATATCAAAACAGTTATGTACCTGATATGATATGCTCTAACTTGTCTAGAGGGCAACTATATTCATCTAACAAGTTGAGTCAACTATATATCTTAATCCACGTAAGGTAGTCATGCAAAGAGCGAACCAAGCGCACTAAGGTTGATCAGACCATAATACACTGATTCTAAATAGACAATGTATTAGTGTGTGCACCCAATAATACATATGTCATGAACAAGCTCGATAAAAGAATAAGCTTGCAAAACTAGGCTATAATAGTAGCATAAGTCGAGGTAGTACAGAAAATATAAATACGCTGGATTATGATGAAAGAAGGTACAAAAATAATTCAAGTTCACCAAGAAGATTGGTGTTGTGCCTCTATAGTTGCTATACTAACTTCTTATCTAAGTCTTTGGTCAACCAAATGGGGTATGGGCCTCTAAGTTCTACAGTCTAGATAAACACTATCTTCTTATGCAAGTCTATATTTGGTGTCACTCAATTATACTTCATTAATGAGTCAAAAGGGCTATGGGATACTAGGTTATGAGGCATACTACCCAACTTACAAGAATTTAACTAATAGTGTTATTAAATAATAGAGTGTATATACCTAGTACAAGTCATCTTCCTAACCCCTATCAAGAACGAAAGAAAAGATAAGATTAACGTTATGAAAGGATCAAGCAAGATGCTATACAAGCAATCAAATAAGAATGTGAAATGGAATCAAGGAAGGTGATTAAATAAGTGGATGAGATCCTATACTCTAATCCTATGCGCAGGCTTGCTCGGTACAGTAACGTAACCGAGACAATATGCTCTCGACCTGCATGGGCCACGAAAAAAAATGTCACGCCCCAGTCCTAAAACACGTAGGACCAGGAATACGTAAGCATGCCAGCCGTATGTATATGGCAACTCCAATATATGGATACCATAATACACGCGTACGCTGTAATATGAATGTTAACTCATATGTGGTACATATATTATCATAAGTCACAGGACATAACTAGATCTCATCCACAGAATCAAATAACCATTCAACTATATAACTGAATCAAGTATAAAATGCTTGATAAGAACAAGTAGTTGGGCGGAGACAAATCCACTACCAACTAGAACATAAGAGAAACCACATAAGTACATCTAATGAACAATAAGACTCAAAGAGACGACCTCCTCGAAAGAGAGAGAAGTAGCAAGTCCTGATCCGTGCTCCTGCGAATAGTTAAGATCGTCTACACCTGGAAAGGGACCAGGTCCTCAGAGGGACGTAATAAGATACATAGAAGCATGCCAATTGAATACAGTAAAATATGCATAATAGACAGAAAATATATAAGTACAATATAATAGACAATCTATATGAAATGCATAATGAGGACAACTTTTTGAAGTATGGATAGGTATAGGATACTCTATCTATCTCACAACTCACACACACGTCCATGAACATCATCAGCCGTCATACTGCGAGGGTATCGACCATCGTGACACCATCAGCCGACATACCACGAGGGTAGCGACCATCGTGACACAACTCCCGTAGTGCATGCTAGTTACTACAGTTTACCATAGTGGGTAGCCCATACGCCTACTGAATGTCCACCCCTCCCATGATACTATGTGTCAAGTATGTGTCAACATATATATAGTATATAATTATGACTGAAAGAAAACACACATGCAATAATATATAAAAATATAATAAAAATGCAAAGTACTATAAGCAATTTGGCAAGGTATCTTGCCTGGTCTGAAAAAGAATGAAATTCCAACTCAAGGTGTCGTCCGATCTACCCGTCACATAAATTAAACAAGTTAGGTTACAAAAGTGGGTGAATAGGTTCTTCCATTTTAATCTATTTTAATTATGAATAAAATAACCTAAAATAGTATTTTTAATCTTATTATAATCTGATTTTATTACTGAACCCTAATTTTGGTCCAAAGAAAGTCAACTTTACGGATTTGTGATCCGTGACACGCAAATCGAGATAGTCCGTTGACCAAAAAGTTAACCGACTTAAATCCTGAATTTGTGTGTAAAATCCTATAGATTTTAGTGCTACATATATGCCAAAATTGATGGTTTTATAAAATCACAAGTCGGTAAAGAGTTATGGCCACAAGGGCGCACAAATGTCAGTTTTCCGTGGTTTCCTATTTACGTCTACGTTGCACGAATTTTACAGTAGATTAAACTTGCATGTTAAATTCTGGAGAAATAATTTTATGGAATTTTATCATGTTTTATTTTTGAAACTTTAAACAGCTCATAATTCTGAGTTCGGGATCTCCCAAAATCTCAAAAATACAAAAATGCATCTAATTCCGGACAACTGACACTTTTAGAATTTTTTGGAAAAATAGGTTCATAAATTATTAAAATAATTTATATAATCAGAAAACTAACCTTGATATAGTTCTAACAAAAAAACTGGAGCGCGTTTGGAGTCCAGAGCTAGGAGATATCGTCATTTTAAGTCGTCATAACTACTAAAAAATGAGGCTGAATTTATGACGAATTTTGACTGTTTTTGGACGAAAAATAGAGGAGTTTGGAGAAGAAAATATGAAATATGAGTTTATTCCATAAGTCTAATAGGTATTTATAATGGTGGAGACTACTTAATTGAATACAACTATGATTAGCTAATTTTGATATAATTAGGATGAGTTTAAATAAGGATAGGATATGCATGAAGTTGCTTTCCTAGTAGGCTCAGGATTTGAATTAATTTAAAATAGAGTTTGAGTTCATCTCAATAATTTATAATCTTAAATAGAATTAAAGATAATACAAATAATTTATATATAATCTTATTAATATTTATTAACACTAAATTAGCATCTATCTAATATTAAGACTATATATATCCAAATAAATCCTAAATAATTTCAAAAATATAAATAAATTTCTTAAAATTCTAAATAAATTATAGAAAAAATATAATTAAATATTTTAATCTAAAATAAATATTTGGTAGGAACAATATGCAAGTATGGTCTCATAGTAAATCATGGAAGTCCTAGAAATTTAAGTTTCCTATGTTTTAATTACCCAAAAGTTCTAGAAAAATCTCCAAAATCTAAAATAGCCTAAAAATAATTCTAAATAATATTTTCTATTTAACTAAGAGAATACTCCAAAGAAATTTAATATTTAAAATAATCTATAATAAATATATTAATATAAAATATACATAAAATACCTATTTTATGTGAGGGGGTTTACAGTACAATATCTAGGAAGGATGATCATGTATCCATGGCACGTGATTCTACTTAAACTTCACGGTTAATTAGGTAACCTAAACTAGTAGATTCATTATAAGGGAAAAAGGATCCCGTGATAGTATTTTGCTGGCTATCCTTCAAATACTGTGATATCATCCATTATAGTTATCACGTCCCGCTCCTAATAATCGGTAAGTCAAGTACGTAACCAACATCCCCAAGCTACGTACTTTACGAATAAACCTATATTCGTAACCATGATTGTTGCCAGTAAGTTCTAGGATAAAGTGTAGGATAAAGCTAAACCATCAACAAGTAAGAACTAAATACATTCACAATATCATTCTTCTTTATTCACATCTCACAAGTCTGAGTTCTGTCATCAAAAGGAAGTATACAAGTACTCACTAAAATATAAAACCACATAACAATCTCTCATAAAGATTAATACACATATAATTATACAAGAACACAAAATGAAGTCATGTGTCTATCCGCCGCATCATTTACTCTTCTGATTTGTCCACATTATATAAGGGAAGAATCTCATCTTTGTTTCAGCCTTCATATAGTGAACAAAAATTAGGTCATCAAAGACATGCAAGTCCTCGATTCAAGAAAGGTGAAATAAATAAAATAATATGATACTAAAGATCAAGTACAATGAAAATCTAAATAGAATAAAATCTAAGTACAATATATAATGTTGCTTTGAAATAACTTCTAAAGTGGTCGTAATCTAGTGCAATAATTATATCCAAAATCGTTTCTTAAGTCCTGAAGTCACTAACACAGTCACAAGACAATTTTTCCAATATGATGATGCAAAGTTTAGAGAAATGTTTGGATCTCACAATCGCAGTGTCACGAGCACTATCTAGGCAATAATCTCGTTACCAGGGATCAGGTGATGGCAGGTAGGCACGGTGCTTAGTAGTGCGGCTATTCCTCTTCGAGAGCAATAATCATAACAACTTTTAATACCAAATTTGACTCTTTAGGGTAAAAATTTACCGATAACACGAAATACAGGTAGGCAGGTGATCTAAGCATTCACCTACTCTCAACTCAAGGCTTTGCGAAGGAGCTACAGGTACTGATCAGTTTTTGTTTAATTATATTATCCAGATTTCATACATTGTGATCCAAACTCTTCTCCCCACCCAATGCTCTATTCTACAATCACAATCAATACTAAGTCCATTCTAATAGTTAAAACTATATTTCTTGGCTCACGTATACATCTTTATTTGTATTTTTGGAATATATATATCACTTGGCCGAAATGCTTTCAACTATTGAATGACACCAATTAATTTTCTATACGTGTTAATCTTACGTAATACGAGAATACAGTCAACAGGATATTCCAGAACCAAGAAAACGAGATTTGATAATCAGATCGCTTACGCATTTACAAGTCCATGTTTGTACGAATCTGAACATAGACAGTTAACCTCTCGGTATTTCTAAAATTATCGTTAGTCTGTCTCCAGTTGATATATAGTTATCAAGGTTTAGGGTTCGGTATGATACCACGGTGTTTAATCTTCGAAATTAGGCTAACTTCCAAAATCCTTAGAATTTCGGACAGAGTCTCCTTTATATTTTGAGCTCCAAACACAATAATATATCTGGCCCAGAGCAACACTCCGTAGCATTGAAATGGGTCAAAGTTCCTTCGGTGGAATAACTCTATACCGGACACACGCAGTTAATAGGATAGATAGTAAATCCATAGAAACACAAAACTAAATTACAGAAAAAATTTAGCATGTATATCATATGTTGTACAAAGCATAACTCTTATCATATGAATCTAAATACTATCAAATTATATATCATTGAAAAGCTTATCAATTCCTCTTCAATTTTTATTTAGATATAATCAAATTTTGACAATGTTTAATAGGTCAAAATTGGTCTAAGAAATAAGGTATAAAATATCCCAGATTTTGTTTTCAAAATTTGACGTCGATGGTGTACGGCCAATAACTCCTATTATATACACCCGAATGCTATCATATCATATACAGTTAGAAAGCATATTTAATTGCCAATGTTTGTTGTTCAGACATATCCTAGTTTTGAAGAAGTTTAATAGGTCAAATCTGGCCTACAAAAAAATGTGCACATAGGTTCCAGATTTCAATTTAAGGATTCTATAACTCTATTGCACGAACCATAAATCCTATCAAATGAATCAAAACCCTATTGTATCATATGTCGTTGGCAAGATTATCGAATTTTCAACGATTTGCGTTTAGATATAATTAAATTTTGACAGGGTTTAGTAGATGAAAATTGACTCGGGAAAACAATGCGTCGTAGGAACGAATTAAGCACGTATGAATCTAGTTTTATTTCATGTCCGAGCATCCTATGGGTGTGTCACCTTAACGAAAAATTCTTAGAAACATTTTCTAAACCATATATATTAAACTTAGAATTTATCTAGAATAAACCCTTTACTTTGAATAATAAAAAAAGTTTAACTAAAAATAAAATAAAAATTTACAAAAAGGAGACTAGTACAAAGTGTAGGAGGACTTCCCTTGATTTCTAGGGTTTGTAAGTTATGAAAGGAAAAGAGAGCTAGGGTCTAGTAGAGGGTAGGAGAGAGTATGGTGAAGAGTTAGAAGCTAAGGAGTGTTAAAGGCCTTTATAAGGAATCAAACACGCACGCGCGCGCGCGCACACACACACACACACACACACACACACACACACACACACACACACACATATATATATATATATATATATATATATATATATATATATATATATATATATATATATATATATAGTCCTTATTCATTCCAAGCAAGATTTTATGTCTTAACCAATTAAAACCATTCAACCCACACCCCCTCCCCCCTAAGGGCCGGGCATGCAAGATAAGGATGGGTAGTAGCTTCCTTAGGAAGCTAAAGAATTTAGTTAAAAGAAAATGGTATTTTGGTAATTCGGTAATTATTTTTGTCTTAATTGATTAGGGTTCTAATTAAACCAAATCTTTTACACTAATTAATTCTTAATCCATGAATGACAAGCACAAAACTAATACTTCAAATAAAATCATAAAAGATTTTTTTGTAAAATAAATAATAATATTATATTAGAAATTTTGGGAACCCAAAAAATTATATTAAAATAATACAATTTTCTTCTCGAAAAGCTATTTTCTCGTAAAATTGGAATTTCTAAATAAATAATAATAATAATAAATTTGAAACCAACTATTGCACTCTACCCTCCTTAGAAAAATTTAGTCATCGGAATTCAAATTATACTAAGAGAAGTATATCAAAAGTAATTAGGCTTTAAAATAAACCTTGATTACCAAATAGATAGGGATATTGTTTTCTCATATCTTCTTTTCGTCCCCAGGGAGACTCACCTAGAGAATCTTTACTACATGCCACTCGTACCAGAGACATGCTTTTGTTCTTAAGTATTGTCTTGCCCCAGTACCGAAATACGAAGACGGACATTGCCAGCTCTCCCCTACAAGGTATAGAATATCGTACGGCGATCACGGCTGTAGAAAGACAATGGGGTGCATGCTATATTAAAGTCTCCTAGGGTCTCAGAACAACTATGTATCAATCATTCAAGCAAGTAACAACAACATAGAACATGTGAGATAAAGCTGCAAGGCATCCCAAATGCTCCATCGGAATGTTCTAGAGATCTAGCCATCAAAATGTTAGACGAGCCAAATATCAGTAGTTACACAATCGAGAGCAGTTCCAGTCTGATTATATTAAAGTTATGTATAAAGAAACTGATATCCAGACAAGCCAGATAATAAGTGTCGGTGGCTAAATGCCCAAAAGAGTATAATGTACAAGACGAACAGTGATCAAGAAATCCACTCATGCCCTTCAGCGACCATCCGTCTGGTGCGCATCATCGTAAGGGGGATAAGCTGGATCTTCTATTGCTGGCTCTAAACCTGGCCATATAAAAAACTAGTGGGGTTAGACCCGAAATAGCAAGTACCACAAGGAAGAACGAATGAAGAAACAAAACCAGATCAAGCATATAGTGTAATAGCCAAAAATTATTGGCGCGTGCCTCATCTTTGGGATAACATAGCACTCCTTCACCAAACAAGGACAGAAAATGACATGCCACCCAAGATATGGTATGTCCCATGATTATGGTCAAACTAGGATTCTGTGTCGTAGTTCGGTCCATATTCTATCATGGCATAAAGACTCAACTCCCCAATCAAACAAGGACAGAAGTTGAACACTATACTGTGACATTCTATGTCCTTAAGCTACTAGCAGAATTACAATCACAACCAAGTCAGGTTAGGATGGCCAAACAATATTATGACTTATTATGTGGAGTCTGGGATTATCCTAGATATAATAAAAATCATCTTTAGATCGTGCCATGTCGAGCAAGGCTAACCGAGCCAATGTTATACAAGCAGAAAATTATGAACGCACTAGTTCCTCGTAGGGCCACCGCGTTAATTATCGTACCAGTTCTCCATAAGGCCACCGGGCTAAATAAATAAGTAACAGTTCTAACCTTTCTAGGGAAAATATTGGCTCGGTCTTAAATATAAAAAGGTTGAGTATTGTACTCCACTACATGCGGATGATATACAATATCCGTGGTGGCCAGCCTTGTACGCCAGAAAAATTATCATGGGATGGCCCATCATGCACGATCTCGGGATGTCCTTCCCTCCCTATGTTCTAATCAGCTTTTATGTTACATAATTAACCCTACAGTGATATGGAATTTTTTGTCGTGGCTACAAGAATATTCCCCTTAATGATGTCGTACAGAGTACGGGGACATTTGATACGAATCTATTTAATATAAGGAGTCAAGTCTGGATCCACCCAAATATAGGTGCAACATTCAAACCAGCAATAACCTAGCCACGCTATGGTTCTGACCCATTATCATTTTCGTGCCAAGAATTCAGGAATACAATATTATGCACCAAGCAGGAATCAACATGTCACATTCAGTGTACATGTTGGCCAATGTCCCACACTCAGTGTACAATGAAACCTTTATAAACAGGCGAGCAGGACAAGTGTATCGGCACAAATACAATAACCAAGTCAGGATACCAAACCTATCAGTTGGTAACATGAATCATGTTTAATCAGGTTAGGAGTCATAATTAATTAGGAATCTTATATCTTATATGATCGAGTCACGGTCATGAATGCCTTATCAATTCCTCAAATTCTAGAATCATAGATCATCAATCATGGTCAAGCTCAACTAATCTAGAATAGGCATTAAGTGCACAACAAGACCTATGCATGCACAATCAATCACAAAAGTCCTGGGTTAGCGCACTTTATAAGTGCCAAATATAGGCTAGTCTGGAATAGTGGCGCACTATGCGCGAGCAAGCAACTATATGGCGCACAAACCTATAATACTAGGTCATAGAATTCATGGCACAAAAGTCTATAACATGGCTCACAAAATTAATAATAGAGCAGCAGGGAGATATGGGGCACAAATCAAGAATTAAAAGAATAGGCGCATTCTACTCATGCAAGCAAACTGGCGCACAAAGCAAGAGTTACGAGTAAGAGAAACGGCGCACTATGCAAGTGCAAAATAACTACAAGACAAAACACAAGTTCCCAAATGATGCAACAGTCGATGGCACGACAGTCGAGGGCCTTAGGAATCGAGACATGCCAAAGTCAAGGCTCGTTTATCGAGGCTGAACTGAGCAAGACTGTGCCAAGAGTTAACAAATGCGCCGGGTTATTAATCCACCAAAAGTGTGCCAACTTTTAAGCATCCAGAAAATGCGCTAAAGGTTATATGTAAAAGATCGGCACACTTTTGATAGTTAATGCACAATATTTCAATTGTGCGTCGATCTGCTGATTGGTTAAAAGTGTGCCAAGGAGAAAGTTGGTCAAAATTGCACAAAAAATTAGACTAGTGCACTTTTGCTTAATTCATTCGATAATACATCAATTGTGTGCCAAAGGCTGAATCCAAAAGTGCGCCAGAGTCTAAAATCTTCCAAAAGTGTGCCAAGAAGGGTTTTTCCCCAAAATTTATCCCTTTGACATACTTTTACAAGAAATTGGCAGTACTCTTAAAGTACACACGAGTATGGAATGTGGGTCACATTCAACATGTGCCCATGGTGCAAATCCTCATATATATTTCATGTCACTATTTTTCTTCTCCAACCGACCCACCATTTGATGTACTCCGAGCTCAAGCTTGAGACTTGATAGTGCTCCATTCCTCAAGCAACAAAAACTATAAATCAAAAAAAAATTCAGGCTCAAAATCAAGGAATAACATCTTTTGAAAATACGTCATTTTTAGGGGTTTATTTCCTAGAAAACTCTCATAATAAAATCAAGAAAAAAATCATTAACCACCTAAAATCTGAAAACTCCATGAACTAACTATAATCAGGACACTACTAGAAACTAATTATAACAATAAATATTAAGAATAAAACTATAGCTGTCATATTCCAGTCCCAAAATACGTAGGGCTAGGAATATGTAACATACCAGCTATGCATTTGATCAGACTCTGGTCCGACTCGAATACGTATAAATTGTATTATAATGGTCACTATCTAAATAATCAATTAAATATAAATATCTATACCTCAATCCACAATGAACAGAACACACAAGAATGAGATACATGTGCTAAAGTCGGTCGCCCGGTAACACACAAACTCGAATAGACTCGAGAAAGAAATATGAGTCTATAAAACTAGGCTAAATCAGCAGATAAATAAATAATATAAATAAATAACCATAACTCCAGTAGAAATGATATAAGTACCTGGTACCAGTGCCTGCAAGACAAGCAACTCCAACAACAACTCCAAAGGATCCATAACCGTCTATGCGGCAAAAACTGGTAGGGGACCAGGACCTCAGAGGGACGTAACAAGGTACAAGAAACAACATGCCAAAAGTAAAATAGTATAATGCCACATACTCAAGGATAAACTATTGTAACCATCTATGTGATATGCACGTGAGAGCATCACTCGTACTCAGGCTAAAACCACTACAGGCTCTGTGTCAGGGAGCCCATAGCAGCAAGTAGTATCAAGACTCAATATAGGTGCCAAAAATCTGAGACAGAGTCCAAGGCACCTCTAGTAGTATAATGACTCCAGTATATGTGCCACCGCACCTCTAGAAGTATAGTATATATATATATATATATATATATATATATATATATATATATATATATATATATATATATATATATATATATATATATATATATATATATATATATCAATAATCAGCATGTAGTATGGTGTGTCTCTACTTACCCAATGTAACCTTACGTCTCATATCCACAATATCTCATGTCCATAACACGCAAGATCATGACCTCTAGCTAGTACAACGAGTCATAATAATATCTATATAATATGCAAGTCTCATATCACAAATTATGTAAGCCTATACAGAATCACCATGAATAACTCAAAAAAGATTCTGTCACATAAAATAGTGTCAATTGTCCTAGGGTATGACGTACTTTGTAAAGCAAGCACGTAAAATATGATCATGGAATCAACTCTCTAAGTGACGTTACTCGACTCCGCGTACGGCGTCGACACCCGAATCTTGTTCGGATGCTAAGCAACATCTCACGATCCTAGGATAAACACACACATCACTCATATCAAATAACTATAATAACTAAATAAGATAAAGGCAAGGAACTGTGATACATTATGGCAAGGTACACTTGTCACGACCCGCACCTGATGTAGGGATGCAAGTCGGAAATAACGCCCAACCTACGCTGTAGAATCGGCGGTAGAACGATGTCTTGGTCTACTATACTATCTAAAATCTCACAATAATATGAAGTATGCCAATAAAATATCAACACAAAACTCAATCACATTCTAAAGCACGAGAAGATATCAAGAAAGTCTAACATAACTATCCATTCAATATATATATAAACAATAATAGAAATAATATCCAATCTCATACTCTATGCCGAAAACAAATCCGGTACCAAAATGTTAAAGAGACTAACTATGAAAACTAATGATCCGAATAAACCTCCCGGCAATCACTCCAGAACTAGTGGATCCAAGTCTGCACCATCTATAAGTCGAAGTCCATAGTATGTCGGACACCAATCTTTCGGATCCTCTGAAAAATGTTTTCCAGTCAGGAATGGAGCAAAGTACATACCTCTGAAAGCAGTTCCAATAACATAATCGAGCATATATAATAAGCAATAGAAAAAGGATACAAGATGCACAAGTAATAAGAATGTACAATACAAGAAGAACAGGCAATAAGCATAATATAAACTGAAAAGTAAATACGGGAAATAAACTGCAAGTAGAAAACAAGAATACTAGCTATGTGATTTAGAGTGCAAGTTCGTTATGTAATCGGCTTAGGTTGCACATGAGGTATAAAAGTAACTCCATTATACGTGAGGTGTATAATCGACATGCACATGAGATCAAGAGGGCTTTGATCACATAACCAACTCCTACTCCCCCTCCCCAACCAATACTCATGGATCTAATCATGACACGTTACGTACATGATCACGATATAGTCACACTAGTACACGAAATAGTGAATGCACAAGAAGCACATGAAAGTCAATACCCGATGTACACGATAAAATACATGTGACTGGTGTCACGCCCCAGTCCCAAAAATATATAGGACTAGAACACGTAAGCATGCCAGCCGCATGGATATGGCAACTCCAATATATAGAAACCAAATCAACACGTACGCTGTAATATGAATATCAATCCACAAGTGGTATAAACATATGTCACAAGTCACAGGGTAAAATCTAAATCTCATCCACCAAAATCATATAGAAATAAATAACCAGTATCTATGAAACTAGATCTCAATAAGAAGTATCTAAGGATGATAGTTGGATGGAAACAAATCCACTACCAACTCGAATATAAGAGCAAATACAATATGAGTACAACACCACAACACAATATAAGAATACCAGCTATACATCATAGCTCGAAGAGAAGACATCCTCGGATCACATGTAACCATCCAAATTTGCGCTCCTGCAAATACTCAAGAAAAGATACACCTGGCAGCGGACCAGGTCCTCAGAGGGACATAACAAGATACTTAAACACATGCCAATAAAGTACTGAAATAAATATCCAATGGGTCACCTAACCGTCTAAAGTGAATGCAGTTTAAGAATAACTTTCCCAACGCGTGGGCTATCTGGCTAAAATGGGATTGGCATAGTTTTCTTGGAGATCCAGGGGCCTACAAAGGCACGACGTCTTTCGAACACCGGAGGCCCGCCAAGTAGTATATATAGGGGTCATCATGACCGCGCATCTCCGGCGGAGCGTACGGGTTACACAAAGAAAGTGCAACGGAGCCCACACGCCTTACTTGTTATTCTCCCCACCCCATGCTCTAAGCATGTCACATCCATGATACGATAATACCTCTAATAACTGCCAAGTCTACTAGCATGCAAAGTTTCTAACAGCAGTTATTCCTAACTCACGGCCCACACGTACAGGAGGCCAACCTGCACGCAAGTCCGTGATCTACATGAGACTCATAACTCGTGTAACAACTGTGCCACGGTCAATGAACCTAAAGATGCTACATGATGATGGAGTAGTCTCATAAACAAGGTCAATGCAAATACATAAATAAAAACATAGCGCGGCGTCACCGTCGCGCGTATTTTATATAACAGTTAAAATATATGAACTAAAGACAGAAAATAAAGATGCATGAAACATATGGAATATAAATAACAGTACAATGGCAAGGTATACTTGCCTGACAAGGAAGCTGCAATGTACCAATAACCTGCTCCAGAAATCGCGCAGAACAATCCAATATCCTATGTACACATAAATATAATATAATAGAATTATTAGTCATTACACTAGCACATACTCAACCACATTTATACTGGAATCAGGGGGTATACTAGGGGTAATACTAGTCATCTAACACGTTCAATTACGCATTGAATTACGTATTGAATTACGCGGGTGTCGCGTCTTCAAGTACTGTACGAAATCAGTCAGTCAACTGACAGGTGTCTATGCCAGTACGTTAGTGTACGCAAGGCAGACATCCACAAGTTCTTAGGGTCAACATGGTCAAGGTAAGTATGGGATAGTCCACGATGTCCTAGGGTCATACAGTCTGAATATTTAGTCATAATTATCAATTAGCATTTACTTACATATATATTCATATAACTATATAATAATATAACCATTAATTTATTTTAATCTATTTAATTCTGGAATAATTACTATAAAATTCTATTTTAATCTTATTATTCTGATTTTTATGTTAATTCCTAAATTTTGTCCAAAGAAACTGAATTTTATCAACTCGAGACTCATGGCACGCATATCGAGGCGATCTGTTGACCAAAAAGTCAACCGATACAAACTTGACTTTCATGTATAATTTTCTATAGATTTCAGTATCAAAATTATACTAGAATTTACAGCTCGTTTGAATTCAAATTCGTTTGGAAATTATGGCACATACAAATTTTGTATTGTGCACCGATGGTTAAATTCTAACCAAGAAGTTCTACAAAATTAACAGTATGTAAATACTTTGAAATAAATTCTAAGAAAAATATATGTCGATGATCTCGACATTAGCTTTCCGAAACTTTAAACGGTTCATGATTCTGATTCCTGGTTCTCCTGGAATTGCAAAAATATCGAAATACGTCTATTTTTGGACATGCTGTGCTCTATGAATTTTTCAGAATTTAATACTAATAATTTAAAAAAAACAATTTATATTATCAGAAAACTAACCTCATTATCGTTCTAACAAAAAAAACTGGAGCATGTTTGGAGTCCGGAGCTAGGAGATATCGTCTTTTTAATTCGTCATAACTAGTAGAAAATGAGGCTGAATTTATGACGAATTTTGACTATTTTTTGGACGAAAAAGAGAGGAATTTGGGAAAGAAAAATATGAAGGATGAGGTATATATAATGGTGGACACTACTTAATTAAATACGAATAGGATTGATTAATTTGGATAGGATTATAATGAATTTAAATAAGGATAGGATATGCATGAAGTTGATTTCCTAGTAGGTTCAGGATTTGAATTAATTTAAAATAGAATTTGAATTTATCTCAATAATTTATAATCTTAAATATAATTAAAGATAATATAAATTATTTATAACATCTTATTAATATCTATTAACACTAAATTAGTATCTATCTAATATTAAGACTATATATATCCAAATAAATCCTAAATAATTTTAAAATCTAAATAAATTTCTTAAAATTCTAAATAAATTATAAAAAAATATAATTAAATATTTGAAACTAAAATAAATATTTGGTAGGAACGACATGCAAGTATGGTCGTATAGTAAATCATAGAAGTCCTAGAAATTTATATTTTCTAAGTTTTAATTACCAAAAATTCTAGAAAAATCTCCAAAAATCTAAAATAACCTAAAATAATTCTAAATGAATATTTATATAAGTAAATATATCAAGAAATTTATTTTCTAATTAACTAAGAGCATATTCTAAATAAATTCAACATATATAATAAATATAATAATATAAAATATACACAAAGTACCTATTTTGGGTGAGAAAGTTTACAACTGGGTACCCGTTGCACACGGTAGGGGATAACACCTCCTGACGGAATCCATATAGCACCAGTCCGTGAAATTACTGTGTCAAAAATCAATGTATACAATTCTAGAACATGCATATATATAATATTATGAATTGAAAACAATCAGAGAAATGTACTCGCCTGTGGTCCAGAGCAATGAATGTCAAACTGTCCGAACTGGTGTCACACAGACCTATATATGGAATATTGCATTAATACAAGGTTCTGAAAAGAAATTAAGATAAACTAGTCAACATCTAGGTCAACAAGTCATTTCTAAGTCAAAAGTTAAACTAGGTCAACTCTAAGTCAAACCGGTCAAACTATAGTCAAACTATGGTCAACTACATATTTCTAGGTTGCATAAGTCTAACTCAAAGATATTGGGCTCACACACTATGAATCTAGGCCATACAAGCTACAACTTAGGATACTAAGGTATCGTATCTCAGGATATGCAAACAATAGGTAAATATCACATATCTATAATAAAGCAATATTAAATATATAAATCATAATTACAAATGCTAAATGATTATCATAGTTTTGAACCAACTTGGTATCGCAATAGTAAACCTCTATCTTGATACCCAAACCCAATACCTTGGATATCCTTAATACCTTGGCATTTATCTTGGTATCTCAAGGTAATGTCACTCTAGTATATATATATTAACTATCCAACTATAACTATAAACTACCATATATTTAGTATTTATACCATACTATATACCTTATTTTAGTCACCTTAATACCAATCCATAATTAGCTTACACTATCATATTACTATGCCAATACCTATTACTCATACCTTAGTATATCTTGATACTTATCTTGGTATCTCAAGGTAATTGTCAAAACTTCATACATGTACTAACTACCCAACAATAATTACATATATCAATCCAATATAATTCTAGTATGTACTAATAGAATAAATACTAACTACCAACTACACACTAACTATTAATACATATATACGTACATACATACCTAAAATATATAATATATAAAAGATACTCATAACCATTAATAACTAAAATATAATAACTTACTCTATAATATTATGTGCTACAACTAAATATATACATATATAGTATAATACAAATAGCAATTAGGAACATATTTATATATATATTAATTACTATATATATATTTAAATACATATATATAACCCACCATATATATTTATATAATATATATTTAAATACATATATATAACACACAATATATATTTATACAATATATATTTAAATACATATATATAACCTATAATATATATTTATACAATATATATTTAAATACATATATATAACTTACAATATATATTTATACAATATATATATATATATATATATATATATATATATATATATATATATATATATATATATATATATATATATATATAAAACTATATATATAACTATACATACACTTATACATAGTAAATTGTATAAAATACCATATAGTAACATACACACACATACATATTAATATGTATATATAACTATACATATATGTATACGTATATAAAATCATACACTATATAAATACATAACAATATATAATATAACTATATATATAACCACATATAAATATATCTACTATATTATTTATACATATACTACCACTTATAAATATATATCTACATGTAGAAAAATAGCTACATAATAAATATACACATATAGTATATGCATAGGTACATAGATCTAAGACACAATATTACATAAATATATATACACAATATTATATATATATATATATATATATATATATATATATATATATATATATATATAAAATTATACTTCTCCATGAAATAAGAACACAAAAGAATTAGATCTACAATTAAATTGCACATACATGGACTGTATCACCCCGTATCCCACTAGATTTAGGATACGCATACGACACGAGTCCACCACACATCCAAACATACCCCGAAGGACACGAACAAGTCATATATATTATTTATGAACAATACAAAGAGTCAAATATAAATCTACGAGTCCGTATCAAAATGTGACATGCTCAAAGTCCCGTGTCGGAGGAAAAATCTCCAAATTAACACGTATCACCAAATTGATGGGATACGGCCTACACGTACCCAATTATGGATACGACACTAGCCCCAAACACACAAGCACATGCCAAATTGATATATAGGACCAATTGACACACACAACAAATGTCAATTTTGGAATTCCCCAAAAATTGACACAAAAAGCACCATAACTTTCTCAATATGCCTCCTATGAACACAAAACCAAAACCTATGGGTAGTCTATGCATATGGGCTGATTTTTCATGGTTAAATCTCATATTTAGAACCTAAATTAAGGGAAAAACTGAATTATATCTATTGGGAGATGGATTTCCAATAAAACCTCCAAAATTGGTAAAATTGGCCTCCAACTTGTAGATCATTGCTCCTCTTTGTAGATCCATGCTTTCTCCTTGTAGATCCTTGCTCTAATAGCCTCCAATGGTGATTTGAAAAATAATTTGGTAGAAATTTGGTAGGAATTTGGTTGAGAAAATTTTCTAGATCTAGATTTGGAATGAAAAATGAAGAGAGAAAAAGTTTTTATCCCATTTATATAGGTCTCACTTGTCCCCTCCCTCAAGCTACTATGTAAAGTCTAAAATACCCCTTTGGGCCTCTCATGAAGAAATTAATTAAGGAGGGAAGCTTCTAGTCTAATGGGTTTAACATAATTAATCATCCTCCTAATAATTGGGCTTCTAATTATTGGGCTCAATTCTAACTAGAATTAAATATTGGTCCATGAGTCTAAACTAAACTAGTTGGTCCACTAACACAAGTCCAAAAATAAATATAATATGCTAATAATAAATAAATAATACAATAAATAAAATTTAACATGCACAATATTTAATTAATTACCAAATGACTAAAATATCCTTTCCTAGAAAATATGGTAGTGACAAATCTACCCCCCTTAGAAGAATTTCGTCCTCGAAATTAAAACTCTCACCCCTCTCTCTTGGCCAGTCATATTCTATTCATACAAATCTTACTATGGTCAAATCCCATCAATCATAGTCTAAATAGTATATATTCTATAACATACAATCATATCATTCTACTAAAAGAGAAATCATACTTGGATATTGTCTCTAACTATCATGAAATCAGTCTCTGCCCTGCTGAGATGTCTTCCTTTACTGGTAAGATAATCTGCTATGCCACATGTGGCCTATTCCATCAAACACTATTAATCATCAATCTTGTCAAGATATTCTTAATACTGAGGGTTATTAAATACTAGTGATATACTCTAATTCTAGGTCATGGACATGCTTAGCTCACTGGCACTTGCTACTTAGGATAAAATACCTCCTTGTTCTGTTCTTGTAATCACCAAAATTTCTCAATTATTTTCTTGCAAGGAACACTTGTATACATTTTTCAATCATGTGTTCTATTAGCACACCGTTGTCCAACTTGAATACTCGCATATGATGCCTTCTCAAATCTCGTTATTGTCTACACAATGCACCAGCTCTCATATGTATTTTTGATATCATTCTCAAACCAAGCTACTCATGTTTCTCCTCTATATTATTATATTAGTCACTAAAATGCTTGCCTAAACTTTCATAATACTTGAGATACTTTGTTTCTTGTTACTAGGGTATCTCTTTCTATTTGATACTTGGTGCAACTGATCCTCTAATATTTGTTTAATCATCTTAAGCTTCTCATCTGTACATTAGTATCACAATACATACATAATTACCTTCTAGCCATTACAACACCATGACATCTCACTAGTATCCTTATACCCCTCGGACTATTCTCTGATACATAAGACCTCTATACTCAAAATTGGCAAGGTACTATAACTACTAAACTTACTTCTCTATATATATTGTCTCCCTCCTCTACTGCTTGGATCACTTGTACTATTACTCCCAAATATTTTTCTATCTATATTAACTGATACACTAATCCAATATCATTACACAATATACTTACTGTTACTAGCACATTACTCAGCTAATCCCTGATATAGAAACACTAGCACTCTTTGTAGAAGCATAAAAAAAATGCTTGGAAGATCTACGCAGCGTCTTGATACAGAGCAGCATAGGCAGAGGCCTTCAGAGCCATCCAGCGTAAAACAGGGTTCTTCATCGCCTCCATGGCATAAAACCCAGCCGCTCTCAAAGCAGCGTTAAAGCGTACGAGGAACGCTTCGTATTCCCGGAAAGAAACTGTCCAGTCACGCAGTAAACCTGACCTCTGACTCCTGACAAAAAGTGCTGCACAGCTACCCAAACGACGGCTGGGAACGGGGGCAGACCCCTCAGGACGCGCTCCATAGTATGATGGCGGATCTCAGCATTTAATGCAGAGGATTTGGTTAAAATATCACTAAACCGACGCTTACTAAAAAACCACCGGCATAAACCGCTCTTTCGCGTGCAAAGAGAATATGCTGCCTTGTTTTACACAGGCAAACATGGGCTGTTTTACGCTCCGCAGAAGACAAACCGCCTGCCACGTCAAAAGCTGCGCTTCATACAGGGCTCGAGGCACGTCTCTCCGCCAAAGCACACAGAGCGGTGACAGTGTCCCCTCAAGGCACGTCCCTCCGTCAAAACGCACAGAGCGGTGACAGTTTCCCCTCAAGGCACGTCTTCGCATTTAATGCACAGGATGATGGCAAATCTCTGCCAAAGATTTGATCTCCAAAAGCCGTAATTCCGGCTAAAGACGTCCACATCAGCACCCTGGCACGGTATGCAGCGGCTTCTACGCCCATTCAGGATCTGTGCTCCTACGGCTTCCGCGCCCCCTTAGTCTCTACGACTGCTCGGCTTCCACGCCTGCTCGGCTTCCACGCCTACTCGGCTTCTATGCCTGTTCGGCTTTTATGCCTGCTCGGCTTCCATGCCCCCGCAGTCTCTACGACTACTCGGCTTCTATGCCTATTTGGCTTCTACGCCAAGGTGACAGACATTTGGCTTCTACGCCAACCCCTTCTACACAATGGATACCTACCTACGTGGCTTTTACGCCGTGATCTTAGTAGCAATTGTACGCGTTGTATCCCCTTAGTTGGACCCGCGTCACACGCTCATTCAAAAGATCATCTATACGTAGGCATTGGTTACTTTAACCGTTGTGTAAAAGGGTGCTGTACTTTCCACTCCTCGGTTGTTACACCGATGGAGTGGTCACTGTCACCAAAACTCTATAAATAGAGACCCCTATCAATGGGGAACAAGGTCGACAATTTGGAAGATCGAACCAGGTCGGAAAATTTGGCCAAGAATACCAATATCAGATCAAAGCTTGAAACTTTGAAAGAAGGATCGAACAAGGTCACCGAACCGGAGATCAAGAGGGAGAGACAGAAAGAGAGAAGAATACAGAGCTCAGGCAAGGAATAGGGAGCGACGACCTTCAGCATCGCTCATCCACCCTCCTTCGCAACCTCCGAAGCTCCATCCTGTCTTTCACGGCACTTCTTCAACATCGTGTAGTCCAAGGGCTAAAGTGATCGACCGCAGATCAGACACCTATAGCAATTTATACCCAGATTAAATAAATTGTACTCCTGCATCCTCGTATAGGATCGAATTGTACAAGTTTGTTTGTAAACCAAAGGGCACGGGTCTTGTATAAACCCTGTCATTGAAATACACTTTCATTCTTTCGTTTAATACCACAAACAAGATGGCAACTCTGCTGGGGACGTCTTTCTCTTCTGACGAGGAAGTAATTGCTCAACACGATGCGGTATCTGTAGGAACCGTGAAGAAGACACTGGTCGTTCATTTCGACCAGTCTGCCTACGAGGACATGCTTCGTGCTGGGGGTAGCTCTCACTCTCTCTCCGTCCAAGACAACAAGAAGCTACGCAAAGTGTGGATGCCCAAGACATCCTCCGCCGTTCCTGTGGACTCTCCGATCTCTCCGATCTCTCCGACCAATGAGGTGGTAGCATCGCTCCCTCCGTGCCCCGCACGTAAAATTCAGTCTCCCGCTACGTGCGGTACAGACAAAACTTCTGGTAAAGCCTCAGCGCTAACCCAGGAGTATCCACTGCGCTATACGCGTAGAAATCAGTCTCCCGCTACGTGCGGTACAGACAAAACTTCTGGTAAAGCCTCAGCGCTAACCCAGGAGTATCCACTGTGCTATACGCGTAGAAATCAGTCTCCCGCTACGCGCGGTACAGACAAAACTTCGGGCAAAGCCTCAACGCTGACCCAGAAGTATCCCCTGCGCTCCACGCGTAGGAACCTGTCTTACGCTACGCACGGTATAGACAAAACTTCCGACGGTGCCTCAACGCCAAATCGGAAGAACAGATCACGCTCCACGCGCAGGACGACATCTGACCTCTACGGTGAACCAGATGAGCGCCATGATCTCCGCAAGAGGAAGCAAGCAGGAGAGTACTCAACTCCTCGGCCGTTACACCAGCGAAGAAGCTATCTGCCTATCCTCCGGATTATGCGAGAAGACGACGGTCGACTGAAAGCTTTACGCCTGTCTGAGCGAATCTCCAAATCACGCCTGGGTAAGTCCCACGGCGCAAAACAAGCTCAAATTGCTACTCCTGACCTACGCGAAGGCCTAATCCAGAAGCGTAAGGAGAGGGGACCTTCCAACATGTCTATTACGCCCCCTAGGGAATAATGTTGTAATAGTCATAAGATTGTGATTGACTGCTACTGTTCTAAAGCAAAACGATCGGTCTTCGACCGATTGAACTACTCTCAATCTTTCCCGGAAGAGGAGCACGCGTATGCATCCGTGAACATGGCTTCATGCATACCTAGAAGAGGGTCGAGCTCAAAGCGTCTTCCCTCTGGACCTCCGAGCCAGAGAAAATTCGAAGACTTCCTCAGGAACGCTGAAGCTGGGGTATTCCAAAATACCCGTGCAAGGTCACAGCAACCAGCTCCGTACTCGTCTGATTCTGACGCTGGGGGTCGCCGATCTCCCAGATCAGATGCCGAGAGTATAGAGTCGACTTCTGCAGCGACCTATACTTACCCTTCGACGATGCCCAGAGAAATGGGAGCTTACGCCATCGAAGACGAACGCGAGGGAGCGTCGCCATCAGGAGACGCAGAACAACGCATCACTGACCTGGAGACATCGCTGAAGCAAATACAATCCGTAATGGAGAATATGCACCAGATGATGCTAACTCAGCACGCAACCGCCATGGCTCAAGTATCGGTTCCGCCAACTCAGATACATGTGGGGGTGGACTTGCCACCACCCAGCCCAAGCCAAGAACCTGCTCTAGATCAAGAGTCAGCAGTTCCTCCGCTTCCAACGGAAAATCCGATACAGGCGGTCCGGGAGTTGAAAGCCCAGTTCGATGCCTTGAAGCACAAAGATCAGCTCAAGAAACTGGGAATCAACCAGCCGTACCCAGCTACCTGGGAAGAGGTCCCTTTCCCTCCAAAATACAAACCTCAGGCGATGGCTCTGTTCGAGGGAAAAACATCACCAAGCCAATACATGAATTATTTCAGTATGATGACGGTGCTGCTACAAGGGAACGATGCCCTCCTCACTCGGGTGTTCAAAGGCTGCCTCTCAGGAGTAGCCTATCAGTGGTACCGTAGCTTGGCGGACAACTGCATTACTTCCTTCGAGGATTTCAAAGCTCTATTCTTCACACAATTTTACGAGAGAGGAATGGACATGTCTATGTCCTCTCTCATCGAAGTCAAGCAGAAGAAAAAGGAAGACGTTCGCATCTTCATCGAACGCTTTCGTCAGGCCACCTTACAGATGCCTCCAGGAGTTCCAGACTCAGCATTGGTGGACATTTGCAGGAAGAACCTCCTTCCCGTGGTCTCGGTGTTCACAGGACCATACCAGTTCCATGATTGGCCCTCGTTCATCCTCTCGACGGTAGCAGCCAAAGACAACAGTCGCAAGGCGCACGACAATGGCATCATGATCTCCGCCTCTGACAGAAGCAAGAGGTCATCCCCTGGCAGTGACCATCATCGTGGTCCCAAAGGGAAGGAAGCACTAGCAATCAACACGGCCAGGCCAAAGATTGCGGCGACCGCCCAAGCGAAACCGGGGGCTCCGAGGCCCGTCGAAGTCTATTCTTTCGACGACGACGATATCCCAAGTATCTTCGAATGTCTCGACAAAAGTGGCAAGATCGCCCTTCCAGAACTAAAGCGGCCCCAGGAGGTCGGCAATACTGACGACCCAAAATACTGCATCTTCCACAGATACGTACATCACCCGACAAAGACATGCTATGTACTGAAAAGGAAGATCCAGGGGTTGATCGATGCTAAGGCCATCACTCTGCACAACACCGAAAAAATGGTCACGGCCAACATGATCTCTCTGCAGTTTGGCAATTTGCCTCCCCAAAAGGTCCCTGATGGTGTTACACCTATCTCCCGAGCAACGATGAACCTCGTTAACCTTCCCCCTGCTAGGGATCAAGGTCACAACCTGGTGCCCCTAACTATCCGGCGGGGCGAGATTATGTGGGTTCACCAAGATTTGGTGTCGGATCTCGAGGAAGAGACCAAGGCAAACAGGGCTACCCCCAAGAAGAATCCCAAATACAGATCATGCTACATGGTCACAACTTCTTCTACATCAGACGGAGACGAGGTACTTGTCACAACCCATTCAGGGAGGGCCTACCTCGACAACGACGGAGCAAATCAGGAAGGTGCGCCGGCTGACGCTCCAGCTACCAAACCGTCAGAGCAAGATCCCATCGTGCCAAGCATCAGCTCTACGAAACCTACTCCGGCGGAAAAGGCAAAACAGAAAGAAGTACGCTTCGACAAACCTGTGAAAAATATTTCGAGTAAAGGTTTAGAGAAGCCGTACAAATTTGACATCCTGGCCCAACTGGCCAATACGCCAGCCAGGTTGTCCATCTTCGAGCTACTCAGGCTCTCCCCCGACGCTCGTCTAGCCCTGAGTGAAGCACTAATGCAGGCGGAAGTATACTTGACCCAGCTCAAGTACCCCGACGAGGAACCGGTGGCATGTCCTCAATGCCACAGTGTGATGGAGGTGGTCCCGAATATCACTTTCACTCAAGACGACATGCTATTAAAACATAATAGACATGACAGGCCCCTCTATTACACCGGGTACGTCGGTTCCATGGAGGTCGACCGGATTCACATAGATCCGGGATCGTCGATCAGCATCATCCCTCGCAGTCTGCTCGGGCCACTGAGAATTCCTACCAGCGAGCTGGCTTACACTACCACTACAATCGTGGGTTTCAACGCCGGAAGGAGTAAACCATTAGGGAAGATTCGCTTGAGAGTCCAGATCGGCAACCTTAGATCAGTGGCCACATGTTACGTCATCGATTCAGAGGTATCCTACAATATTTTGCTGGGAAGGCCCTTATGTGATCGAGACAACGTTCTCAAACGGCGCCTACAGGATAGCCCAGCCCAACGGAGATCTGTTAATGGCTCCTATCAACGGCAAATTCCTGAAAAGGTACTATGCCTAATCTCTCCTGCTCAAAGAGGAAAATAACAAAGACCTCGATTCTGACAAAACTACTTCCAAAAAACATAATTAGTTGGGTTACACTCTATCATGTCCGCATGACCTCTGAATAGATATGTCCCGCTAAGAAGTTTATCGAGAGTTTATCACGTCCATACTACCTCTGATATCACTCTCACCTAACCTGTCATTTACATTCCAAAATGATGGGTCCACAACAGTCAGAAAAGTGTCGCTATTATTCATTCCCGAAGAAGGCAGAATTATATAGGAAGGGGTACATCAAGATGGCGGAGTAATCAGGCCATGAATCTGCCGCTCCAGTGCAGCTATCCTCTCATTCCTAAGGGCCAAAGCATCGGCGCGAGCCTGCTCCAGCCGTGCCTCCGGAGTATGCGTAAGGGTCAGATTAGCCCTTGCCCGAAGACAGCCCGTACGGGCAGCTTCCGCACGATCCAGGTCCCGTCGCGCTTCGCTCAGTCGACCAGTCGCTACCTTCAAACCTGCCAACGATTGGGAAGCCCACTCCTCTGCCCGAGCAAGTTTTTACCGCAGCTTGGCGACCCTCGCCGCATTCCTTTCATGCTCGGATCGACACTGCATCTCAACGGCAAGGGCTTCTTCCACAACAGCTCTTCTCCTATCCATCTCCAGCTTATGCGTCTGGATAGAGTTGTCTAGGCTTTCAAGCTTTGTAGTGAACCGCTCAGACATGAGGTCGTACCGAGCCTGGATATCAGCATCAAGGCTGCCCTCAGTCCGCTGCAAGTATTCGTTAATGGGTTGCTCTAAACCATTAACCACCGCCTCCAGAGCGTCAGCCACTCCAGGATTGCCAAGCCCCCTAACAACCTCGATCGAAAGCTGAGAAGTCTTCTTCAGGAGCTCAAAGTCAAGGTTCTTCGCCAACACCATCGGTATCATCGTTTTTAAGCCAGTGTAGACGAGGCTGGAATGCTGCTCGATCAACGCGACTAAACCCGACTGAGCGCCCGGAGCGGCCATAATTGCAGACGAGGTAGCCACCGCCGCCTCAACAGGTGGC
Source organism: Iris macrosiphon (assembly GCA_036927795.1). NCBI lineage: Eukaryota > Viridiplantae > Streptophyta > Magnoliopsida > Asparagales > Iridaceae > Iris > Iris macrosiphon. The sequence goes on from JAYESA010000005.1 coordinate 138,761,427, forward strand.
ACGCCCGAAGAAGGTGCGATGGCGACAATCGAAGTCATCGGCATACTCGCAACAGGCGAGGTCACGATGACAGGTTCGTCCTCTCCTTGAGACGACGAAACCTCCCCGGGCGAGCTAGCCCCCGAAGACACTCCTGCCTCAAAATCCGGTGCCTCCACGTCACCGCCAGGAGCCAGAACAAAGCCGGAAGGCGCTTCAACGCCATGCTCCCCGTGGACGTCATCTCCTGAAAAAAGGACAAGAAAGCAAAATGTCAAACACAGTGGTAATCCTCCTAGGAGGAGATATCGAAACGACATTTACCCGGAACCAATGGCATATACGACGCATCTGCAGCAGATGTAGCTAAGCCACGCCTTAATGACGCGATACGAACTGTCATACCTGGAGAAGGAGGTGGGCCAACCGACATCGCCAAGAGTTCGGTCAAGCCTTCCCCGAGACGCGGTCGAGGTTCATCAGCCGGAGTCTCGCTAGGCGCGCTCGCTAACGCAGGAGTAACTCCGCCCGCTACTGACCTCAGGGAAGATTCTCCCATCTGTTGGGGCCACGCAGGCAATCCCGCTCCGCTGCTTGGAGCAGCCGCAGCAACAACAGCCTCTAGCAAGGACTCTCCGGCGCCGCCAGCCAGAACTATAGAAGGTCCCCCTCTGAAAGGCGAGGAACCTCCGGCCAAAGAATTATCCCTGATACAGGGAGATACAGGCTCATTCCCGGGAACCTCAACACCAGGAATACGGAGAGGACGAGCAACCGTCTCCCTCCTCCTCTTACGAAGGAAAGCTTCCTTCGGAGCAGAAGCCCGTCGCTTCCCGGAAGAGACTACCAGGGCCCTCACCGGCAGAGGCACTACACACCTCGGCAACGACACCAGAGGCTCATCCAGAGTACTAGATTCCTCCCCCTCATCAGAAGAAACCGAGGGGACTTCGACCCTTCCCCCAGGCTTGGCAGAAGGCACCCTGAAGCTCCCATGCCTGTCGAAATCGCGGTAAAAAGTGTTAACCGCCACATAAAACTGGGCGTAGGAGTGAAGGATGCGCAGCTCCGTGGAGGTTGTAACGACCGGCACGATAAAAATTGCCCCCGTACAACCCATGATAAAATATTACCACCCTCTAGCTCCATCAATGAGTCCACCCCTGGACCTGAAGCTGGTGACGGCGTTGCCCACATGCAACTGGTCATACCCGAACTGCATGGCAAACCGACTAGGCAGGTAGGGCTCGAAGAAGCAATGGTCTTCGCTCCTATACAGCAGATGGGAAGGTCTAATACAGACCAACCAATTAAACGCCTCCGGAGAAAGAACGGTCTTCCCTCGACCTGAATCCTCGAGCCACAGTCCTGACTGGTTGCGATGCACAGGAGGGGGAGTACAAAGGATCTTCCAGCCATGGCTGAGGTTCAAAACCAGCCGACAGTCTAAAACTGTATTCACATTCCAGGAGGAATCCCTGTAATTTAATAGGAATATACCCCCTGAGCTGCTACCGGAACCGGGTGACATAACCCGAGAATTATGGAGAATTAACCATCCCATCAAGTACAAGTATGGTAATTTCACCCTAGGGAAGCTCTCCCGCCGAGCTTCATTAACGAGCAACCCATCTGTCATGGCCCTCAGGCCAGCCTATATACGGTACACCATGGCAGGAAGCAAGCCCAGTCTTGCCCCAAACACCAGGCGCACTGTCGGCCACAGGATGTTGCGGTGAATGCGGTCCGCGGACGCGGTGCCCGGCACCACTACTTGACGCAGCCATATGGAGAGGAAACCAGCCAGCTGGGCCTCCTTAGACAAAGGCATGCGGCAACGCCTCAAGTAACTACAGGCCTTAGTGCCTTCCGGGTACTTTCCTACCCCCTCCACAAGAATCTGATCCGGAGCTTCAGCCTCCTCCATAAGAGTCTCCACAACCTGGGCACTGAGGATGCCCAAGCAGTTCACGGGCTCTTTCTTACCACCCGAGGCTTTCTCTGACCTGGCGGCCCTGGCTCGGTGGAAGAAGAGGTAAGACATCCACTTGGTGGTGTGAGCCAAATCAGAAGGCTCGTTATAAAAAGCGGTGCACGCGAAGTGCTGACACATCAGCTCCTGATATACTTCCGCCACCCGAGGGTCCAAATCCCCCAACTCCCGGTTGGTGGGAACGTACTCTTCATATGGGGTATCCCCTATCGGCAGTCTCGAGACAACTGCCATCTCATGAAGGGCCAACCCCAACTCCCCTAGTGGAGTGGCGAAGGTCCCGGTGAGCGGAATGTACCGCTCCATCAGTGCCAGGAACAAATTAGGGTTCGGAGACGCTCGTCGCACTCACAGCGGCATATAGTCCGATGCCCTCCAACTCTCTCTGGAAGTGCTTTAAGGCCCAGTCAACTAGGCATCTCCATCGGGAGTTCGTTGGGACAATCCACCCATTGCACCGAGGATTCTTCTTGGGATATACCCCACCTCGACCCATGAAGTCGTTGCAGAAGGTCGGCAATTCGACCGGCTGGATCACCGAGCTATCTTCACTTGGAACACTGCCCGGGTACAGTCCTCGAAACAGCGTCACAACGCCAGAAGGGCGACTAACAAACGACCCCTGGTCAGCGCCTTTCAGATGAAAGATCTTCCCCGGCTTCCCGTGAAGATCAGGAGTCAGCTTCCAAGACATCTTCCTGGGATGCGTCGCATGGGAGAAAGCCGAGATAGGATAATCCCTCGGCATTGTCAGCAGGTACAAGACCAAATCCCCGGCAGGGAAAACCCAAGGCTCCCTCTTGGGCTTCGTCTGGGACTGTTTATCAATCATGTCCCCAAAGAGGAAAGCCGGCTTTATGTACCGCTCCCCATCTACACGTACCAAGGGTTCGCCGTTGATCATACTCAACAGCATTCGCTCACCCTGGGCCAATATCAGGAGCTCCCTTCCCTCAGGATACTGGGGTCCAGAGATGGGAAATGCCACGTGGGACAGATCCTCCAGATAGTTCGAGTGCAGCATCCCCGCAGCGGAGCCCATCACCTCAGCCAATGGGGACTCACCCAGATCAACTGTAAGATAGTGCAAAGAAGATAGGTCATTACAAGTCTGGCACAAACACACGGACCAAGGAAACGACAGTCTGTGCTTTACGCCAAGATTGTACAAATTTGGTCACCTTACGCCGGAAGTCTCCTCCACAAACGTAAAATTCAAATTTTACGAAATACGCCGATTTTTGGTGGCCCGAGCTATTTACGCCCAGAGCTACGAAAATACGGAGTCGTTACGCTGACACATTAGAAATATGGGCGTAAAAGATAAAAATGCCTCCGTGCGTCATCTTCCTCAAAAGAGGCTATCAGCATAGAAGACGACCTAGCGCAGTCACGTTCAACGTGTGCGAAGGATTTTTCGTCGTTTGTGTCATCCCAAAAAGTTCTACCTCTAAAGTCGGGAGCGCTAGTCGTCGGCGGGATGCTCCCCTCAGAGGGAAGTTCACCTTGCCCGACCGGAGATTCCCTCGCCGGAACAGAAGAATGAGAAGAAGAACCTATGCTCTTTCCCTTAGCAGAGGGGGTTTGTTTCGATGCCATTTCTGAAGACTCGAAGTGCTCGGAGAAGGAACGAAGAAAAACTCGAATAGTCGAAAGCTCTCTCTCGCAGAAGACAGATAAAAAGTTTTTTTTTCCAGAATCTGGGGATATATATACGGTCCGGGTCGACTCCTCGAATCCTCGGACGAACCCCTCGAGACCCTAACCAAATCTTGCAATTGATAGTTGATCATGATTGGATGCTACGTCAGCCCACTACCCTTGGAAGACGGAAAGTCAGCGAATTCGAAAGGTTTTTTTCGTGCAAGATGGTTCAGCGGGTTCTACGCTAGATGAGCTTTCTACGCTCGACAGCAACGGATCTACGGTTTTACGCTCGCAAGCTACAAGTCTATGGTTTTACGCCCGGATGCCTTTGTGCTCGGTAGCTTTTATGCTCGAGAGGCCACAAACCCACGACTTTACGCTCAGCAGATACCAAATCGACGATCTCACGCTCGGTGGCGCTCAGTTTACGCTCAACAGCGACAGATTCGCAAACCTCACGCTCGAAGAAATTTTCTTTTCAGGAGCTACAAATCAAACAGTTCTACGCTAAAGGAGCTTTTCTACGCTCGACAGCTACGAATCTAACGGCTTTACGTTCGACAGCTACAAGTTTATGGTTTTTCTTGCCCGGATGCCTTTGTGCTCAGTAGCATTCTATGCTCGAGAGGCAACAAACCTACGACTTCACGCTCAGTAACCACAGGTCTACGATTTCACGCTCGATGGTGTTCTACGCTCACAGGCTACAGATCTACAGTCCTACGCTAAATGGAGCTTTTTTACGCTCGACAGCTACGAATCTAACGGCTTTACGTTCGACAGCTACAAGTCTATGGTTTTTTTTGCCCGGATGCCTTTGTGCTCGGTAGCATTCTATGCTCGAGAGGCAACAAACCTACGACTTCACGCTCAGGAACCACAAGTCTACGATTTCACGCTCGATGGTGTTTTACGCTCAAGAGGCTATAAACATGATTTCCCGCTCCACGACTTTCCGCATATCCAAACAGTCCCCAAGGCGGTCAAGTGCAAAGAGTTCACACAGAAGATACTCGTTCTTGACCCAAAGCATCCCCAAGTACCCGAAGTATGCAGAGTTCAAACATTGAGAAATTACTCCTCTCGGGTCCAGAAAACTGGAGGTTCATCCAGATTCCAGTCTGAACATCTCGTCTATCAAAGTAGCAACTCAGTTTGACAGCCAAAAACCTCGACTCTATTCCAAGAGAGTTTCGAGAGATCATTCTTGAAGACGAATTCTGAACAAAATGAAATTCCGCTCATCAGAGAGGCAACAGTTCAGAAATTCTACGCAGTCCTAGCAACAGGACAGTTCTAAATGTTCAAAGTGCTCAGGAGCGTTCTATGGACTATCCGCTATGCATAAAGGACAGGGCCTAATACTCTTTCTATCAGAGTCAGCGTAAAGATTCAGACGTGTCAAAGCTGCACATATTCAGACTTCACAAGCAACGTATGGCAAGACGATCATATGGAGAAGAGGACGATTTTATTAAAGATTAAAATCATGATTACATATGAGGGAAATCCAATCTACAAGGGTTTTTCTCTATTTCTCATGATTACATCTGAGGGAAACTCCGTCTACAAAGGAGCCCCCCCATCATCGTCCGAAGATCGCCCAGAAGCTGTACTGACAGGTTCTCACATGGGTGAAGGTCTTCCTCTTCTTCGAGGGCTGTTCATCGACTACCACAGTCATGAACAAGAAGATCCTCCATTCGCCATGGCCGATCCAGTTGAGGCTTCTTAAAGCCCAACTCGATTGGGGACGATAGATTACAGTTTGTCTAATCTCGTCCGCGGGGATCTCAGAGGAAGATACACAGCATGCCAGCCGCTGTGGTCCAATACGACCCTTCCTCTCTCCTGGGTCAACGCCATACAAAGTTGCTGATTATCCCGAGCAAGGGAGGCTGAGATGTCCTTCCATGATCCATTGTTACAGTGGACACTTGCTCGAAGATGCCGTCTTTTACGGCTCCCTACATGCTGGAAGAACATGATCTTCTTCTTTCTCAGATCGATCCGACGAACTCCGGCGATCATCTCTGCATGACAATGGAAATGTGGTGAAGACAGGTTCACCCCCCCAGCCTTTTATAGGCAAAAAAGATCACAGCGGTCCCCAATAAATCCGCCATAAAGTCAGCATCGACCGTTTCAAATGCTCCATTCAGAAACGTTTCGAGTTACGATGGGCCGTTCATGCTTCATTCAAAGCGTTTCAAATTCTGAAGAATTTAAAAGCTTTGAAGGGGGTCTTGTAGAAGCATGAAAAAAATGCTTGGAAGATCTACGCAGCGTCTTGATACAGAGCAACATAGGCAGAGGCCTTCAGAGCCATCCAGCGTAAAATAGGGTTCTTCATCGCCTCTATGGCGTAAAACCCAGCCGCTCTCAAAGCAGCGTTAAAGCGTACGAGGAACGCTTCGTATTCCCGGAAAGAAACTGTCCAGTCACGCAGTAAACCTGACCTCTGACTCCTGACAAAAAGTGCTGTACAGCTACCCAAACGACGGTTGGGAACGGGGGCAGACCCCTCAGGACGCGCTCCATAGTATGATGGCGGATCTCAGCATTTAATGCAGAGGATTTGGTTAAAATATCACCAAACCGGCGCTTACTAAAAAACCACCGGCATAAACCGCTCTTTCGCGTACAAAGAGAACATGCTGCCTTATTTTACACAGGCAAACATGGGCTGTTTTACGCTCCGCATAAGACAAACCGCCTGCCACGTCAAAAGCTGCGCTTCGTACAGGGCTCGAGGCACGTCTCTCCGCCAAAGCACACAGAGCGGTGACAGTGTCCCCTTAAGGCACGTCCCTCCGTCAAAACGCACAGAGCGGTGACAGTTTCTCCTTAAGGCACGTCTCCACATTTAATGCACAGGATGATGGCAAATCTCTGCCAAAGATTTGATCTCCAAAAGCCGTAATTCCGGCTAAAGACGTCCACATCAGCACCCTGGCACGGTACGCAGCGGCTTCTACGCCCATTCAGGATCTGTGCTCCTACGACTTTCGTGCCCCCTCAGTCTCTACGACTGCTCGGCTTCCACGCCTGCTCGGCTTCCACGCCTACTCGGCTTCTATGCCTGTTCGGCTTCTATGCCTGCCCGGCTTCCACGCCCCCTCAGTCTCTACGACTACTCGGCTTCCACGCTACTCGGCTTCTATGCCTATTTGGCTTCTACGCCAAGGTGACAGACATTTGGCTTCTACGCCAACCCCTTCTACACAATGGATACCTACCTACGTGGCTTTTACGCCGTGATCTTAGTAGCAATTGTACGCATTGTGTCCCCTTAGTTGGACCCGCGTCACACGCTCATTCAAAAGATCATCTATACGTAGGCATTGGTTACTTTAACCGTTGTGTAAAAGGGTGTTGTACTTTCCACTCCTCGGTTGTTACACCGATGGAGTGGTCACTGTCACCAAAACTCTATAAATAGAGACCCCTATCAATGGGGAACAAGGTCGACAATTTGGAAGATCGAACCAGGTCAGAAAATTTGGCCAAGAATACCAATATCAGATCAAAGCTCGAAACTTTGAAAGAAGGATCGAACAAGGTCACCGAACCGGAGATCAAGAGGGAGAGACAGAGAGAGAGAGAAAAATACAGAGCTCAGGCAAGGAATAGGGAGCGACGACCTTCAGCATCATCCACCCTCCTTCGCAACCTCCGAAGCTGCATCCTGTCTTCCACGGCACTTCTTCAATATCGTGTAGTGCAAGGGCTAAAGTGATCGACCGCAGATCAGACACCTATAGCAATTTATACCCAGATTAAATAAATTGTACTCCCGCATCCTCGTATAGGATCGAATTGTACAAGTTTGTTTGTAAACCAAAGGGCACGGGTCTCGTATAAACCCTGTCATTGAAATACACTTTTATTCTTTCGTTTAATACCACAAACACTCTTGATATAGTAACACTAGCTTCCTAACTACACAACATATGTCCTTAAGGTTCTAGGATACTAGCTTCATCATTAGATTACCTCATAATACTCACTGAAAATCATGATCACTTGCATCCAATGCACTAGTTATTGACTTCTATAATACACATATTTTACTTCACTCTCAAAGGTCGACATATGATTTCATATCTCTATTGATGTATATGTATCTCTCCTCAAACCTTACAGACGGATATGCAAATCAGTGATGCACTATATATCTTCTATGACCAATCTTGATATTTCTCAACCCATGACATAATATTAACACTCAAGCTTTCACTTTCTGATACTCATGAACTTTCACGCTGACACTTATCATCCACTATACACCCTGCACACAATTTCTCGATATTTCTCCCACTTATTGCTTCCAATATATCACTAGCCTTAATATTAGGTGAGATACCCATCACTAATCATATACTGGTACACTCCTATCTACTCACAGTAATGCTCTACTTTATCTTAACACAAGTCTTACTACTTTAGCATAATGTATTATTATTCCCTCATGCTCTCCCATACACTCTTGGGTACCCTTCCACTATGGCACACTCATTAATACTCATGATGCATATACATATATATACTCTTGACACACCCAAGTATCAACCACCAATTTGAATATCATACTTCATTGATTTCTAACACAATTTTCTTGATACTTAAGTGTTTACATGGATCACCCAACTACATGAATTCATGACTATCCTAAACTGGCATGTTGTCTCTGATACTAACTCATGTGACTACTACTGATACTCTCTACTCTCCCTTCTACCTATAGTACCCATACTATCTATAATAACACCTATCATAGAACTAGTGCTACAAAGTACTATGCTATGGGTTATCCCTAGATTTATGCCTATTGCTCACATACCTAACCAAGAACCACTTACCGACTCATAAGCCACACTCTCAATAGTATAATACTCAAGATACAGACCTAATTATAACTCACCAATTATCATACTAACAAGGACTCTAATAGAAATAAGCTCTATAAGGAACTAGAGAACTGAAGGTATCTCTACTGCTTAGCTAAAGAATGATGGAACAAAGTCCTATAATAACAAAAATAAATAAGTATTGAGATGATACTTTAAGAACCAATTTAAGATAAAATCTGATAATCATACACGTCTGTCCGAAATCATGACACTCAGAATCCTCGCCACGCCAGTAAGCATAGCTGTGATAAACGATAGATTCCATAACTATGGTATGCAACTCTATAATCATGTTATCTAGAATCCTCACCACGCCAACCGGTATGGCTGCGAGAAACTCTAAATTCCATAACTAAGATATATACATCCGAAGTTAGGTCCCTACGTTTTCGCTATGCCAGCTAATATGGCTGCGATAAACTCTAGGTTCCATAACGAAAGTAGATGTTTTACCGTTCTCACTGTCCTCATCAACATATGTCATCAGATGATACCATAAATTAGTCCGTAAAATTTCTCTCGACATAAAACAAACTAAATAACGAACACCAAGAATTTTGAACAATCCGATCACCAAGAATCAAATTCAATAATAGATCACCAAGAATCAATTTCAACAACAACAAGTGAGAGCGGACATAAATAAGAGAAAAGATTTGAAATGGGAATTGTAATAAGATTCTCAAGGGTCATCCCAGGAATCTCTCAAGAGATTTGTGATTGAGTATCCTCTCTCATCCTAATGTCATATGTCCTATATCCTATCGCAGGCACGCAGTAGTACAACTAAGTTGTCGTACTACCATGACATCTCAAAACTTGTGAAGCCTGACCTGCATGGGCTACCACTAAAAATGTGTCACGACCCGCACCCGATGTAGGGATGCAAGTCGGAAACAACGCCCAGCCTACGCCGTAGAATCGGTGGTAGAACGCTGTCTTGGTCTACTATACTATCTAAAATCTCACAATAATATGAAGTCCGCCAATAAAATCTCAACACAAAACTCAATCACATTCTAAAGCACGAGAAGATATCAAGGAAGTCTAACATAACTATCCATTCAATATATATAAACAATAATAAAAACAATATCCAATCTTATACTCTATGCCGAAAACAAATCTGGTACCAAAATGTTAAAGAGACTAACTATGAAAACTAATTATCCGAATAAACCTCCCAGCAATCACTCCAGAACTAGTGGATCCAAGTCTGCACCATCTATAAGTCGAAGTCCATAGTATGTCGGACACCAATCTCTCGGATCCTCTGAAAAATATTTTCCAGTCAGGAATGGTGTCACGCCCCAGTCCCAAAATGTAGGACTAGGAACACGTAAACATGCCAGCCGCATAGATATGGCAACTCCAATATATGGAAACTATAATCCAAGCGTACGCTGTAATATGAATATAATTCACATGTGGTATACATAATGTCACAAGTCACAGATATGCTAATCTCATCCACACAATAAGTCATAGAAAAGAAATACTAAGCTAGAATAAGGAGTCTGAAATATCCAGAAAATAATAGTCGGGTGGAGACAAATCCACTACCAAAGACTATAACTAAAACTAAAATGAGAGAGGAGTATAAAATCTCCAATATAAAATAATGTGAAGACAGAAGTGTAACAGCTAAAAGAATCCATCGCCAGATAATCAACGATGCTCAGAAGGTAAGACCTCCTCGGCAGAAAGGAATGCGTCAGGTCCAGGCCCGTACTCCTGTAAATACTCAAGAGCAGATACACCTGGCAGAGGACCAGGTCCTAAGAGGGACGTAACAAGATACAGAAAATACGAGCCAACTTGAATACAGTAAACATGCATATAATCTGAAAATAAATAAGTACGCTGTACAAGACCATCTATATGAATGCAAATGAGGACAACTTTTCGACGTATGGGCAAGGGTAGTCTACTCGATCTAAGCCTCACAACTCATGCACTCGTCCATGAACATCATCAGCCGACATACCTCGGGGGTAGCGACCCTCGGACTCCATCAATCGACATACCTCGGGGGTAGCGACCATCGAACACGACCCACCATAGTGCGTGCTAGTGACTACGGTGTTACCAGAGTGGTTAAAAGCCCATACGCCTAATAATTGTCCTCTATGATACTAAGTGTCAAGTGGATGTCAACATATCTAATATATAGTAATGACTGAAAGGAAAGCTACACATGCAAGAACTATACAGAAATAAAATAAATAAACAGAAATATAAATAGCATGCAAAGTACTGTAAACAATTTGGCAAGGTATCTTGCCTGGTAAGAAAGCTGCAAGGTGTACTGTCCAGAAGTCAAACGCACAGGATCAAAAGCTATGGCCGCAGAACAAATATCTCCGGATACTGAAATAAATATCACCAACATTTCTAGAATGAGCAAAATAGCTAAAAATCACTTTCCTTTCGTCCAATTTGGACACAGGGGCAAAACGGTAATTTCGGGTAAAAATGGGGTCCACATGTGGCCTACTTTGCACCGAAAAGCGTGCCAAGGGTAACAGTCTCTAGATGGGACAAATTATAGGTCAAACAACTCTAGATGTTAATACGAACCCAACGGTATGTCCAAATGTGGATTCCGATGAGCCGAACAAAATTTTGTCCAAAAAGTCAACTGTGGGGCCCGCCAATTGGCGATTTAGTCAACCGTCTCAGAATTGCGTGAAAATTGGGTCACAGGACCAGCGCGTTACCATGAGTCCAGTGGCATAAGTTTCGTCGCAATCTGACAAGCGTGCACAAAATACGCGCGAGTTCTACAAAAGTTGCGACACGGTGTGTGTCCGCGGATACGGTCTAATTCTGGCGCACACACGCGTCCGAATCAGTCTCCACGAATTTTCACATGTCTGGTTACACTGCGTGTACCGTTGGGTACACTTGGTACATGGCGGAGCGGTCCCGTTTGGCGGAGCGCGCTCCGTTTTCCAACTTTTGGAAATCTGGAAAAAGTGGGTGCGCACAGTTTTGTGACGAATATAATTATATCCACAGCAAATAATAGCATAGGGTTATTTAACAGAAAATAAACTAGGTCAGGTATTCTACAGGTATCAAAAAGAATCACCGAATTCGGATCTCTGTGGTGGAAGATACGAACTCGGCAATACGGGTGGTCATTCTGGAATTCTGCGATTCCAGAATTCTGTCTGCTCACGCCAACATGGGCGCTGTTTTTCACCTAGGGTTACATATTTTCCGAGGTTGGCTATAAAACAAATATGAAAGAGGGTTAAGGGGTGATCATACCTATGAAGACGGAATAGCGTTTGGTTGAGCGAGTCGACAGAAAATTACTCCGGAGCGAATGTGCCTCATGTGGGAATCTGCAGTGCGCGAGGTCGGAGTCGTCGGGATGGTTTGGACGGCTTGGCGGGGTTCTCTGGCTGCGGCGGCGGCTCTAGATGAGAAGAGGGGGTCTAGATATTTTAGGTTAGGGTTTTATGAAATAATATATATATATATATATAGAATATGGAGAGAGAAATGGATGGAGGCGGGTCCGCCAAGGGGGGGTGCTGTGCTTCGTTGGGAAGGGATTTGCTGAGTTGAAATGTTAGTTGCTTTAAGAACAATTTGCTAGTTTTGCTACTTTGCTAGTTTTGCTACTTTGCTAAAGTGGGTGGTTGCCTGGGTTTTTTTTTATTTTTATAAGTTATTAGTATAGTATTATTATTATTATTATTATTAGTTATTATTATATTATTATTTCTTTTTCTTTCTTTCCTTTTCCTTTCTAAATATATATTTACATATATATATTTGTGTATACATATATATTATATATATACTCATAAGAAAATTAATGGATTAGAATAATGCACACCATTAGGCTAGCAACTGCTTAAGGGGTCTCCTACATGGAATAAATTCCAAAAAATTCCTGATGGTCCCATAAGTCCTCTAAGTGCCCGAACACCTAAAATAAAAATTATTAAAAATCTATTTCTCCTATTTAGCACATAATTACCATAATTAAATTATTAAATAATAAAAAAATAATAAATACGGTTTTTCGAAATAGGGGTTTTACAAATGGAGCGAAGTACATACCTCTGAAAGCAGTTCCAATAACATAATCGAGCATATATAACAAATAATAGAAAAAGGATACAAGATGCACAAGTAATAATAATGTACAATACAAGAAGAACATGCAATAAGCACAATAAGAACTGAAAAGTAAATAAGGAAAATAAACTGCAAGTAGAAAACAAGAATACTAGCTATGTGATTTAGAGTGCAAGTTCGTTATGTGATCGGCTTAGGTTGCACATGATGTATAAAGGTAACTCCATTATACGTGAGGTGTATAATCGACATGCACATGAGATCAAGAGGGCTTTGATCACATAACCAACTCCTACTCCCCCTCCCCAACCAATACTCATGGATCCAATCACGACACGTTACGTACATGATCACGATATAGTCACACTAGCACACGAAATAGTAGATGCACAAGAAGCACATAAAAGTCAATATCCGATGCACACGATGAAATACATGTGACTAGGTACCCGTTGCACACGGTAGGGGATAACACCTCCTGACGGGATCCATATAGCACCAGTCCGTGAAATCACTGTGTCGAAAATCAATGTATACAATTCTAGAACATGCATATATACAATATTATGAATTAAAAACAATCAGAAAAATGTACTCGCCTGTGGTCCAGAGCAATGAATGTCAAACTGTCCGAACTGGTGTCACACAGACCTATATATGAAATATTGCATTAATACAAGGTTCTGAAAAGAAATTAAGATAAACTAGTCAACATCTAGGTCAATAAGTTATTTCTAAGTCAAAAGTTAAACTAGGTCAACTCTAAGTCAAACCGGTCAAACTATGGTCAACTACCTATTTCTAGGTGGCATAAGTCTAACTCAAAGATATTGGGCTCACATACTATGAATCTAGGCCATACAAGCTACAACTTAGGATACTAAGATATCGTATCTCAGGATACGCAAACAATAGGTAAATATCACATATCTATAATAAAGCAATATTAAATATATAAATCATAATTACAAATGCTAAATGATTATCATAGTTTTGAACCAACTTGGTATCGCAATAGTAAACCTCTATCTTGATACCCAAATCCAATACCTTGGATATCCTTAATACCTTGGCATTTACCTTGGTATCTCAAGGTAATGTCACTCTAGTACATATATTAACTATCCAATTATAACTATAAACTATCATGTATTTAGTATTTATACCATACTATATACCTTATTTTAGTCACCTTAATACCAACCCATAATTAGTTTACACTATCATATTACTATGTCAATACCTATTACTCATACCTTGGTATATCTTGATACTTACCTTGGTATCTCAAGGTAATTGTCAAAACTTCATATATGTACTAACTACCCAACAATAATTACATATATCAATCCAATATAACTCTAGTATGTACTAATAGAATAAATACTAACTACCAACTACACACTAACTATTAATACATATATACGTACATACATACCTAAAAATATATAATATATAAAAGATACTCATAACCTTTGATAACTAAAATATACTAACTTACTCTATATTATTATGTGCTACAACTAAATATATACATATATAGTATAATACAAATAGCAATTAGGAACATATTTATATATATATTAATTACCATATATATATATATATTTAAATACATATATATAACCCACCATATATATTTATATAATATATATTTAAATACATATATATAACCCACAATATATATTTATACAATATATATTTAAATATATATAATCCACAATATATATATTTATACAATATATATTTAAATACATATATATAACCCATAATATATATTTATACAATATATATATAAATACATATATATAACTCACAATATATATTTATATATATATATATATATATATATATATATATATATATATATATATATATATATATATATATTGTAAGCCCCCTGATTTTCAGGAATTATTAATTTGGACTTTTCACAATTTTTTGGAATTTTTTCGGATTTTTTTGTATTTAAAACCTAGGCTCTTGGTAATTAATTGACTTTTATTTGCTGTTAATTACTATTAAAATATTATAAAAATAATATTTTTGGGTATAAAATGAAAAACTGGACTTAGGATAATTTTTCTGGAATTTATCGGGCCCCGGACCTATTTTTAATCACCTAAAAACTTTTATTTATTTATTATTAATTATTTATTTATTTATTATTAATTAATTAATTAATTAATTAATTATTATTTATTTGTTTTTATTTTAACCCGGTCCAACGGCCCAGCCCACGGCCCAAACCCAACCGGCCCAGCCCCCTCCTTAACGGGTCGGGTCCGCTCGACCGAGCCCGACCCGCCGCTCGACCCGTTCCCCTCTTCCCTGACCCAAGCGCCCCCACGTTCACCGCCGCATCCGCCGCGTCCGCCGCGCTCCGCCCGGCCCACGCCCGGCCCACGCCCGCGTCCTCCGGCCTCCCCTCCGCGCTCTCCGCCACGTCCCCGCCTACCCCAGCCACCCTCGCCCTCTCCCTCCCCTATAAATCTCCCTCGAAACCCCCTCCGGCCACGACTCCCCGCTCCCTCACCACCACCCTCGCCCAGCGCCGCCTGACCCTCGCTCCGCCGTCGAGCCTCACAGCCGCCGCCCGATCCTCCCCTCTCCTCCTCCTCCTCCTCCTTCCTCCGCCTCTCCGGCGCCCGAGCAGCAGCAGCCAACAGCAGCGGCTCCGCCTCCGGCAGCCGCCGCCCGCGGCCACGCATCCCCCGCCGTCGTGCCCGCCCTCGCCGGCCCCGTCCAGCTTTCCTCCGGTCGGCCTCCCCGCCTGAGCTCCAGAACCCTAAGCCCCTGTGTATCGGACACGTGTCGGACACGTGTCGGACACGATAATCTTCGGGTTTTCTGACCCTGTTCAGCATCCGGAGACATTTTTGAAAATTTTCTCGAGGATAGAACTGTAGTTGGGATCCAAACATCAGGCAAGTACCTGCACTTCAAGTTTAATCTTTATATTGTGATAATTAGTTCCTTGCTCTACTAGTACCATTGGATGTTTACACTTAGTGTTAGGATTTGGAGTTCATGTCTTGCTTTTCGTGTCGGGAGGGAGAATACTATGAGGCATGTAGTTTACCCTTCCCCCTGTCCTGACTAATAGCTGTTGGTACGCGACTGTACCATCAGCCGGATACTCGATTATTCCTGACTAATAGTCGTCTATGACGTGCCGGATTAGCCTTATAACCCCCTACATGCCAACTACGTATTCTAAATACACATTTTCACACACACATAGTTCCTGATGTCTTGTTGCAGTTCCATTTTTCTTGTCTCATTATAATCCTGTTTTATTCATGTCTCTGGCTTATAGCATTTAACTCTTAGTCAATTTTACTACTTATTATGCATATTCTTATCATGATACTTAGTCAGTTTTTACTACTTGTCATAATTATTTAGTTTAAGCTTTGTTGTGTATTGGTACTTTGCTCCTTTCCTGACTGGATCCGTTGACATATTAGGCGATGATGAGGACTATGCCCCCACCTTTTATGGCCCATATGACGTAGCAGATGGTACATTTGAGGAGCCAGTTCCTACTCAGGAGACTACTTTTGAGGAGTAGTAGCCAGTTAGCTAGTATTTTCTTTCAGTTTAGTAATTGGGTTTGTCCCCGATTTATCCTCTGGTTCTGTAATAAACTGTGGATTTGTTGTCACATTTTGTCTTATGAAATCTTAGCATTCATATTCCTGTTATTATCCTTGCCTATTTATTCTTGTGGATGAGATAGATTTTAATTTACCTGTGGATATGATCTAGACAGCGTACTACCGTTGACACTGCGGCGTAGGCTGGACGTACTCACGGACCGGTGCCCGATTTATCGGGTGCGGGTCGTGACATATATATACATAGTAAATTGTATAAAATATCACATAGTAACATACACATACATACATATTAATATGTATATATAACTATACATATATGTATACGTATATAAAATTATACACTATATAAATACAAAACAATATATAATATAACTATATATATAACCATATATAAATATATCTACTACATTATTTATACATATACTACCACTTATAAATATATATCTACATGTAGAAAAATAGCTACATAATAAATATACACATATAGTATATACATAGGTACATAGATCTAAGACACAATATTACATAAATATATATACACAGTATTATATATATATATATATATATATATATATATATATATATATATATATATATATATAATTATACTTCTCCATGAAATAAGAACACAAAAGAATTAGACCTACAATTAAGTTGCACATACATGGACCGTATCATCCCGTATCCCACTAGATTTAGGATACGTATGCGACACGAGTCCACCACACATCCAACCGTACCCCGAAGGACACGAACAAGTCATATATATTATTTATGAATAATACGAAGAGTCAAATATAAATCTACGTGTCCGTATCAAAATATGACATGCTCAAAGTCCCGTGTCGGAGGGAAAATCTCTAAATTAACACGTATCACCAAATTGATGGAATACGACCTACACGTACCCAATTGTGGACATGACACTAGCCCCAAACACACAAGTACATGCCAAATTGATCTATAGGACCAATTGACACATACAACAAATATCAATTTTGGAATTCTCCAAAAATTGACACAAAAAGTACCATAACTTTCTCAATAGGCCTCCTATGAACACAAAACCAAAACCTATGGGTAGTCTATGCATATGGGTTGATTTTTTATGGTTAAATCTCAGATTTAGAACCTAAATTAAAGGGAAAAACTGAATTATACCTATTGGGAGATGGATTTCCAATGAAACCTCCAAAATTGGTGAAATTGGCCTCCAACTTGTAGATCATTGCTCCTCTTTGTAGATCCATACTTCCTCCTTGTAGATCCTTGCTCTAATAGCCTCCAATGGTGATTTGGAAAATAATTGGGTAAAAATTTGGTAGGGATTTGGTTGAGAAAATTTTCTAATCTAGATTTGGAATGAAAAATGAAGAGAGAGAAAGTTTTTATCCCATTTATATAGGTCTCACTTGCCCCCTCCCTCAAGCTACTATGTAAAGTCTAAAATACCCCTTGGGGCCTCTCATGAAAAAATTAATTAAGGAGGGAAGCTTCTAGTCTAATGGGTTTAACATAATTAATCATTCTCCTAATAATTGGGCTTCTAATTATTAGGCTCAATTCTAACTAGAATTAAATGTTGGTCCATGAGTCTAAACTAAACTAGTTGGTCCACTAACACAAGTCCAAAAATAAATCTAACATGCTAATAATAAATAAATAATACAATAAATAAAATTTAACATGCACAATATTTAATTAATTACCAAATAACTAAAATATCTTTTCCTAGAAAATATGGTAGTGACAACACTTGCCTGGATTCTAAACTCCGTCAACTACTCCTAGGAAAGTGGAATCTGTCCGTACACCTCCGAATGCTGAAACAAACACCACCAATAATCTCATAATACTATAAATAGCTAGGATTGACTACTCATAAGTCCAATTTGGACACAGGGGCAAAATTGGCACTTTTGGGTCAAAGCGGAGTCCACATGTGGCCCACTTCGCACCGTAAAATGTGCCAAAGATAAATTTCTCCAAATTTGTCAAACTTAGTGTCTACAAGTCCAAAATGATGATACGAACCCAACGGAACATCCAGAACTGAATTCTGATAGGCCGATCACAAAATCGCCCGTTATGTGGAACCGTGGGATCCACAAAATAATATTTTGTCAACGTTCTCAGAATCGAACCAAACTTGGGTCACAGGACCAGGGTAATGCTATGAATCCAATGGCACAAGTTTTGTTGCGAAACGACAAGCATACACAAAATTATGGAGAGTGTCAGAACAGGTCGATACGGTATTTTTTGGCAGATACGCGTTGATTCCGGTGTGCACACACATCCAAATCAAGTTTCGTGAAAGTTCACACGTCCGCGTTTATGTTACGCTCCTTTTTGTGCAACTCGCACACGACGAAGTCATCTCGTTTGGCGGGACACACCCCGTATCGCGAGAATTTGAGTATTTTAGAAACAAGTTTTTGGTCGTTTTGGAACAAGAATAATTTAACCATTAAAGCAGACTAATAAAAACTAAAAGAACAGTAACTATCTTGGTTATACGGTGAAGAAGTTCCTTCAATTATATTTTGAAAATAATTAACGAGTTGGTAGAAAATTGGACATGAACAGGGGCACTTGGACCGAATTTCTGAACTGTTTCCGGATAGTTTTTCGGCCAACTTCCGGTCAATTTTTCTATCAAACCAGGGTGCATAAATTTATTCCATTTGAAGGGAATCCTAGAGGGTTAGGTTGTGAACATACTAGCGAAAACGGGACGCAAATCGGACGAGCGAGGAGGGCGGAGACTGTGCGCGAAGGAGGGGCCGCATGGCGTTGTTGCCGCGACTACTGCTGCTGCCGGCGCGCTACGGCGCTGCAGCGGTCGGCGGTCGACGGCGCTCTGGCGGAGATGGTAGAGGCTGGGTGATGGGTTAGGGTTAGGGTTTTGGTTTTTTATACATATGTATATATATGGGAGGGGGGTTTGCTGTACGCGGGGGGGGGGGGGGAAGAATTGTTAGTGGGTTTGGGTTAGCTAATGGGTAGGGTTAGGGTTAATGGGTTTGTGTTTGGGTTTTAGGGTTTAATTCTTTTTCTTTTCCTTTATTTTATATATATATATATATATATATATATATATATATGTGTGTGTGTGTGTGTGTGTGTGTGTGTGTGTGTGTGTGTGTGTGTGTTGCCATTAAAAATAGTTTTAGACCTCAATAAATTCTAAAAAATTAATACATTACACAAATAATAGTTGTACACCCAAAAATATATATTTTGTACAATATTAATAATTAATTAAATACATATAATTATAAATTCATGAATACTATATATTGTAAATAGCTAAAAATAAATAAATAAAATTCTTAATCACAAAAATTTCAGAATACCAATATTAATAAATTTAAAAATTAAATTCTAGAAAATAAGGGTGCTTACAATAGTCGATCATGTTTCTT
This sequence comes from Iris macrosiphon, assembly GCA_036927795.1. Lineage (NCBI taxonomy): Eukaryota > Viridiplantae > Streptophyta > Magnoliopsida > Asparagales > Iridaceae > Iris > Iris macrosiphon. The sequence continues at coordinate 138,781,108 of JAYESA010000005.1, forward strand.
CAAATTTGCAAGATATACTTGCCTATGAAGAAAACCAGGATTAAAATAAGAGAAATGAACAAGTGAGAAGAGAGAATGAGAACAAGGATATATATATATATATATATATATATATATATATATATATATATATATATATATATATATATATATATATATATATATATATATATATAGGCAAGGGGTTGATGGTGAACCATCGGATCTCTCCAACAAATCCAAACCACACCCTACCTACCACCACCACTGTAAGCCCCATCATTTAGAATAGGATTATTTTGGAATTTTTAATTTTATTTTATTTTAATCACTTTATTTATTAGACTAGAGTATTAATTTTTAAAACCTACTTTTAGATATAAACTATTTGTCATGGCTTTGATATTTTGAACAATGCACAACATTTTTCTTCCAAAAAATATATAATATTAATCTTGATTGAGTCTAATATAGTTGTAATATGGATGTTGCATTTATTTGATCTTCTCCATGCTCCAAAAATATTGACGAACGTCTAGAATTACGGTTACCGTAAAATTTTCTCATTTTGACTAGAACTTGACCCAAACCCAACCCAAATACATGTAGGCATGTAGTGAACCCAAATATCCCCATATAAATATATATTATATATACATATTATATTTGAATTTATTTATTTTTATTTATAGGAGTTCTATCTATAGAAAATGGTATAGGTGGTATCCTAGTTGGCAAATAACTACCTAACCAATTCCCTAACCAACCCAATAACCAAACCTTATCCAATCCTAACCATAACAACCAATTCCCCCCCTCCCTCTCATTTTCAGCCAAGAGCAGCTCCCCCTTGTGGCCGAACCCTAGTAGCACTAGGAAACCCCCTCCTATATTTAAATCTATTTAAAAAGCTCATATATATATCAACTTATCACCAAATTCTAACCCTAACAATAACTAATCTCTTTCCACCTCTTGTGGTCGACCCCTCCCCTCTCTCCAATATGTAAGAGCAGCCCCCATTGCCATCTCTTCCTTACAACATCATCTCCTTCACCAAAAATTCTCTCCTCTCTTCCAAAAGCTCTACTTTTTATCATCCTTCCGCCATCTCTCCATCCAAACACCATTAAACCTCCAAGAAGAACCCCATATTTCCCATAAATATATCAAGAACCCATTGTCATTATTAGTAACCCATCATGAAGGGAGTAGCAAGCCAAGCACAAGCAAGAATGAGTATTTCTTGGACACGAAGAAGCACCAACATCCAATTCTCCAAAGTTTTCGGTAAATCTTAAATCTTTCTTTCTCAAATCCCATGGTATAATCCTTTTAGGTTATGTAAAATTATTAATTTAGAACCTATATTTTTCTATTTTGTTCTCATATTAGAAAATATGGACTTATCATGATAGGTTGGTGATAATTCGCTTGTCGGTAGAACAAGTTTGAGACTTTTAATGCGATTACTTGAGAAAATCGTTATTAATTATTAAAACTGAATTAATAGATATTTAATTACTAAAAATTAATTAATTTAAAATTATTTTATTTTATTTTAAAGATAAATTTGAACCCTATAATTAAGGGCCACTAGCCTAGGTTTTCGGGTGATTTTGTGGCATTGTTTGCTAGTAAATAGATGATATTTTGGAAGAAATAAAGAGGTGAATAATTTTTGAGATTAAATCAGAGTATAATATGAAATAAAATATTTTTTTATAAATATAAACTATACTAATGGACTGGCAATGTCTCGAACAAGTTTCGGACAAAACTAGTCAACCTAAAGTAGCCATAATAGTGAAATATGTTTATTTTGTCAAATCTGGAATTTATTGATAAAAATTTATATAAATCATGTTTAAATATGGATTATATAATTTATTATTATTTATGTTCATGTACTTTAATTGGGGACTTAAACTTAAATTTTGGAAGTCTAAAACCAAGAAACTAGGTTCTAATACCCTGTAAAAGTAAGCAAAGTTGTTAGAAATAATAACGGGCTTGGTTATGCATGACATCGAATAAATTAGATAATTAAATTATAATTAGAAAAATTTATGATTGGACCCTTAAGCGTATTAATCGATTTATAAGTCAATTGAATCCCGAAGGAGTGGACGCGGGATCATCTTTACCACCACTGACTGCAGAACCAGGCAAGTGTACCTTGCCAAGATGTTTACAGTTCTAAATTATTTATTTGATATTATTTATGCATTAGATATTATATTTGTGTGGCTTGGTTGATGTACTTGTTGACCCTAGGGCTGTCACATGATACTTCCGAACAAGATTCGAGTACCGACATCACCAGCGGAGTCGAGTAGCGTAGTCAAAGAGTCATATTTATGAACCCATGTTGGTGCAAACATTATTTGCACATCCACCCATAGGACACTGGACACGATATTCATATGGTAGAGTCTTTCTCGACTTATTTGAGGTACTTGGATTCTGGATAGGACTCAGGATGCATGATATAGGGATGAGTATAGTGATACATAATGACTAAGACTTGTGCTGATAGTTAGAGTTCACGAGCTTGCGTGTCTTGATTGAGACGTGAGGTTACATTGGATGGGGAGAATCTTCATCATGCTCTGGACATATTTTACTTATTACTATTTATTGTGTATTAGGCTTTAGGTTCCCTATGCGGAATCTAAGGTATTATATATATATATATATATATATATATATATATATATATATATATATATATATATATATATATATATATAGCTTCCTCATGGTTTTCCCCACACGGAGCCTTGAGTGTAGTATTAGATTACGGAAGTGTCCCTTGAGATCTTCAGTGAGTACCAGCCCGGGGTACGATACCATACTCTCATTTGCATATCACATAGTTGGTCGTAGTAGCTTTCCCCATTTTCATAATATTATACAGTTTACTTCTAGCTTGAGTGTTCATTGTACCTTGCTATATCCCCTAAGGACCCGGATATAGATTATGTCCCCAGGTATAGACGAGAAGGTTTACCCCGAGGTTTATGGGTCAGGAGCTGATATCGGAGCAGTACCAGCAGCCGAGGACAAGGTAGTACCGGAGGACTTCTTTTGAGTTATGATTCTTAGTTATAGATTTGGATATTGTGACTATAGGACTGGGGTATTTGGGTATTTTCTCTCTCATTATTTTGATACGGGTTGTTCCTTGTAATATTTATTTATCATATTGTGATAGACAATTTTATTTATGGTATTAATGGTTGAGACTGGTTTATCATCTTGCCTCTTGTTTATGAATTGGTGGATCAGATTAGATACGTAGACTATGACATATATTGTAGACTATTTTAGTTGTATTATAGCTTAAGTGCACTCTAAAGGGTCCATTAAATTGGATTTGCCCATTGGAGTTGTGTTGCTGGCCATTGCCACGTGGCTAGTCCCTTAGTATTTTGTGACTGGAGCGTGACAATCACACCATCAATATTAGCCAATGTGAGCCATGCCTCCATTCCATCGTGCACTTGAAGTATACCCAAAGGGCGCCAAAAATAAAAATACTATCAAAAGTGCGCTAACTTTAGTATATTCCAAGTATACGGGATAGGGGAGTGACAAGTATCTTTTCTATTCTATCCAAGATTTCTACTGGTTGTTATTCTATTCGGAGTGTCGGACACACTGTTATCTCCAAATAGTCCAGTATATGATTTGGAACTGGTACATATCTTTGAAGTTGTGAGATATAAAATATGTCATGAATTCATTCTAGTGTTGGAGGTAAGGCCAATATTTATGATACCTCTCTAATTCTTTCAATTACATCAAAGGGTCAAATTTACCTTGGGCTTAATTTTTCTCGAGTTTCAAATCTGATTGTTCCTCGAGATGGCAAAATTTTCAAGAACACATGATTGCTAGGTTAAAATTCTAAAGATCTTCTATGTTTATTCGTCCATATCTTTTGTCTGTCTTGAGCTGCCTGAAGATGACTCCTTATAGCTTTAATCTTGTTTAGAGTTATTACCACCATTTTTGGACCCAATAATTGACTTTCACCTACGTTACTACAACATATAGCAGACCGACACTTACTTTCATATAAAGCTTCAAAGGGTGCCATTTTAATGCTGGCATGATAATTGTTATTATAGGAGAATTCAATTAGATGAAAATAATTATCCCATGATCCTCCAAAATCAAGAGTACATGCTCTCAACATATCTTCAAGAGTTTGAATAGTTCTTTCTGATTGGCCATCTGTTTGAGGGTGATATGCTGTGTCACTACCACATTTCTAGATGTGGATATTCTAGGTAATTTGCATGTAATTTTTTTTTGTGATTAATAATTATTTCTATCGTGATAATAATTAATATTTGTGGTTGTGCTATTATTCATTAATTAGTGGACAAGCCTATTAGTTAGACTTGACATTTGTGAACCCAATTTGACTTGTCATGACAATGATTGAGCCAACATTGGACTAGGCCCAAGTTAGATCCATTTTCATAGTTAATTAAAAGTATTAGAAATAATTAGCATTAGTTTAGAGAATTCCCAAATAGCCCTTCCTTAATCCTCTTCATAATTAGATGGAGGAGGGCAACTTAGACATTGTACATTGCTTGGAGAGGAAGAAGGGGAGGGCCGACCACTTATAGCTCTCTCCATTCTCTCTCCTCCTTTATTTATATTCTATTTTGATCCAAAAATCTAGATCCCCAAATATTTCACTTTTTCTCTATTTATTTATTTCTCAATTCACTTCCATTCCTTCTTGTTTTCATCCCTCAAGGAGACTTGGAGATTAGAGAAGCAATGAGTACAAGGAGGAAGAGCATTAGTGAAGAGCTCGTGACCGGATCGTGTCCACTTGGGGTTTTCATTGAGAATCCATCTCCTAATAGGTACAATTTTAGATTTTTGTTTCTAATTAGACTATAAATCTGTAGTTTAATTATTAAGAACTGTCATGCCCCAGTCCCAAAATACGTAGGACTAGGAATACGTAAGCATGCCAGACGTATGGATATGGCAACTCCAATATATGGAAACCAAAATCTGCACGTACGCTGTAATATGAATATCAATCCACAAGTGGTATAAAAATATGTCACAAGTCATAGGGTACAATCTAAATCTCATCCACGAAATTAAATATAAATAAATAACCAGTATCTATAAAACTAGATCTCAATATAAGTATCTAAGGATGATGGTTGGATGGAAATAAATCAACTACCAACTCGAATGGAAAGTACAACACAATATAAGAATACCAGCTAACAATCACGGGCTCGGAGAGAAGACATCCACGAAAAATCTATAACCATCCAAATCTGCGCTCCTGCAAATACTCAAGAACAGATACACCTGGCAGGGGACCAGGTCCTCAGAGGGACGTAACAAGATACAGAAAAGCGAGCTAATTTGAATACAGTAAACATGCATATTATTTGAAAATAAATAAGTATGCTATACAAGACAATCTATATGAATGCAAATGAGGACAACTTTTTGACGTATGGGCAAGGGTAGGCTACTCGATCTAATCCTCATAACTCATACGCTCGTCAGTGGACATCATCAGCCGACATACCTCTTGGGTAGCGACCCTCGGACTCCATCAATCGACATACCTCGGGGGTAGCGACCATCGGACACGACCACCATAGTGCGTGCTAGTTACTACGGTTTACCAGAGTGGTTAAAAGCCCATACGCCTAATGATTGTCCTCTATGATACTAAGTGTCAAGTGTGTGTCAACATATCTAATATATAATAATAACTGAAAGGAACTACACATGCAATAAAAAGAAATGCAATAAATATACAGAAATATACTAAGCATACAAAATACTGTAAGCAATTTGGCAAGGTATCTTGCCTGGTCTGAAAAGGATGAAGTCCCAACTCAAGGCGTCGTCCGATCTACCCGTCACATAAATTAAACAAGTTAGGTTACAAAAGTGGGTGAATAGTTTTTGCTATTTTAATCAATTTTAACTCTGAATAAAATAATCTAAATTAGTATTTTAATCTTATTATAATCTGATTTTATTGTTAAACCCTAATTTTGGTCCAAAGAAAGTCAACTTTACGGATTTATGATCCATGGTACACAAATCGAGGCAATCCGTTGACCAAAAAGTCAACCAACTCAAACCCTAGATTTGTATATGGAATCCTATATATTTCAATGCTACATGAGCACTGGAATAGACGTTTTCATAAAATCACAAGTCAGTAAAGAGTTATGGCCACAAGGGCGCACAGATGACAGTTTTCGGTGGTTTTATATTTACGTCTACGTTTGCACAAATTTTACAATAGAATAAACTTATATTTTAAATTCTATAAAAATACTTTTCTGGAATTTCATCATGTCAGCTTTTCGAAAATTCAAACGGTTTGTAATTCCGAATTCGGGATCTCCCGAAATCTCGAAAATACCAAAACGCGTCTGATTTCGGACAGCTGGCACTTTTAGAATTTTCTGGAAAAATAGGTTCTGAAATTATTAAAATAATTTATATAATCAGAAAACTAACATTTATATAGTTCTAACAAAAAAACTGGAGTGCGTTTGGAGTCCAGAGCTAGGAGATATCGTCTTTTTAATTTATCATAACTAGTAGAAAATGAGACTGAATTTATGACGAATTTTGACTATTTTTGGACGAAAAAGAGAGGAATTTAGGGAAAAAAATATGAAGGATGAGGTATTTATAATGGTGGACACTACTTAATTAAATACGACTAGGATTGGTTAATTTGGATAGGATTATGATGAATTTAAATAAGGATAGGATATGCATGAAGTTGCTTTCCTAGTAGGTTCAGGATTTAAATTTATTTAAAATAGAGTTTAAATTTATCTCAATAATTTATAATCTTAAATATAATTAAAGATAATACAAATAATTTATAAAATTTTATTAATATCTATTAACACTAAATTAGCATCTATCTAATATTAAGACTATATATATCCAAATAAATCCTAAATAATTTTAAAAATCTAAATAAATTTCTTAAAATTATAAATAAATTACAGAAAAATATATTTAAATATTTTAAACTAAAATAAATATTTGGTAGGAACAACATGCAAGTATGGTCGTATAATAAATCATAGAAGTCCTAAAAATTTATGTTTCCTAAGTTTTAATTACCAAAAAATCTAGAAAAATCTCCAAAAATCTAAAATAACCTAAAATAATTCTAAATAAATATTTATATAAGTAAATATATCAAGAAATGTATTTTCTAATTAACTAAGAGAATACTCTAAAGAAATTTAATATCTATAATAAATATAATAATATAAAATATACACAAAATATCTATTTTTGGTGAGGGAGTTTACAATCTACCCAACTTACAAAATTTCGTCCTCGAAATTGACACTAACCCATATTCATAATAATCACTATAGCTATTACACTACATAACTATCTAGCAGTGCTTCCTAAAAGTCATGGTCTGTCATTCTAACACTTCTCATTTATTGTCCATACACAATCCTATTATCCTCTAACTTGTCTACACTACACAACTTACAAAAGTTCTACTAGTAGTCACAGTCACTTGAGGCTATTGTCTAGGTTGTAAGACGAATATATTTATTGGGTCAAGAATCTTGGGGTACTTGTCTTGAATCTCACAACCATGATTTTTTTTTTGTAACCGTCAAGTATCGTAGTCTAATACTGCCATGCCACCTGACCAATATGTCTATAAATACTTCGACTATTTTACTACAACGATCTAGCTGCAGCTGTTGCTACTTTGCCAGCGATTTATCATAGTTGTCAGTTCGTAACAAATACCTTCAATTCTTTCCTAGGCATGGTCTAAGTTTTTAGGAAACAATTAAAGTCTTGACTAACTTATAAAACTATTAAAAGTATAAACTAGTTCAAACAGTCTACCAAATTCCTATTAGCCTAAGGGATGCTATACATGGTTTTTTAAAATAATAAGAGGATACATATATTGCTATAGGTCATATACATAAGGGTTATTATTAAGAACTCATCCTTTAGTTATTAATCATCTACTAAACCATTTACGTTTTAACTAACAAAACTAAGGATGGGGTCGAAGTAGACCAATAATTCATGTTGGCACAAAAAAGACGTAACTACGATAGGGAGAATTAAGCACGAGATAATGAATGGATAAAGAAAAAAAGATGAGCCACCCAAGGGGGCGAGATAGTGATAGAAAAAGAATACTACTACTGTTGCTTGCGTCATCTATTAGCATTGCGTGTATGCCATCTGGGTAAAATATCAGTATATCCTCATATTGCTAAACCAACACCTATATAATTCTACGTCTACAATGCACCTAAGATCTCGTATCATAAAAGGGGTCATGAGTATGCAATGACACATATAACTAAGGTCGTACCTGTATCTACGGCTTCCTGTGGCCGCGCTCTCTTGTTTGTCATCATGAGTGTTTGGCCTATGGGGTATACCTAGTACTATTCGTGTATCAAACTTATACTAAGCACGAACGTTCGTCTTTCCGAAATAGGGAAAGACGGAAAACAACAATAAAGAGTTCAAGGAGGAGGTGATATAATATAAGTACGAGATTCGAAGGGATTAAAGAATTTTGAAAGGGAGTTGCCAAAGCAGCTGTGGATTGAAATCTTATTTTGTTAAATTCCTATATGCATGTTCATATCATAACAGTTATGTACCTGACATGATATGCTCTGACCAGTCTAGAGGGCAAGTATATTCGTCTAACAAGTTGAGTCAACTATATCTCAATCCACATAAAGTAGTGATACAAAGAGCGAACCAAGTGCACTACTGTTGATCAGACCATGATACACCGATTCTGATTTAGACAATGTATTAGTGTGGGCCCCCAATAATACATATCTCATGAACAAGCTCAATAAAAGAATAAGCTTGCAAAACTAGGCTATAATAGCAGCATAATTCGAGGTAGTAAAATATAAGTACGCTTGATTATGATGGAGGAAGGTACAGAATAATCTAAGTTCACCAAGAAGATCGGTGTTGTGCCTCTACAATTGCCATACTAATTTCTTGTCTAAGTCTAAAGTCAACCAAATGGGTGTATGGGCCTCTAAGTTCTACAGTCCAGAATAACACTAAAGTTTTATAGTCTAGATAAACACTATCTTCTTATGCAAGCCTATAGTTGGCGACATTCAATTACACTTTATTAATGGGGCAATAGGACTATGTGTTAAAAGGTTATGAGACATACTATCAAACTTACAATAATTTAACTAATAGTGTTATTGAATACTATAGGGTATATACCTAGTACAAGTCATCTTCCTAACCCCTATCAAGCACGAGAGAAGATTGATGTTGATAAGGGATCAAGCAAAATGCAACGCAAGTAATCAAATGAGAATGCGAAACGAAATCAAGGGAGGTGATAGTTAAGTGGATGAGATCTTATATTCTAATCCTATGCGCAGGCTTGCTCGGTACAGTAACGTAACCGAGATAATATGCTCTCGACCTGCATGGGCCACCACAAAAATATGTCATGCCCCAGTCCCAAAATACGTAGGACTAGGAACACGTAAGCATGCCAGCCGTATGGATATGGCAACTCCAATATATGGAAACCAAAATCCATACGTATGCTGTAATATGAATATCAATCCACAAATGGTATAAACATATGTCGCAAGTCATAGGGTACAATCTAAATCTCATCCACGAAATTAAATATAAATAAATAACCAGTATCTATAAAACTAGATCTCAATATAAGTATCTAAGGATGATGGTTGGATAAAAACAAATCCACTACCAACTCGAATGGAAAGTACAACACAATAAACACAATATAAGAATACCAGCTAACAATCACGGGCTCGGAGAGAAGACATCCACGAAAAATCTATAACCATCCAAATCTGCGCTCCTGCAAATACTCAAGAACAGATACACCTGGCAGGGGACCAGGTCCTCAGAGGGACGTAACAAGATACAGAAAAGAGAGCCAATTTGAATACAGTAAACATGTATATTATTTGAAAATAAATAAGTACGCTGTACAAGATAATCTATATGAATGCAAATGAGGACAACTTTTCGACGTATGGGCAAGGGTAGGCTACTCGATCTAATCCTCATAACTCATACGCTCGTCAGTGGACATCATCAGCCGACATACCTCTGGGGTAGCGACCCTCGGACTCCATCAATTGACATACCTCGGGGGTAGCGACCATCGGACACGACCACCATAGTGCGTGCTAGTTACTACGGTTTACCAGAGTGGTTAAAAGCCCATACGCCTAATGATTGTCCTCTATGAAACTAAGTGTCAAGTATGTGTCAACATATCTAATATATAATAATAACTGAAAGGAACTACACATGCAATAAATAAAAATACAATAAATATACAAAAATATACTAAGCATGCAAAATACTGTAAGCAATTTGGCAAGGTATCTTGCCTGGTCTGAAAAGGATGAAGTCCCAACTCAAGGCGTCGTCCGATCTACCCGTCACATAAATTAAACAAGTTAGGTTACAAAAGTGGGTGAATAGTTTTCGCTATTTTAATCTATTTTAACTCTAAATAAAATAATCTAAATTAGTATTTTAATCTTATTATAATCTGATTTTATTGTTAAACCCTAATTTTGGTCCAAAGAAAGTCAACTTTACGGATTTGTGATCTATGGTACGCAAATCGAGGCAATCCGTTGACCAAAAAGTCAACCAACTCAAATCATGGATTTGTATATGAAATCCTATATATTTTAATGCTATATGAATACTGGAATAGACGGTTTCATAAAATCATAAGTCAGTAAAGAGTTATGGCCACAAGGGCGCACAGATGACAGTTTTCGGTGGTTTCATATTTACGTCTACATTTGCACAAATTTTACAGTAGAATAAACTTATATTTTAAATTCTGTAAAAATACTTTTCTGGAAGTTCATCATGTCAGCTTTCCGAAACTTCAAACGGTTTATAATTTTGAGTTTGGGATCTCCCGAAATCTCAAAAATACCAAAACGCGTCTGATTTCGGACAGCTGGCACTTTTAGAATTTTCTGGAAAAATAGGTTCTGAAATTATTAAAATAATTTATATAATCAGAAAACTAACATTTATATAGTTCTAAAAAAATTGGAGTGTGTTTGGAGTCCGGAGCTAGGAGATATCGTCTTTTTAATTCGTCATAACTAGTAGAAAATGAGGCTGAATTTATGACAAATTTTGACTATTTTTGGACGAAAAAGAGAGGAATTTGGGGAAGAAAAATATGAAGGATGAGGTATTTATAATGGTGGACACTACTTAATTAAATACGACTAGGATTGGTTAATTTGGATAGGATTATGATGAATTTAAATAAGGATAGGATATGCATGAAGTTGCTTTCCTAGTAGGTTCAGGATTTGAATTAATTTAAAATAGAGTTTAAATTTATCTTAATAATTTATAATCTTAAATTTAATTAAAGATAAAACAAATAATTTATAAAATTTTATTAATATCTATTAACACTAAATTAGCATCTATCTAATATTAAGACTATATATATCCAAATAAATCCTAAATATTTTAAAAATCTAAATAAATTTCTTAAAATTATAAATAAATTATAGAAAAATATATTTAAATATTTTAAACTAAAATAAATATTTGGTAGGAACAACATGCAAGTATGGTCCTTTAGTAAATCATAGAAGTCCTAGAAATTTATGTTTCCTAAGTTTTAATTACCAAAAAATCTAGAAAAATCTCCAAAAATCTAAAATAACCTAAAATAATTCTAAATAAATATTTATATAAGTAAATATATCAAGAAATTTATTTTCTAATTAACTAAGAGAATACTCTAAAGAAATTTAATATCTATAATAAATATAATAATATAAAATATACACAAAATATCTATTTTTGGTGAGAGAGTTTACAGGAACCCTCCTAATAACTAGGGTTATCTATAAGAAGAAGAATTGACTATTAGGGACCCTTATTTTAGAAGTTATGATGTATTTTGTGCCAATTTGGAGGAAATTTCGAGATTGGGGTACCATGTGTTTGTCAATAGGTCAATTAGACCAAATTGACATGTGTTTAGTTGTGTGAGACTAGTGTCGTATCCATTAATTGGATACGTATAGACCGTGTTATTGCAATTTGATGACACAGGTTGATTTGGGGGATTTTTCTTCGACACAGGGGTTTGAGCATGTCGTATTTTGATACGGGCACGTAGTTGTGTAGCTAGCTCTTCGTATTGCTTAGAAATATGACTCTAGACTTACTCATATATTTTTGATACTTTTGGTGGTGTGTTGGAGCTATATCGCAATCGTATCATAGATTGAGTGTGATACGGATGCAGTGCACTCCACGTGTTTGTTATTTTGTATTATATTTCAATTTGATTTGTGTTTAGCTATTTGAGTATTATTATTGATGTACATATGATATATATAAATATATATTGATTATATACAAATAATATATATAGATATATATTGATTATACTTTCATCTATCTATGTTTATAGGATGCATTTTTGTGTATTTGGTTGTATATGTGGATAGGGGGATTTCTTTGTGGCTATGTTTAGATGTGCTCACTGTTTTGAGTCCATATATGGACTGTGGGTATTAGTGCACAGATATTGTTAAGTGAGGACTAATTTTGAGTTCATTTTTGGACTGTTGGAGTTGTTCTTAGATGTGTTAACTATTGTGGACACTTGGTCAATCAGGAAGGGGGCATTTTTTGAGTACAAATATTTGCACACAGTAAGGACTGTCGGGTGTAGGTTACAGCAGTAGGAGACTGTTAGCAGTTGTATTTGTCACGCCCCAGTCCCAAAATACGTAGGACTAGGAATACGTAACACGCCAGCCGTATGTATACGAACTCCAATATATGAAAACCATATACACACATACGCTGCACATGAATATCCAATCCACAGTGGTAAATATATGTCACAACAAGTCACACGCAGTTCTATATCTCATCCACAGCACAAATAATAGAAGAATGGAAATCAATAACTGAATATCAAAGAAGCAGTCTCAAATAGTAATCTCAAAGTGCAATAGTCGGGTGGAGACAAATTCACTGCAAATCGACTATAATAAACTACTAAAGAGAGGAGAGAATAAACTCTAATATAAGAAGAAATGTCTAGAAAAGAATAGCAACTAAAATCTCTAAACAGCTGCAATGAATCACATATAATCAGAAGGTAAGATCTCCTCAGGCTGATAGGTAGCATCAGGTCCAAGTCCATACTCCTGCGGATACTCCTGCCCACCTATATCTGGAAGGGACCAGGTCCTCAGAGGGACGTAAAAAGATACAAAAAGCACATGCCAATAAAGTACTGAAAATAAACATCCATTGGGGTCGCCTAACCATCTATGTGAATGCAGTTAAGAACACCTTTCCCCACAAGTGAGCTATCTGGCTGAAAACTGGGATTTGGCATGGTTCTCTTTTGAAGATCCAGGGGCCTAAAAGGCACGTCGTCTTTTGAACGCCGGTGGCCCGCCTGATAGTACATAATATATAGTGGTCATCATGACCCGTATCTCCAGCGGAGAATCCGGGCGTACAGGAGAAAAAATGTAAAGGAGCTCAAATGCGGTACTTGTTGTTCTCCCCATCCAATGTTCTAAACATGTCATGTCCATGACACGATAAATCTCTAATAACCGCCAGGTCTACTAGCATGCAAAGTTTCTATTGGCAGTTATCTCTATCCGTCGCACGACCTATACGTACCGGGGGCCAGCCGAGTACGCAAGTCCGTGTCCTACATGTGACTCACACTCGTGTAAGAATAGTGTCATGGCCAATGAAACATAAATGCCTCATGAAAATGGGGTAGTCTCATAAAGTAGGTCCAATGCATATACATAAATAAAAACATAGTACGACGACACCGTCGTTGCACCCAAGTTTCCTTGGACGCGCAGTTTATATAGCAGTTAAAATAAATAAACTAAATAAACAGAAATAAATATGCATGCCTCATATGGAATGTAAATACAGTACAATGGCAAGATATACTTGCCTGGCAAGAAATCTGTAAAGTGTACGCGCCCAAATGTCAAGGACACTGAACCTGGAACTAAGGACTCCGAACAAACGTCTCCGGATGCTGAAATAAATATCACCAACATTTTCAGAATGAGCAAAATAGCTAAAAAGCACATCCCTTTCGTCCAATTTGGACGCAGGGGCAAAACGGTAATTTCGGCTAAAAGTGGGGTCCACGTGTGGCCCACTTTGCACCGAAAAGCGTGCCAAGAATAACAGTCTCTAAATGGAACAAACTATAGGTCAAACAACTCTAAATGTCAATACGAACCCAACGGTATGTCCAAATATGGATTCCGATGAGCCGAACAAAATTTGGTCCAAAAAGTCAACTGTGGGGCCCGCCAATTGGCGATTTGGTCAACCGTCTCAGAATCACGTGAAATTTGGGTCACAGGACCAGCGCATTACCACGAGTCCAGTGGCATAAGTTTCGTCGCAATCTGACAAGCGTGTACAAAATACGTACGAGTTCCACAAAAGTTGCGACATAAAATGTGTCCGCGGATACGGCCTGATTTCGGCGCGTACACGCGTCCGAATCAGTCCCCACGAATTTTTACGTGTCCGGTTATGCTGCGTGCACCTTTCGGTACACTTGGCACACGGCGGGGCGGTCCCGTTTGGCGGGGCGTGCTCCGTTTTCCAACTTTTGGAAAACCGGAAAAAGTGGGTGCGCGCAGTTTTGTGACGAATATAACTATGTCCACAGCAACTATTAGCCTAGGGTTATTTTACAGAAATTAAACTAGGTCAGGTATTCTACAGGTATCAAAAAGAATCACCGAGTTCGGATCTCTGTGGTGGGAGATACGAACTCGGCAATACGGGTGGTCATTCTGGAATTCTGCGATCCCAGAATTCTGTCTGTCCGTCCATTTTGGACGCTGATTTACACCTAGGGGCACACGTTTTCTGAGGTTGGCGATAAAACGAATATTGGAGAGGGTTAAGGGATGATCATACCTATGAAAACGGAACAACGTTTGGTCGAGCAAGTCGACGGAAAATCGTGCCGGAGCGAAGGTGCCTCGAGTGGGAAACTGCAGGATGCGAGGTCGGCGTCGACGGGATGGTTGGATGGCTTGGCGGGGCTTCTCTAGCTGCGGTGACGGCTCTTAGATGGGAAGGGGAAGTCTGAAAATTTAGGTTAGGGTTTTAGAGAGCTAACTATATATATATATATATATATATATATATATATATATATATATATATATATATATATATTAATAGGGAAGGAGAGAGTGAGTGGATCGGGTTGGGTGAAGAAGAGTCGGCTGAAGCAATTAAAGTTGCTGAAGGTTGCACGCGGGTTACAGCAACATGGTTGCTGAAGGTTTTTAAAGCAAATGCTAAAAGTCGGTTGAGAATGTTACCAAGGAATAGTAGTAATTCTAAGTTGCTGTAAAGGAAGCAAAGCTAAGAGGAATTGCTTATTATTATTAATATTATTATTATACTTATTATGAATAGTAATTTATTTAATTCTTTTCTTTTCTTTTCTTTTCCTTAAATATATATATACATATATATATTTATATATATATATATATATTCACACATAAGAAAATTTATATGTTAGGGTATTGCACATCGTTAGGCTAGCAACTGCTCAAGGGGTCTCCTACATGGAATAAAATTCGAAAAATTCCTGAAGGTCCCATAAGTCCTCTAAGTGCCCGAACACCTAACATAAAAATTATTAAAAATCTATTTCTCCTATTTAGACCTAATTACTATAATTTAATTAACAATTAATAAATAAAAGGGTTTATACGATTTTCTAGGAAGGGATTTTACATTCTACCCAACTTATAAAAATTTCGTCCTCGAAATTAAAATTAAGCCGCGATAGAATGCAATGATGGTATAAGATTTGCATCGTTTAAAATGCAAGGCTAGGCTTAAAGAGGTGGGCGATGTTGCGCATTGCACATCCCAAAAATCATGAGAAAAATCCACATGAGCGAAAAATAGGTTTCTTCATGTGTCATGTCCAATGGTGTGGACACATAAATGCTCTTTTGCATAAAAGCGTCCAACAATTAGAAAATTGCACAAAGATGAGAATTGGATGATGGGCATGTCTAGGATAAGGGTGTAGAATTTGTAGGAAGGCAGTGACTAGTGTAGTGCTCCAATTATCGGAGCACGGTAAGGCGTGTCAAGTGATATCCTGTTGTAAAACTAAATAAAAAATACCGTGTTCTATTTCTAAGTGGATTCGTGCTAGCCTCAGTCTCACTATCTAAGCCGAGTAGGTCAAATTCTTAGGTGAGGGGGTTTCACAATTCAGCCAACTTAAGACAATGTCGTCCTCAAAATTGAAATAAGGCAGAATCTGTTAATCCTTCATGTATATACGGCAAGTCAATCACAATCTCCTTGCGATAATTAAATCCTAATCATATCCATCACTCCAAGGTTAAAATGATCACTGCTCCAATCAAAATTCAACCTATGGTTATCTCTTCTCCCTTGGTTCGAATTTATTCATATTAAATCCACATAACATCTTCAAGATTTAAATAAGCATGTAAATTTTTACTCACGATCTCTCACTATCGTAATCTCCTCTAGAAGTAATTCGAGTCCAATGTTATTCCCATTTCCACTTATAAATTTTGTATGCCTCAACTCTTTAAATTTCATTCACATCCTCATTATTTCAAATAGGTCGTCCAACCAGAATTTTAATTCTTAATTCAAATCACCAAATTGAAAAATAATTTAAATGCAGTCCACCAATATTCAAGTCTGAAATTCTATATTTATCCTCTAAATTCAAATTGGTGATTCTACCTTCATTGTTCAAAAATTTAACTCATGCACTTAAGGTATAAATATTGGGTCCTTAATATCAATTCATTGATCCTCATCATCTTAGTCATCCTTCTAAATTTCTCAAAATTACAATGGCTTGAACCTCTCCCAATCTAATCTTACTCGATCATAATCTAAAAGAAATTCCTCCCGAGTTGACAATGCACTGCTACCCAACTTAGAATTTATCCACCTATCACCTAAGGCTATATACCTTAAGAAAATATCCCTTAATTTATTTACTCATGTCGTTCAGTCCTCGAAACTTCAATGCCGATCATATCACATATGATATGTCCTTAATTACGAAAGAACAATCCTCAAGTATGTGATCGACCTATGGGGTATATCTAGTACTATCTGCATATCAAATTATACCAAGCACGAAGTTTTCGTCCTTCCGAAATAAGGGAAGACGGAAAAACAATAATAAAGAGCTCAAGGTGGAGGTGATAGAATACAAGTATGGGGATCAAGGCGTTTCAAGGAATCCAATTGGGAATTGTCAAGGCAGTTGTGGATTGAAATCCTATTTGGTAAATCCGTATTCGCATGCTCGTATTAGTACAGTTATGCAGCCGATACGATACGCTTAGACATGTCTAGGGCAAGTATATTTGTCTACTAATTACTACATATCTCAATCCACGTAAAGTAGTTATGCGAAGGACGAACCAAGCGCACTAAGGTTAGCTAGGCCTTAATACACTGATTCTGAAATGTATTAGTGTGTTAACCCATTAATACATATATCATGATCAAGCTCGATAGAAAAGTAAGCTTGCAAAACTAGGCTATAATAGCAGCATAAGTCAAGGTAGTACAGCAAATATGAATACGCTAGATTATGATGAAAGAAGGTTCATAACAGTTCAAATTTCACAAAAATAAAAGCAAAATAAGCAATAATAATGAAAGACTACACAATCCTTATATTTATCATATTAATTCCTTGTCTAAGTCGCTAGTCGACCAAATAGGGTGTGGACCTCTAAATTCTACCGTCTGAATAAACACTATCGTTTTATGCTAGCATATAATTAATGTCATTCAGTTACACTACCTCGATGGGTCAAGTGGACTATGTGATACTAGGTTGTGAGGCATACTACCCAACTTAAAAGAATTAAACTAATACGGTGACAGTCTTAAGAGGGTCCTACAAAATAATCTTGCACATGTAAATAAAACAAAAACTCTTTATTACGGCATATGAGGAAAGATCTTGGTACTTATTAGGGTCTCATGTTGCATTATATAGGTAAGGGTCACATTAAGTCTTAATCATAGTGCTCATAGAACATATGTCAATAGAAGAGTTATTAGCCGTTAGGGGAAAGGGATCTAACCTGTATCGAGGTGAGGGTACAAATTACATAGTCTATGACTAGGGGTAATCACAATCTAATTGAACGACTCAACTATCAGGTTCTAACTACAAGGTACATAATTCAAAATTCAAGATCACGACTATCACTTTAGCAAACCATATATCCTACCATAGAATACAATTGCTTGGTCTAAAAATCAGAAGCGTCAGATGGCACGAAATTGAAAGATGGAGAGAAGAAGAACATAATTTAGTCGTCGCACAATTAGCGAACGCTATGGTCACAGAGAAACAAGGTATTAAATAGAGAGCTCTAGATAGCATCATGATTTTTAAAGGGAAGTGGTACGCTAGCTACTATGTTTGAGGTATGATTAGGGAAGTATTATATGCATTGCTCTTGGCCTTCTAGGGTACTTGTCTACTAATAACAAGACAATATCATAAGTTTTATAGTTCTCTAATACTATCCAATTATGAAGGTTAGGTTCAGTCCTAATGTTCAATATTGGTTCTCCATTGGTTCCTCAATACTAGGGTCAAACATTATTGTAAAACTTCTAACTATCTCTAGTAGTGTCTATACTACTCAAGTCTTCTTAATACATCAAGGGGTAATGGTATACCAATCTAAAGATAAGGAGTTCTAGGGTTCACTAGATATTCTAAACTTAGTGGTGTGTCTGTATTCTCGTTGTATTCTTAATAGGTGTGCTACTCTAATTATCATCCTAATAACAGGGATTCCTATATTCTAGCAGAAGGCTATACTCAAGGAATTATTAGGGAAGTACAGGAATCAAGCAAGATACAATTATTCAAATAGAACAGATAGGAGGAAGATGAATCATAGTCAATTGTGGATGAGATCCTATACTCTATTCCTATACGCAGGCTTGTTCGGTACAGTTACGTAACCGAGACAATATATTCTGGACCTGCATGGGCCACCACAAAAACATGTCACGCCCCAGTCCCAAAATACGTAGGACTAAGAATACGTAACACGCCAGCCGTATATATACGAACTCCAATATATGGAAACCATATACACACGTACGCTGTACATGAATATCCAATCCACAGTGGTAAATATATGTCATAACAAGTCACACGCAGTTC
Organism: Iris macrosiphon; assembly: GCA_036927795.1. Lineage (NCBI taxonomy): Eukaryota > Viridiplantae > Streptophyta > Magnoliopsida > Asparagales > Iridaceae > Iris > Iris macrosiphon. The sequence goes on from JAYESA010000005.1 coordinate 138,800,462, forward strand.
TATATCTCATCCACAGCACAAATAATAGAAGAATGGAAATCAATAACTGAATATCAAAGAAGCAGTCTCAAATAGTAATCTCAAAGTGCAATAGTTGGGTAGAGACAAATCTACTGCAAATCGACTATAATAAACTACTAAAGAGAGGAGAGAATAAACTCTAATATAAGAAGAAATGTCTAGAAAAGAATAGCAACTAAAATCTCTAAACAGCTGCAATGAATCACATATAATCAGAAGGTAAGATCTCCTCAGGCTGATAGGTAGCATCAGGTCCAGGTCCATACTCCTGCGGATACTCCTGCCCACCTATATCTGGAAGGGACCAGGTCCTCAGAGGGACGTAACAAGATACAAAAAGCACATGCCAATAAAGTACTGAAAATAAACATCCATTGGGGTCGCCTAACCATCTATGTGAATGCAGTTAAGAACACCTTTTCCCACAAGTGAGCTATCTGGCTGAAAACTGGAATTTGGCATGGTTCTCTTTTGAAGATCCAGGGACCTAAAAGGCACGTCGTCTTTTGAACGTCGGTGGCCTGCCTGATAGTACATAATATATAGTGGTCATCATGACCCGTATCTCCAGCGGAGAATCCGGACGTACAGGAGAAAAAGTGTAAAGGAGCTCAAATGCGGTACTTGTTGTTCTCCCCAACCAATGCTCTAAGCATGTCATGTCCATGACACGATAAACCTCTAATAACCGCCAGGTCTACTAGCATGCAAAGTTTCTATTGGCAGTTATCCCTATCCGTCGCACGACCTATACGTACCGGGGGCCAGCTGAGTACGCAAGTCCGTGTCCTACATGTGACTCACACTCGTGTAAGAATAGTGTCATGGCCAATGAAACATAAATGCCTCATAAAAATGGGGTAGTCTCATAAAGTAGGTCCAATGCATATACATAAATAAAAACATAGTACGACGACACCGTCGTTGCACCCAAGTTTCCTTGGACGCGCAGTTTATATAGCAGTTAAAATAAATGAACTAAATAAACAGAAATAAATATGCATGCCTCATATGGAATGTAAATACAGTACAATGGCAAGGTATACTTGCCTGGCAAGAAATCTGTAAAGTGTACGCGCCCAAATGTCAAGGACACTGAACCTGGAACTAAGGACTCCGAACAAACGTCTCCGGATGCTGAAATAAATATCATCAATGTTTCCGGAATGAGCAAAATAGCTAAAAAGCACATCCCTTTCGTCCAATTTGGACACAGGGGCAAAACGGTAATTTCGGCTAAAAGTGGGGTCCACGTGTGGCCCACTTTGCACCGAAAAATGTGCCAAGAGTAACAGTCTCTAAATGGGACAAACTATAGGTCAAACAACTCTAGATGTCAATACGAACCCAACGGTATGTCCAAATGTGGATTCCGATGAGCCGAACAAAATTTGGTCCAAAAAGTCAACTGTGGGGCCCGCCAATTGGCGATTTGGTCAACCGTCTCAAAATCGCGTGAAATTTGGGTCACAGGACCAGCGCGTTACCACGAGTCCAGTGGCGCAAGTTTTGTCGCAACCTGACAAGCGTGCACAAAATACGTACGAGTTCCACAAAAGTTGTGACATAAAATGTGTCCGCGGATACGGCCTGATTCCGGCGCGTACACGCGTCCGAATCAGTCCCCACGAATTTTCACATATCCGGTTATGCTGCGTGCACCATTCGGTACACTTGGCACACGGCGGGACGGTCCCGTTTGGCGAGGCGCGCTCCGTTTTCCAACTTTTGGAAAACCGGAAAAAGTGGGTGCGCGCAGTTTTGTGACGAATATAACTATGTCCACAGCAACTATTAGCCTAGGGTTATTTTACAGAAATTAAACTAGGTCAGGTATTCTACAGGTATCAAAAAGAATCACCGAGTTCGGATCTCTGTGGTGGGAGATACGAACTCGGCAATACGGGTGGTCATTCTGGAATTCTGCGATCCCAGAATTCTGTCTGTCCGTCCATTTTGGACGCTGATTTACACCTAGGGGCACACGTTTTCTGAGGTTGGCTATAAAACGAATATTGGAGAGGGTTAAGGGATGATCATACCTATGAAAACGGAACAACGTTTGGTCGAGCAAGTCGACGGAAAATCGTGCCGGAGCGAAGGTGCCTCGAGTGGGAAACTGCAGGATGCGAGGTCGGCGTCGACAGGATGGTTGGATGGCTTGGCGAGGCTTCTCTAGCTGCGGTGACGGCTCTTAGATGGGAAGGGGAAGTCTGGAAATTTAGGTTAGGGTTTTAGAGAGCTAACTATATATATATATATATATATATATATATATATATATATATATATATATATATATATATATATATTATATATTAATAGGGAGGGAGAGAGTGAGTGGATCGGGTTGGGTAAAGAAGAGTCGACTGAAGCAATTAAAGTTGCTGAAGGTTGCACGCGGGTTACAGCAACATGGTTGCTGAAGGTTTTTAAAGCAAATGCTAAAAGTCGGTTGAGAATGTTACCAAGGAATAGTAGTAATTCTAAGTTGCTGTAAAGGAAGCAAAGCTAAGAGGAATTGCTTATTATTATTAATATTATTATTATACTTATTATGAATAGTAATTTATTTAATTCTTTTCTTTTCTTTTCTTTTCCTTAAATATATATATACATATATATATATTTGTATATATATATATATATTCACACATAAGAAAATTTATATGTTAGGGTATTGCACATCATTAGGCTAGCAACTGCTCAAGGGGTCTCCTACATGGAATAAAATCCGAAAAATTCCTGAAGGTCCCATAAGTCCTTTAAGTGCCCGAACACCTAACATAAAAATTATTAAAAATCTATTTCTCCTATTTAGACCTAATTACTATAATTTAATTAATAATTAATAAATAAAAGGGTTTATACGATTTTCTAGGAAGGGGTTTTTACAGTATTGGTTGATGGGGGAGCTGTTAAGGTGTTGATGTGGGCTATGTTGCAGCAGCAGCATGCAACAGCAGCAAGGTGGGCACATTGTTTGGGGGTGTTAAGTGAATGTGTGGAGTATTCTCTCTACTACACAGCAGTTTGAATTAAGGGGAGAGAACCAGTTGCTATAGAGGATGTGTTGGACCAGTCAGGTAGGGCTTGATACACAGATGTGTGCATGGCAACAACAGTAGGACAATAGGTAAGTTAGTTAATACATGTAGTGTTTGTTATAGTTAGTAGATATATTAGTAGTTGATAGGTAACTATTAATATGGTTAGTTAGCAATTGATTAGTTAAGTTAGAACTGTTAGTTAGTTGTGTTATATTAATGTTAGATTGAATGTTAGCAGTGGGAATGGTAGGTTGCAGTTGTGGGCATGGTATCAATCGATACATGAGTGAGAGTGTTATTTGTATGCAGTGTTAGTTAATGTTAACTGTTAAGTTAGTTAGTATTGTATATATGCTAACATTAGTAAGTTAGATATTTATATCAGTTAGATATAAGTTATAATTTATTAGTCAACTGTTCGTATATGTCAGTTAGCAAGTATGATTAGTTAGAATGATATAGGATATTGATTGATGTTAGTGGTAGGTGGTTGTTAAGTATTGAGTTAGAAGTTATGTATATATGAGTTCTAGTATTACCTTGTGATACCACGGTAATGTTAGGATTTGGGTTTAACTCAAGGTATTGGTAGAGTATCAAGAGGGTGTTTAGTAGTGTGATACCAAGTTGGCCCAAAGCCAAGGTATCCATCTAGAGATTGTTTAGCTATGAGATATAGTATATATTATACGTATAATAATATATAATATATAGTATATGTTGTATATAGTATTTTAAGTATCTTATGATACTATATAGCTATGTTACTCTAGTATCCTATTATAGCTAGTATAGCCTAGATGAGTAGTGTATGGACCCAATAACCTAGAGATGGACTCATAGAACTTAGAACTAGCTAGTTTGACTAGTTTGACCTAGAGTTGACCTACTTTGATTGTTATGACCTAGAAATGGCTTTATGACCTAGAATTGAACTAGTATACTTGTTATCATTCCAAAACCTTGTATTGATGTAATATTCCATATTTAGGTCTTCGAGGCACTATTTCGGATACAGATTGATACTTTATATCGGATTCTAGGTGAGTACATTCTTTGATAGTTTTCTTATTTGACAGTCTCTAGCTATGTTTCATATATTTAGTATTGAGATATTTGATTCCTGACACGATGGTTACACGGATTGGTACACGTGGATCCTTGTCATGAGATGTTATTGTAGTAGTTACTTAGTGATTATTGTGTCATGCTTTACGATTACTCAGTGATTACCATGATATCTTCATGATTATATAGACCATGATCACAGTGCATGATATTATAGACCGTACAGTGTAATATACGTATTTTAATATATCGTGAATCGGATCCGTGTACTAGTCGAGGGATGGGAAGATATTAGTGGATATGTGATCATACCTTATAGTCCGTGATATAGTATAGCCCGTGATAGTTAGCAGATCGTGCAATTCACGTGTGATCACGCTAGCTTACCTTTTATATATAGCCCGTGTTAGGCCCAAACTGATCATATTATCTTACTAATATTTTAAGGCACATTCATTATTAATGTTTCCTTTATTTCAGTATATTACTTTACTATTTATCACTATATTATTCTCAGTTCTTGTCATTATTTACTATGATACTCTTACTAGTGATATCTGTTAGTTCAGTTACTTCCATCATTTATTTTTGTTGCTATTGTTGTTTCATAGTTTTTGTCAAGTATTGGAACTGCTATTAGGTTGTACTTTTCTCCAATCCAGACTAAATATATTTTTCAGATAATTTATTAGAGGACTGGTGTCCTAAATATTATGGGTCACAGGATGGCGAGGCAGTTGATCTAGTACTCATAGAGCCTCTTGAGATAGTACCACTAGCTAGAGAGAGTTAGACTTTTTTTTATGAGTTGTATTTGATTTTTGATAGACTTGTGGCATGTATTATTCTTTTGGATTTTATGTGGAGTTTGGACTTGTATTGAGACTCTTGCATTTCTTTTACTTCTATTCCACATTGTGTCATTTCTCCTCTGGTTGTTTTTGGTGATTGAGTATTGTTTTCCATTACCATATTATTATTTTGTCCTCCATTTGGAGTTGAGATAGCATGAAAGGTACCTTATGTATATATTGTGTGAGATATGTAGATAGTTATGTTAACCCAGACATCGTTCTACCGTCGATGCTGCGGCGTAGGCTGGATGTTGTTCACTACTTGTGCCCATATTTCGGGTGCGGGTCGTAACACATTTTTAGTGGTGGCCCATGCAGGTCTAGAGTCGCAATTAGAACAATATCGTGGTAGCGCAACAACTTAGTTGTACTACTACGAGCCTGCTTTATGATATAGGATATAGGTTAAGTGTATACACAATCACAACTAGGAAACACTTCCAATTATTGCTTTACTATCTTTATCTTAATGAATGCTTGCTTTACTTTGAATAATTTTGTCCTTCCTTGATGATACCGTACCTTACTCAATATTGATTTCTTTGTTGCAATCTATCTTCAGGATGCCACCGAAGATGCGTTCCCAGCGCTAAGGCACAATATCAGCAAGGTCGGTCACTTCATCGCCTCTGAGGGCAGCACCAGCAGATGCTGTTCCAGCAGCTTCAACTCATAGGTCCGCTTTACCGGTCCAGGTGGGCATTTCTGTAGCAGCTTTCGGGGGTGCTCCACCTCCAGTACAGAGGACGATGCCGACATTCTCAGAGGAGCTTCCACCTCCACCACTCGCAATTGATCAAACATAGGTGTTTGCGCTCTTCCAGCAGATGATAGAGGCCCAGCAGTAACAGTCAAAGGTTATGCAACAGGGCATTAAGAATGCTCACTAGCTTACACTCGCCGCAGTCGAGAGAGTTGCCTTGGTCCAGCCACAAGTAGCTCCACCTCAATTCATCCCACAGCAGCCGAGGCCGGGGACTATCATAGACTTGAAGAGGATGGGGTCGAATGACTTTAAAGGTACTGAGGGGATTCTTTATGCTGATGATTGGATAGAAGATATTGAAAGAAACCTGCGGCTAGTGCAGATTCCAGAGAGGTTGCAGAAAGAGGCTGCAGGAAGCATGATGTTTGACATCATATTGACTTGGTTCAGGACGGACCCCAGGATCTCAACGCCAGGACTTACTTGGGAAGCTTTTAAGGAGCTCTTCAAGGAAAAATTCTTCCCAGATGTGGCTTTGACATCTCTAGAGAGCCAGTTCCAGTACCTCATCCAAGGAGGTATGACGGTGGATGAGTATGCAGCGAAGTACTGCAGATTGGGTTACTTCGTAGAGGGGCAGAATATCCGGGGGAAGGCCCTAAAGTTCAAAAAATATCTGAGCAGGAAGTTTAAATCTTATACTAGTGGATATTGTACCTCTACATTTGAGGAGATTCTAGCGGAGGCACAGCAGACAGAGGATGATTTAGAGCTCGACTCCAAGAGGATGAGAGATCATTTAGGGGCTAGTAGTAGTGCGGGCCCAGCAAAGCGACCTCACTTTCAGTAACAAAAGAGGCACTTTCAGCAGCAACCAAGACAACAGTTCCAGGCACTATTTCGGGCACCGGTGCAGCAGGCACATCAGGCCCCGAGACCAGTACAACATGTCCCACAGTGCACTCACAATGGGAAGATGGGATATACACAGGAGGTCTGCAAGAAGAGGCTTGGGGTGTGCCTCTATTATGGGGAGGCAGGCCACCAGTTGCGAGATTGTGTTCTAGCTCCCATTCAAGCAAGTCAGGACGGAGGCCAAGGACAGAGCGCCCGCGCGAGACCACCAGTAGGACAGCAGAGGGGACCTCTGTTACCACCACAGCAGCAGCGGTTCACTCAACAGCAGCAGCAGAGAGGTGCCCAGCTCAGGGACGAGCTTTCGCCATAACGGTCGAGGAGGAGGAGCCAGTCGGAGATGTTATTTCACGTTCAATCTATATTGATTCTTTTCTATCTCATGCTTTATTTAATTTTGGTGCTTCACGTAGTTTCGTATCTATATCTTGTAAACCCCCTCGACCAAAATTTAGGGTTAATTAGCATAGATAGAATAATTAGGGTTAATTAGATACAATTAAGATTTATTATACAAGTATTATAATATTTGTGTAGTGTTTTATTACTTAGGACACCTTACCGTTGTCCCGATATTTAGGACACTACCCTAGCTGTTACCATGAAAAAAATTCCATACACTTGGCCTAGACATACTAACTTACCATAATGACCCTTGTGTGACCCCCAGATACTGATTTTTGTGCCTGATTTTAGTCGCACAAAAGTCGTTACAAACGTCCGTACGTAAATTAAATTAATTGCGTATTTACGTTCGTTGTCCGTTCCAATCGAAATTGAGACCCAATCTCAACCCGTTTTGACCAACCCCGATCATGACATTATTATACTCTAAGCCTACCACACCAATGATGCTTGTGCCACCCAATTTAGACCCCCTGCATTTATTAAATTAATTTAGAGACACCCGGTGCATTAATTATAATTTAATTAGTGTAGTGACCTAACCTCACTCAAATTAGACCCAACTCCAACCCAAACCCACACACACATCCACAAGCCTCATACAAAACACCCTACACCATTTTAGTCCAATACAAAATACCAAACATGGTATTTTGTCACATCAAATCCCCAATTCTAGATTTTGTACAATTTCCAAATTGTTCAGGGGCCTTTGTGCAAATTAGCAGTGAGGTGCCCCCCTCTCATTGGCCCAACCACATGAAGAAAGAACCCATATTCTTTGACCGGCCTCCAATTTATTTTCCTCCATTTTTATGTACTTACATTAATTTTTGGAGGGCACGTCATGACCCTTCATTCAAATGCCTTTAATCCTAGCCCCATGTCCTACATATGGAGACCCTCACACAACCCTAGGCACACTAGCAGCTGGCCCTAATCCCAAGGTACCCCCCCCCCCTCTCTCTTACCTACATAAACAACATGTTACATCACATTAAATGCACACAAACCCAAAATACTCAACACAAAACCCTAGTTTCTAAAACCTCACCAACTCAGCCCTACCCCTACCCGAGCATCCCGCAGCCTCCTCCCGACCAGCCAACGCCTCCGGCCACCCCCGCGATGATTCTACTCCCTCCGGCGACCCTTCCCCCACCTACCACCATCGCCCTCAGCCACCTTGCCACCCACAGCCACCCCAGCACCCCCGTCCTCAACCACAGGCTCACCCCCCCCCCCCCCCGAGCTCGAGCCGACCACCCGAGCCCCGACTAGCCCGCCGCCTTCACTGACGCCACCCCCGACCAGTCCTCTCCTTCCCCGCCGTGGTTCACCCCCAGACGACGACGCAGTCGGCCGCCACGACCCCCGCAGCGTCGTCGAGTGCCAACTGCTGCTGCTGTTGACTTCCTCCCCGCGCGCTGCCGGAGCTCCGCCCGGCCACCCACGCCGTCGACGAACTGTCCGACGGACCCCCTCGACCCCCTGGACCTAGCTATGTAATATAAATCTATATATACTGTATTTTATACGCATATACATGGGGTGCATTGCACATACACTATTTATATACTTAATATATATTCTATAATTTATGTATTTATATATATATATATATTGTATATTATATATATATATACTGTATTTAGTATTATATATACTATATATATATATATATATATATATATATATATATATATATATATATATATATTAATACAAGTATATACGATGTATTTACAAAATACATATATATATATATATATATATATATATATATATATATATATATATATTCTGTAAATTAGTATATTATATGTAGTATATTAATTATTAGTATATTATATATAGTATATAAATTATTGGTATATTATGTATGAGTATTAAATACATTACACCTATTATTAACATATATATATATATATATATATATATATATATATATATATATATATATATATATATATATATATATATATATATATATATATATATATATATATATATTGGTATTTAGTATATTAGAGTATTATATAAATATATGAATATGTACATAAATCTATTTATACTTTGTGTATTAATATTATATATGTTAGTATATATTACATATGATTACACTTTCTATTTTTGTACATATAAATATATATGTATACTATATATATACATGTTGTATATATGCACTTATATATATAATTGGTTATATAAATATATGTAAATATATGTCTATGTATTAAATTATATATATGGTATTGTGTATTTTAAATATGTTAATATATTTAATAAATGAGTATGTGTACATATTATTAAGTAATATGTAAAGTGCTATTTTAAATGTACTATTAAAACGTACATATTTTTATTATTACTTTAATTATGTATTAGGGTACATAAGTATATATGTTATTCATATAAATATATGTACTACCCCACTATATGTACAGTCAAGATCTGCGTCAGTGTATTGCTGCAAGTAGTATGTCTTAGTCATACTATTGTGAGTGTCTGATGTTGATATTATTATATCATATATAGGATTGCTGGACCGTACAGCCGAGGCTTCAGGAGCAGGACATTGGCATTCGCAGCTATGGGACACAGGCAAGTATACCTTGCTGGATTACTGTTTAAATTAAATGATAAAATATTGCAATATACATAAACTGTGCGCGTCCGAGATTGACTCGGGTGCAGTCGACGAATGCGTCGATGAGTAGTGTACTTGACCTAGCTGCTAGTTGACTCACCTACTACTGTGAGAATATTCTGATATCTTCCTAGACCGTGACACTGTACACGTATCACGATGGTAAATTCATATTGGGATGCGGGTCCGCGTACCCGATTCACTATCGGTGCGTGCGACATGCATCACGAACTAGCACGTAATCTAGAGTAATATAATTAGATGTGACTTGGCATATAGATATGGGATACTCACGTCGTGTATTCGACTTATGTATCCACATTGGGCGGGGAGGACAACTGATAAACGTATGGGATACACACATCGGACTCCGTGGTATCCAGAGGAGCCATAGATCCGATGACTTCCTATATTCAGATACCGCGCTCTTCAGAGTGTTACGGACGTATATACATTGCAGATGCCTCATTCTTTGGAATGATGGACGTTACATGGACATATATCATGCTCTTCGGAGTATGAACGTTATGCTTACACCTACCTATACGTTCCGAGGTTGTCCTTACATTGCATTTCACTTAGATGGTTAGTACACCCTTTTATTTTATTCAGTACTATATCTGGCATGCATTTTGTATCTTGTTATGTCACTCTGAGGCCCTGGTTCTCTTCCAGATCTGGACGAGGCATATTACCCCACTGTGTACGGACCAGGAGTGGAGACGAGGTACGCTCTTGAGGAGGAGCTAGAGGTCTTACCGTTGGAGTTCCCCTGATCATCTTGGTAGGCCTTCCGCCTAGGACTGGAGCTTCTTATCTAGTTAGCAGTTGTTTCAGTCACACTCTTTATTCTGTCTTCAGTACTCTATTTCATCATTTGTAGTGGGTTTGTTCCCACCGGACTTATTTCGGTTTGTACTATGACATTTGACTATGTTCTTACTTTCCAGTATTTTATTTCAGTATTTCTTGTTGTATTGGTGGATGAGATAGACTTTGCCTGTTGTATGATTTTATTAGACTTGTTAGATTTAGGACGTAGCACGCTTCGCTAGGATCCATTAAATTAGGATATCCTCAGAGACGTGTCAGCTGGCCAATGCCACGTGGCCTGGTCCCGTATATTTTGGGACTGGGGTATGACATATCTTTTGCTTTAAAGCATCATCTTGAGACAAAACCATTGGCGAGGACTTGCAAGATCACGACCGGGGGTGGCATTATCCTGGTCAGTGATGTTTACAAGGATCGAAGAGTTTCTCTGAGAGGTCGAGAGTTGTGCGCATGTCTACTCGTAATGCCACTTTCGAGCTATGATATAGTACTCGGGATGGATTTGTTGAGTAGTCACCATGCTAGTATCGATTGTCGTGGAGGCAGAGTTTTCTTTCAGACGCCAGGAGAGCCAAAGTTTAATTTTGCCAGAGGAGCAGTGGGGCAGAGCGAGGGAGTCTTCTGTGGAGCTTCGGTGGAAGAGCAGGAGTTGCTACATCCATTGATTGCAGAATTTATGGATATCTTTTTGGAGGAATTGCCAGGTTTGCCGCCAGACCGAGATTTTAAGTTTTCTATAGACTTGGTGTCAGGCGCAGAGCCAATATCACGGTATATCTATAGGGTTAACAACAGCGAACTGACAGAGTAGAAGAAATAAGTGGATGAGTTACAAGATAAAGGCTTCATCAGGTCCAGTTCATCATTGTGGGGTACTCCGGTATTATTTGTACCGAAGAAGGATGGGTCGGTACGTATGTGTATCGACTACAGGGCTCTCAACAACCCCACTATCAAGAAAAAATATCTGTTGCCACGGATTAACGATTTGTTTGATCAGTTGAGCGGGCGAAGGTATTCTCAAAGATAGACTTGAGGTCGGGGTACCATCAGGTGAAAGTAAAGAAGGAAGATATCCGTAGACAGCTTTCAGGACTCGATATGGGCAGTTTGAGTTCTTGGTGATGTCGTTTGGGTTGACCAACGCCCCAGAAGTATTCATGAACCTGATGAATAAGGTGTTTCATCATTACCTTGATCAGTTTATGGTGGTATTCATTGATGATATATTGATTTATTCGAAGATCCCAAAGGAGCACAAGGAACACCTAAGGATAGTTCTAGAGACCCTCAGGAAGAAGAAGCTTTATGGCAAGTTGTCGAAGTGCGAGTTCTTCCTTGATAAGGTTGAACTTTTTGGGCATGTGATTACAGGAGACGGAATCTCAGTAGTCCCGAACAAGATATCAGCAGTTGAGTTATGGTCTACCCCAAGTTCAGTGGCGAAGATCAGGAGCTTTCTTGGATTGGCAGGCTATTACCGGAGATTTATTCAGAATTTTTTTAGGATTGTGGAGTCGATGACTTGGCTAACCAGGAAGGACGTGGAGTTCGTCTGGACAGAGGAGTGTCAAGCCGTATTTGAGAAGCTGAAGAAGAGGTTGACTATGGCTCCAGTATTGACGTTGCCATCAGGGACAAGAGGATTTTCCATATTAGTGATACTTCGGGTAAGGGTTTAGGATGTGTATTTCAGAAGAATGGGAAGGTGATTGCCTATGCTTCCAGGAAATTGCGACCTCATAAGAAGAATTACCCTACCCATGACTTGGAGTTGGCAGCAGTCATCTTTTCTCTAAAGCTGTAAAAATACTACTTATACGGAGAGCGTATGGAGATCTTTACAAACCACAAGAGCTTGAAGTATGTGTTTACACAGAATGAGCTCAATATGAGGCATAGGTGATGGTTGGAGTTGATGAAGGACTTTGATATTTTATTATAGTACAATCTAGGGAAGGCCAACGTTGTTGCTGATGCCTTGAGTAGGTATCCAGTGGCTATGTACTTGACGAGAGATATGCACTTATTGGCAGATCTTGACAGTTTGGGTATAGAGGTACTAGTTCATGGAGTCGCGACATAGATGTGGCGACTTCAGGTACAGTCGGAGTTGATGGACCAGATTAGAGCTACACAATTCGAGGATGAGTCTCTAAGGAGTATCAAAGTGCAGGTTCGGATAGGATTGGCAGAGGACTTCACTATTGCAGAGGATGGACCATTGCGGCATGGTACCCGATTGTGTGTGTCGAGTGGAGCTTTGCGCGAGGAGGTTCTTCAGGAGGCACATCAATCTCAGTACTCTATGCATCCGGGTTCCAACAAGATGTATAGAGACATGAGAGAGAATGTTTGGTGGTATGGTATGAAGCAAAAAGTGGCGAGATTCGTATCCAGATGTCTGGTATGCCAGCAGGTAAATACGGAGAGACAAAGACCAGGTGAATTCCTTCAGCCTTTACCCATTTCAGAGTGGAAGTGGGAGCACGTGATGATGGATTTTGTATTAGGGCTTCCGCGTTCTCCAAGAGGTAAAGACGCGATTTGGGGCATCTTATACAGGTTGACCAAATCAGCACACTTCTTAATATTTAAAGTTGGTACATCTACGGAGAAGCTCGTAGAGATGTATGTATGGCAGATAGTCAAATTGTATGGAGTTTCTGTGAGCATCATCTCGGATCGCGATAGTCACTTTATATCCCACTTTTGGAGGAGTTTGCAGGCTAGCTTGGGCACCCAGCTCAAGTTTAGTACTGCATATCAACCTCAGATAGAAGGACAGTCGGAGAGGACTATTCAGACTCTCGAGGATATGCTACGCACTTGTATTTTGGATTTTGGAGGCTCTTGGGAGGATCATCTTCACCTGGTAGAGTTTGCTTATAACAACAGCTACAATGCCAGTATCGAGATGTCACCATTTGAGGTATTGTATGGACGGAGATGTCGTACTCCATTATCATGGGATAATATTGGTGAGAGAGCCTTATTGGGATCGAAGATGGTCATGGATGAAGCTGAGAAGGTGAAGCTTATCAGGGATAGACTTCAGGTGGCACAGGACAAACAATGACATTGTGCCGATAGCCACCGGAGACCTTTGGAGTTTGACGTATAGGTTTTGTTTGCATTGCTTATGATTGCTTTATTTTAGTTAGAGTGTTAAGGCTGTATTTTGTGTTAGGTTGGCGATCTGGTATTCTTGAAGATTTCTTCGACACGGGTCACGATTCGCTTTGGTGGATACATGAAGCTTAGTCCACGGTATATCAGACCCTTCAGTATTCTTGAGAGGGTCAGTGCAGTGGCCTACAGACTAGACTTGTCGCCTACACTAGAGGGAGTGCACGACGTATTTCATGTGTCACAGCTAAGACGGTACTAGGCAGATCCCATCCATGTATTAGATCACTCGAAGATCCAGGTGGGGCCGACTCTCAGTTATCCAGAGCAGTCGGGGGAGATTCTGGATCGCAGGGAGAAGGTGATGCGGAACCAGACGATTCCCTTGGTACGCGTCGTATGGAGGCATCACTCTCCAGGGGAGTCTACTTGAGAGAGAAAATTCGAGATACGCGAGCGATACCCTTATCTATTTGAGCCGTGAGGTATAATTATTTCTTGCTTGCTATGATTGCTTATTGTAGTTAGTTCCTTCCTTAAATTTTGAGGACAAAATTTTCTAAGGCGGGTAGACTTGTCACTACCACATTTCTAGATGTGGGTATTTTATAAAATTTGCATATAATTTTTTTTGATTAATAATTATTTCTATCGTGCTAATAATTAATATTTACGGTTGTGCTATTATTCATTAATTAGTGGACTAGCCTATTAGTTAGACTTGACATTTGTGAATCCAATTAGACTTGTCATAACAATGATTGAGCCAACATTAGACTAGGCCCAAGTTAGATCCATTTCCATAGTTAATTAGAAGGATTAGAACTAATTAGCATTAGTTTAGAGACTTCCTAAATAGCCTTTCCTTAATCCACTTCATAATTAGATGGAGGGGGCAACTTAGACATTGTATATTGCTTGGAGAGGAAGAAGGGGAGGACCGGCTATTTATAGGTCTCTCTATTCTCTCTTCTCCTTTATTTGCATTTTATTTTAATCCAAAAATCTAGATCCCCAAATTTTCCACTTTTTCTCTATTAATTTATTTCTCAATTCATTTCTAATCCTTCTTGTTTTCATCCCTCAATGAAACTTGGAGCTTAGAGAAGCAAGGAGCACAAAGAGGTGCATTGGTGAAGAGCTCATATCCGGATCGTGTCCACTTGGGATTTTTATTAGAAATTTATCTTCCAATAGGTACAATTTCAGATTTTCATTTCTAATTAGACTCTAAGTCTGTAGTTTAATTATTATGAACCCTCCTATGAACTAGAGCTACCTATAGGAAGAAGAATTGACTACTAGGGACCCTTATTTTGGAAGTTATGATGTGTTTTGTTTCAATTTAGGAAAAATTCCGAGATTGGTGCACCATGTGTTTGTCAATAGGTCAATTAGACCAAATTGACATGTGTTTAGTTGTGTGAGACTAGTGTCGTATCCACAATTGGATACGTTTAGGCCGTGTCTTTGTAATCTGATGACACGAGTTGATTTGGGGGTTTTCCTTCGACACAGGGGTTTGAGCATATCGTATTTTGACACGGGCACATAGTTGTGTAGCTAGCTCTTCGTATTGCTTAGAAATATGATTCTAGACTTGCTCGTATCCTTTTTAATACTTTTGGTGGTGTGTTGGAGCCGTATCGCAAGTGTATCATAGATTGAGTGTGATACGGGTGCGGTGCACTCAACGTGTTTGTTGTTTTGCATTCTATTTCAATTTGATTTGTGTTTAGCTATTTGAATATTGTTATTGATGTACATATGCTATATACAGATATATATTGATTACACTTTCATCTATCTATGTTTATAGGATATATTTTTGTGTATTTGGTTGTATATGTCGAGAGGGGGATTTTATTGTGGCTATGTTTATATGTGCTCACTGTTTTAAGTCCATATATGGACTGTGGGTATTAGTGCACTGATATGGTTGAGTGAGGACTAATTTTGAGTTAATTTTTGGACTGTTGGAGTTGTTATTAGATGTGTTCACTGTTGTGGACACTTGGTCAATTATGAAGGGGGAGTTTTTGAGTTGTGCAAATATTTGCACACAGTGAGGATTGTCGGGTCTAGGTTACAGCAGTAGGAGACTGTTAGCAGTTGTATTGGTTGGTGGGGAAGCTGTTAAGGTTTTGATGTGGGCTATGTTGTAGCAGCATCATGCAACAGTAGCAAGGTGGGCATGGTGTTTGGGGGTGTCAAGTGAATGTGTGGAGTATTCTCTTTACTACACTGCAATTTAAACTAAGGGGAGAACAACAGTTGCTATAGAGGATGTGTTGGACCAGTCGGGTAGGGCTTGATACACAAATGTGTGCATGGCAACAACAGTAGGATAATAGGTAAGTTAGTTAATACATGTAGTGTTAGTTATAGTTAGTAGATATATTAGTAGTTGATAGGTAACTATTAGTATGGTTAGTTAGCAACTGATTAGTTAAGTTAGAACTGTTAGTTAGTTGTGTTATATTAATGTTAGATTGAATGTTAGTAGTGGGAATGGTAGGTTGCAGTTGTGGGCATGGTATCAGTCGATACATGACTGAGAGTGTTATTTGTATGTAGTGTTAGTTAATGTTAACTATTAAGTTAGTTAGTATTGTATATATGCTAACATTAGTAAGTTAGATATTTGTATCAGTTAGATGTAAGTTATAATTTATTAGTCAATTATTAGTACATGTCAGTTATCAAGTATGATTAGTTTGAATGATATAGGATATTGACTGATGTTAGTGGTAGGTAGTTGTTAGTATTGAGTTAGAAGTTATATATATGTGAGTTCTAGTATTACCTTGTGATACCAAGGTAATGGTAGGATTTGGGTTTAACTCAAGGTATTGGTAGAGTATCAAGAGGGTGTTTAGTAGTGTGATACCAAGTTGGCCCAAAGCCAAGGTATCCATCTAGAGATTGTTTAGCTATGAGATATAGTATATATTATACGTGTAATAATATATAATATATAGTATATGTTGTATATAATATTTTGAGTATCTTATGATACTATATAGCTATGTTACCCTAGTATCCTATTATAGCTAGTATAGCCTAGATGAGTAGTGTATTGACCCAATAACCTAGAGATGGACTCATACAACTTAGAAGTAGCTAGTTTGACCTAGAGTTGACCTAGTTTGATTGTTATGACCTAGAAATGGCTTTATGACCTAGAATTGAACTAGTATACTTGTTATCATTCCAAAACCTTATATTGATATAATATTACATATTTAGGTCTTCGAGGCACTGTTTCGGATACGGGTTGATACTTCATCTCGAATTCTAGGTGAGTACATTCTCTAATAGTTTCCTTATTTGACAGTCTCTAGCTATGTTTCATGTATTTAGTATTGTGATATTTGATTCCTGACACGATGGTTACACGGATTGGTATACGTAGATCCTTGTCATGAGATATTATTGTAGTAATTACTTAGTGATCGTCGTGTCGTGCTTCTCGTGATTACTCAGTGATTACTGTGATATCTTCATGATTATATAGACTGTAATCATAGTGCATGATATTATAGACCGTGCAGTGTGATATACGTGTTATAACGTGTCATGATTCGTATTCGTGTACTAGTTGGGGATGGGGAGATATTAGTGGATATGTGATCATATCTTATAGTTCGTGATATACATGTTATAATGTGTCATGATTCGTATCCGTGATTTATATCCTCGAAAATTGTTCTTCTTCTATTTTTTGGAATACTCCTCGAGTTGGCAGTCTAAATTCTCCAATCTTTTCTATTTGATCTTCCTTATGATCCCGAATAAAGTTACTTACTTCTCTTCCTCGAAGTTAAAATGTAACCCTTCCTTGACCATAATCTATATTAGCTACTGCTAATGTCAACCAGTCTATTCCGAAGACTATATCATAATTGATCATTGGAAAAACCAAAAGTCTTACTCGGAATGATTCACCTCCAATTTTGATTGGACATGCTTTACATATATGATTGACTTCCACCAATCCATTTTTCGTTAAAATTCTCAATTTCTTAGGTAATGGTTTAGTTTCAATCTCATGCAAACATATAAATGCAACAGATATAAATGAATGTGTAGTGCTTGAATCAAATAATATTGTTGCTAGATAAGATGAAACTAATATTGTACCTGTCATAACTTCTCCAGGCAATTTTGCCTCATTAGTATCCATCAAGAAAGCCTGGACATGCTTCTTCTTGCCAGTATAAGTTTGTTGTGTTCTTTGTGCTTATTGGAATTATTTTATTTGGGGTGGTAATGGAGGCCTATACTGACTTCTTGCAGGTACCATAGTCTGCATCACTGGTGCTGCCTGTTGTATTGGCCTTGGTGCATTTTACATCGGCCTTAGTGCATTCCCCTGAACTACCTACCTTGGGTTAAACCATGCATTCATAGGCCTTGGTGCAAATTATTGATATGGTGCCATAGGCCTTGTCATAAACATCTGGGGACACTGAGTAATTTGATGATCTGCTACTCCACATCATAAGCACCAACCATTATATTTTGTACATTGATTCTTCAAATGGCCTGGTTTTTTACATAAATTGCATATAGGCACACCCTTTGATGTTGTCATCTGTAGTCGCATGGGCGGACCTTGCCATTGGTTCTTTGAAGAAGATCCTAGTTCAAAGTTTCTCTTATGACCTCCAACATTTGTTACTTGCCAATCTTTTTGTATCCTTCCTTGATCTCGGGCAACTTCAGTTATCTCATAATATGTTACAACTTTGCCCTTAAGTTTACTTTCTAACCCTTCACTGAACCTGGATACTTTAGCTTTTTTCGTAGCTACCATGTAAGGAGCAAATCCACTTAGTCTGGTAAATTCCGTAGCATATTCATCCACAATATATTTATCATGTTTTAGTTGGATAAATATCCTTTCTAACTCCATTTGAGCTTACTCTACGAAAAATATTTCTTCAAATTTACTTTTAAATTCTTCCCATATTACTACTCTATCAGACTCCTCTGGGTGCTCTGCACTCTACCAGCTTTCTGCTGTATCTTCTAATTGGATTCTAATTATTGCTACCATATCTTCTGTGCAATCTTTGCTCCCTTAAGTAATCCTTCAGTAATCCTCAACCATTGCCCTGCCTCCAATGGATTCTCAATTCCATAAAATTTCTTTGGATTTAGTTTTCTAAAGTCGGCAATGGTTCCAATTTTCTGTTGGGGAGGTGCTATGAGTTATTCAAGTATAGCTGCTGAGGTATCTTGTGTAGCATTAGTATGTTGATTATTCATTTGTAAGAGTTGTTGGAAAATTTGGAGTATATCAGCGACACTTGTCTCAGATTGGTTGTTAAGAGGGGACTGTAATTCAGAATCGACCATTTTCTAAATGGAGACAAGGAATGTAGAGTTTTTAATAAACTAACCCAAGTAGTTATAATACCATTATTAACAATAATTAAAATCGATAGAACAATTATATAAAAGTAGAACAAAATAAATAAGCAAACTGCATACTTTATTTACAGAAACAATATATTACATAGTGCTACAAAGATATCCAACCACTACTTACCTCTGTTGTTATACTAAAATGAACTCCAGCAGACAAAAAGACAACCTTATATATATCTTACACACAAACTAGTCTTATATACATACACACTACACATAGTAGTTTTATTTACATAACCATCTCCTATACTCCCTCGGTCAGATCTGTATCATCCTTATCCTATAACCTAAAATCTCCACGTAAGGATGCATAGCCCTCTATTCCGGTAAAGTACCATCGTAGACATTTATTCATGAATTTGAGTCTTGGGATGGTTAGCCTCGAATAATCTGAAAGTATGTTCTTTTCTTGAATATCACTTCAGCCCCGTCTTCTAGGTCCTGAATGATAGGTTTCATAGCTTCGTAGAGAATCCCATAAACAGTTATCTCTTCATCTTCTCCCATCCCCAGCAGGCACCTACAATGGTAATAATACCCATATATGGTCCGGTCACTCCCGTCGAATCACAAATGAGGTAGGAATCGACGAACCATCCTACACACACATAAAGGAAATTAATCAGGACTTAGAATTAGAAACTTAAACACAATTATAGGTAATTCAGAGTAAATAATCCTGAATCAGTTTTCCTAAAAACATAAACACATGCTATGCAAATATAAAATAAGCATACTAAACTTAATTTCCTTAACCTTATATACCCAATACTCATATCCTAAGGTTCTTATTATACTTTTTCTAGAAATCAATCTTAGGGTCTTATAGATATAATTAACAGATCTGTTACCTAGATGTAGACTATCGCATATCTATAATCGTAGACCTACATAGGCCACCACTAAAAGAAGTGTCATGTCCTGCTCCCAATAACTGGTGAGTCGAGTACGTAACCAGCATCCCCAAGCTACGTGCTTTACGAATAAACCTATATTCATAACCACAATTGTTGCTTGTAAGTTCTAGGATAAAGTAAATGGTAAAGTTAAACCATCAACAATTAAGAACTAAATACATTCACAATATCATTCTTCTTTATTCACATCTCAGAAGTCTTGAGTTCTGTCTTCAAAAGGAAGTTGTCACGCCCCAGTCCCAAAATGACGAGGGTCTGAGCACGTGGGCAATGGCCAGCAGCACGCACCGATGGACAACCCAATTTAATGGATCCATCAGGACATGCTTAAGCTGTAGTCTAACAGTAAAATCTTACAAGACTCAGGTTATTCTAATCTCATCCACAACAGATAATCACAGATAAAGACAGAGTAATGCAAATAGAATAAATAAGCTGATCTCAATAAGTATCTCGGGAAACAATCCGAGAATATGTCTGGTATAACAATGCAAATAGACAGGAAATAAACAACTGGAAATAGAAATAACTGACTACATACAGCCACTGCTCAAGAGAAGTCAACTGGTACGATCTCGTCCTCAGATCCTGGTACAGCTCCTGGAAGTGCTCCTGTACGGTATATCTCTGGATGGTTCTCTTCGGCTATACCTGGGGACATAGTCCATTCCAGGTCCTCAGGGGACATAGCAAGGTACAGATAATACAAACCAAAACATAAGCAGTGCAGAAACAAATAAGCAATAGGATAAACTATGTAACCAGCTAGGTGATAAATGCAAGTTGAGAGCATCACTAGAACTCAGGCTGAAGCTGCTACAAGCTCTGTGTCCGGGAGCCGGTAGCAGTGATATCATGTAGTTGTCTAGCTCAATGGGAGACTACGACGCCGGCATAATATAAAATCAACCTGTAGCCTGTGTAACTCTCCTCACCCAATGTAATCACGCATATCATGACCATAACGTCTCATGTCTATGTCAAGCGGGATCATAGCTAATGCAACAAGTCATAAAGTCTCTAGGAACATATGTCAATGTCAAGTCCTGTATCCTATACAGAATCACCATGAATGTCTCAGGAAGACTCTGTCTCCTGAATAGTGTCAAGTATCCTGGGTTCTGTTGTACTTGATAGGACAAGTACCAAGGGTAAGGGTATCGAATGTCCATCTCTAATGACGTACCCAACACCGCGTACGGTGTTGGCACCCGACTATGATCGGACACTAAGTACGTCACACGTTTCCTAGGTTAAGCAGTTTAAACAAGTTTATATGAGTTTACACAAGACATCCAGCAAAGTGTTATTACAGGAAATACTGAGAATTGACGAGTTTTACTTGCCCACTGATGCTAAATTAAGCCAAGGAAATAAATAGCAGACTGCAGGGTTTGGCAAGGTACACTTGCCTGTGGTTCCGGCTCTGTTTTCGGCTCTGACTTCAGTTGGAATGGCAGGCGGTACTCCGGTTGCTGAAATAAATATCACCATCAGATCCAGAAAATATCAATCAGCTAGAAATGCCTGTCCTTGAGTCCAATTTGGAGACAAGGGCAAAACGGCAATTTCGGGTCAAAACAGGGTCCACATTCAGGCCCGCTTTGCACCGAAAAGCGTGTCAGGGTCAAAGGTCTCCAAATTCACCAAACTTAGTGTCAACGGGTCAGGAACGATGATACGAACCCAACGGAACTTCCAGAATTGGATTCCGATGAGCCGATCACAAAATCGCCCGTCGAGCGGGACCTGTGGGGCCCACGACACGCGATTTTGTCAACGTTCTCATAATCGAACCAAACTTGACCCACAGGACCAGCGTATTGCTACGAGTCCGATGGCGCAAGTTTTGTCTCGATTCGACATATGTACATGAAGTTAGGATGAATTGCCGAAAAGTCAGATACGGGGCGATGTCCGCGGATACGTATTAATTCCGGTGTGAACGCACACCCGAATCGACTTTTGCGAAATCTCGCACGTCCGTATCGACGATGCGCACATATCTGTGAAGACCGTACGCGACCAAGTCGTCCCGTTTGGCGGGGCGTACTCGGTTCCGGGGTGAAACAGGATCTGGTTTTTCCTGTTTTTGGATCGCGGTGTGCGATCACCACAGGACGCGATGCCCCGAACGGTTTATCCGAACACCGAGAGGGTCATACAGGCTTCGTAACACAATTTACGGAATCGAAAACCGAGCTACGAACAAAAAGATACACGCACCTGAACGGGACCCAAAAATCGTGGTCCGAATCGTATCCGACACGTGTCCGACACGTGTCCGGACACAGGAAATCGAATTAGGGTTAGGGTTTGGGGATCCGGCGGCTGGGACGGCGGCTGGGCGGCCGGGCGGCTGAGGGGGAGGGCTGGGGCACGCGGCGGAGGGCGGCGCGGCGCCCACGGTGGAGGCGGCGGCTCAGGGCGGCCGGCAGCGGCGTTGGTGAGCTGCTATTGCTGCCGGCTGCTGCTGTCGAGCGTGGCCTCGCCGGAGAAGAAGAGGAGAAGGGAGGAGCAGGGGCGGCTGACGGCGGCGAGGTGGCACCGACGGTGGAGGAAGGGCAGGGTGGTGGCGGTCTGGTGGCTAGGGTTTGGGGGCTCGTCGGAGAAGGAGAGCGAGGGGGGTTTATAGGGTGGCCGGGGGTGCGGGAGCGAGGCCGGGTCTGGCGGAGGGGCGTGGAGGACGTGGCGGCGCGAGGCGGCCGGAGCGCCGGGCGGAGCGGGCGGCGCAGGATGCGGGGAGAGGGGGAGCTGAGTCGTACGGGTTGCGGGCGGGTAGCGGGTCGGGCGGCGGATCCGACCCGACCCGCTAGGGCTGGGCCGTGCTCGGGCCCAATGGGCCGGGCCGGGCCGCGGGCTGGGCTGGGTTTATATTAAAAAAAATAATAATAATAAAAATAATAATAATAATAGTAAATAATTAATAAATAAATAATTAAATAATTACTTTTTAGGCATTTAAAAATAGGTCTGAGGCCCAATAAATTCCAGAAAAATTACCCTAAGTCCAGTTTTTCATTTTACACCAAAAAAATATTATTTTCATAATATTTTAATATCATTTATTATCAATTAAAAATCATTTAATAATTAAAACCTTATTTTTAATTTCAGAAAAATCCCAGAAAATTTCAGAAAATTGTAAAAAATCCAGTTTTGAAAATTTTGAAAAATCAGGGGGTTTACAATCTACCCCCCTTAAGAGGTTTGCGTCCTCGCAATCAAAGAATAACCGGTCAACAGAGATGACACGGTTGCAAGTATCGTTCGAAACACAACACAAGATACTTAGGGAAATACCGTTTCCCTAAAAATGAAAGTTATACACTTTCCAGAAAAATCTAGTTAAAGCAAAAGATCTACAACTTTTATGAAAAGTAGGTTGTTATTAACAAGTTACAAATTACTAGGTTGGGGCTGAGGTCACGAACCAATAGGCACGAGCTACAACAAGACTAGAAACGGTTAACTACAAATCACTTACGCGCATCAGCTACTCCACGAGTCTGCGCGTTCTCCACGGTCTTTGCTGGAGCTTGCTCGCGTCCTTGCAGTCGATTCTTCTACTGCTGAGCCTGCTGGAAGAGTAGTTCTTGGGGTATCAAGGGTGGCCTTGGCTGATACCCTGCTGGAGCTGGTGGTAGGACTTCTTGAACTTTTGCTTGCGGTGCTTCCAACGCTGGAGAGGTTGGCCTCGGTATTGGTAACGCTTGCTGGTTACCCTTTTGTGCTCTGTCCCGACGCTCAGGGCATTCCCTCAGTAAATGCTGACTGGATCCGCAAGCCAAACATAATCTCATTTTTCGTTTGCACTTGTTCTCTATATGACCTCGCCTGTGACAATATGGACAGATAGGTATTGCCTGTCGAGATGCTTCTGGTGGCTGGTGTACGTGAGGTCTTTTTGCAGCTTCTTCTTGTTGTGCTTCGGATGGCCGCTTCAGACTGGTCTCTCTCCTGATGACGCGCTCCATGCGTCATGCTGCAGCAAGGACGTCCGAATACGAAGTAGGTACGACGGATCCAATTAGTTTATGTAGCTCAATGTTTAGTCCGTCGAAGAATTTCTCAGCCTTCTCTTCTTCTGTCGGGATCAATGTTGGAGCGAAGCGACTTAGACGAATGAACTCAGCGTTGTACTCTTCCACCGTCTTAGTATCCTGAGTAAGGTGATTAAACTTGTCCCGAAGTTCTGATCGAGCGACAGCTGGAATGTACATCTCCTGGAAGAGCCTGGAAAACTCTTCCCAAGTGACTCGGTCTGGTCCGAGCCGTGCTTCCTCAGATAGCCACCAGTGATGTGCATTGTCCGTCAACTGCATTTTGACGGCAGTCATCCAATGTTCCTTTGGAAGCTCAGCTGCTTCTAATTGATATTGAGTGTTGGTGAGCCACTCATGAACTTCAGTGGGCTCTTCTTTGCCTGAGAATGTACGGGGCTTCAGCTGACGAAAGTCGGTGATAGAGCCCGTCGTTGGCCGTCGAGTTGGCAGGTTGGCCTGCTCCAGTGCAGTTATTAGGCTGCGACTCAAAGCCTCTTGTTGAGCTTGCATTATTGCATAGACTATTTGAAATATCTGCTGTCCGTCCATGGCCTGCCCTGGTGGAATTATGGGCATTAATGGAGTAACTGGCGTCGTTGGTGGAATATCATCTTGCTGGATTCTCGGGGCATGTTGTTGAGCTGACTGTCCTTTATCTACTGGTGTTACTTCATCTTCGTTGGTTACCTTAGCAACTCATGGTGACGTTATGGGAGTCTCGTCGTTTGCTCGTGAATCCATAACCCTGCAACCAAAAATAAATAATAAGAGGCGTACAGGAATCAAGGCAGGATGTAAGTCGAGGAATTAATTCGAAGTCGATATGGATATCAAGAACGTTTCAAGCAAGTGGATGAGATCCTAAAAACTTATCCTATCTTATTGCAGGCCTGTTCGGTCCCTGTGTTGAAACTGAACAATTTAGTCGTTGACCTGCATGGGCCACCACAAAAACCATGTCACGCCCCAGTCCCAAAATGACGAGGGTCTGAGCACGTGGGCAATGGCCAGCAGCACGCACCGATGGACAACCCAATTTAATGGATCCATCAGGACATGCTTAAGCTGTAGTCTAACAATAAATGTTACAAGACTCAGGTTATTCTAATCTCATCTACAACAGATAATCACAGATAAAGACAGAGTAATGCAAATAGAATAAATAAGCTGATCTCAATAAGTATCTCGGGAAATAATCTGAGAATATGTCTGGTACAACAATGCAAATAGACAGGAAATAAACAACTGGAAATAGAAATAACTGACTACATACAGCCACTGCTCAAGAGAAGTCCTCTTATACGATCTCGTCCTCAGATCCTGGTACAGCTCCTGGAAGTGCTCCTGTACGGTATATCTCTGGATGGTTCTCTTCGGCTATACCTGGGGACATAGTCCATTCCAGGTCCTCAGGGGACATAGCAAGGTACAGATAATACAAGCCAAAACATAAGCAGTGCAGAAACAAATAAGCAATAGGGTAAACTATGTAACCAGCTAGGTGATAAATGCAAGTTGAGAGCATCACTAGAACTCAGGCTGAAGCTGCTACAAGCTCTGTGTCGGGGAGCCGGTAGCAGTGATATCATGTAGTTGTCTAGCTCAATGGGAGACTACGACGCCGGCATAATATAAAATCAACCTGTAGCCTGTGTAACTCTCCCCACCCAATGTAATCACGCATATCATGACCATAACGTCTCATGTCCATGTCAAGCGGGATCATAGCTAATACAACAAGTCATAAAGTCTCTAGGAACATATGTCAATGTCAAGTCCTGTATCCTATACAGAATCACCATGAATGTCTCAGGAAGACTCTGTCTCCTGAATAGTGTCAAGTATCCTGGGTTCTGTTGTACTTGATAGGACAAGTACCAAGGGTAAGGGTATCGAATGTCCATCTCTAATGACGTACCCAACACCGCGTACGGTGTTGGCACCCGACTATGATCGGACACTAAGTACGTCACACGTTTCCTAGGTTAAGCAGTTTAAACAAGTTTATATGAGTTTACACAAGACATCCAGCAAAGTGTTATTACAGGAAATACTGAGAATTGACGAGTTTTACTTGTCCACTGATGCTAAATTAAGCCAAGGAAATAAATAGCAGACTGCAGGGTTTGGCAAGGTACACTTGCCTGTGGTTCCGGCTCTGTTTTCGGCTCTGACTTCAGTTGGAATGGCAGGCGGTACTCCGGTTGCTGAAACAAACATCACCATCAGATCCAGAAAATATCAATCAACTAGAAATGCCTGTCCTTGAGTCCAATTTGGAGACAATGGCAAAACGGCAATTTCGGGTCAAAACGGGATCCACATTCGGGCCCGCTTTGCACCGAAAAGCGTGTCAGGGTCAAAGGTCTCCAAATTCACCAAACTTAGTGTCAACGGGTCAGGAACGATGATACGAACCCAACGGAACTTCCAGAATTGGATTTTGATGAGCCGATCACAAAATCGCCCGTCGAGCGAGGCTTGTGGGGCCCACGACACGCAATTTCGTCAACGTTCTCAGAATCGAACCAAACTTGACCCACAGGACCAGCGTATTGCTACGAGTCTGATGGCGCAAGTTTCGTCTCGATCCGACGTGTGTACACAAAGTTAGGGTAAATTGTCGAAAAGTCGGATACGGGGCGATGTCCGCGGATACGCGTTGATTCCGGTGTGAACGCACACCCAAATCAACTTCTGCGAAATCCCGCACGTCCGTATCAACGACGCGCACATATCTGTGAAGACCGTACGCGACCAAGTCGTCCCGTTTGGCGGGGCGTACTCGGTTCCGAGGTGAAACAGGGTCTGGTTTTTCCTGTTTTTGGATCGCGGTGTGCGATCACCACAGGACGCGATGTCCCGAACGGTTTATCCGGGCACCGAGAGGGTCATACAGGCTTCGCAACGCAATTTGCGGAATCGAAAACAGAGCTACGAATAAAAAGATACACGCACCTGAACGGGACCCAAAAATCGGGGTCCGAATCGTGTCCGACACGTGTCCGACGGTGGAGGAAGGGCAGGGGCGGCTGTATTGCGTGGCCTCGCCGGAGAAGAAGAGGAGGAGGGAGGAGCAGGGGCGGCTGACGGCGGTGAGGTGGCGCCGACGGTGGAGGAAGGGCAGGGTGGTGGCGGTCCGGTGGCTAGGGTTTGGGGGCTCGTTAGAGAAGGAGAGCGAGGGGGGTTTATAGGGTGGCCGGGGGTGAGGGGGCGAGGCCGGGTCTGGCGGAGGGGCGTGGAGGACGTGGTGGCGCGAGGCGGCCGGAGCGCCGGGCGGAGCGGGCGGCGTAGGACGCGGGGAGAGGGGGAGCTGAGTCGTGCGGGTTGCGGGCGGGTAGCGGGTCGGGCGGCGGATCCGACCCGACCCGCTAGGGCTGGGCCGGGCTCGGGCCCAATGGGCCGGGCCGGGCCGCGGGCTGGGCTGGGTTTATATTAAAAATAATAATAATAATAATAATAATAATAGTAAATAATTAATAAATAAATAATTAAATAATTACTTTTTAGGTATTTAAAAATAGGTCTGAGGCCCAATAAATTCCAGAAAAATTACCCTAAGTCCAGTTTTTCATTTTACACCCAAAAATATTATTTCCATAATATTTTAATATCATTTATTATCAATTAAAAATCATTTAATAATTAAAACCTTGTTTTTAATTTCAGAAAAATCCTAGAAAATTGTGAAAAATTCAGTTTTGAAAATTTTGAAAAATCAGGGGGTTTACAGAAGTATACAAGCTACTGACTAAAATATACAACCACATAACTATCTCACATAAAGATTAATACACATATAATTATACAAGAACACAAAATAAAGTCATGTGTCTATCCGCTCCTTTACTCTTCTAATTTGTCCATATTATATAAGAAAATAATCTCGTCTTCGCCCCGGCATTCATCTAGTGAACAAAAACTAGGTCATCAAAGATATGCAAGTCCTCGATTCAAGGAAGGTAAAATAAATAAAATAATATGATACTGAAGATCAAGTGCAATGGAAATATAAACCGAATAAACTCTAAGTACAAGATATAATGTTGCTTTAAAATAACTTCTAAAGTGGTCTTAATCTAGTACAATAATTGTATCCAAAAATGTTTCTTAACTCCTGAAGTCACTAACATAGTCACAAGATAATGTTTCCTATATGATGAAGCAAAGTTTAGATAACATGTTTAGATCTCACAATCGCAGTATCACGCGTACTATCTAGGAAATAATCCCGTTACCAGGGATCATGTGGTGGCAGGTAGGCACGGTGCTTAGTAGTCCGGCCACTCCTCTTCGTGAGCAATAATCATAACATCATTTAATACCAAATTCGACTTTTTATTGAATTAGGGTAAACATTTACAAATAACACGAGATACAAGTAGATAGGTGATCTAAGCATTCACCCACTCTCAACGCAAGGCCTGGCGAAGGAGCTACAGGTACTAATCAGTTTTTGTTTAATTATATTGCCCAGATTTTATACGTTGTGATCCAAACTGTTCTCCCCGTCCAATACTTTATTCTACAATCACAATCAATCCTAAGTCCAATCTAATAGTTAAAACGCTATTTTATGGCTCAAGTATACATCTTGATTTGTATTTTTGAAATAAAGATATCACTTAGCATTCAAGGCAGGATATCACTTAGCATTCAAGGCAATAAATTCTTAAGAACAATGAGGTCACCCTCAATGACTAAGAAGAGACCACAACAGCTGCACAGGTGTTTATGGGCTTTGATAAAAAGGCACTTCTCCTGTTAGTTAGAGAGACAGCCCTATCTTGTTGGTTCTTCTTCTTTCGAACCTTAACCATGAAAGTTAGTCAATGTTGGCTTCCTCGAGCGAGGCGATCTTAAGCCGTTTCAAATACGGAAGGGAAGGTGCCATCTACTACTAAATTGTACCTTTCGGATATTGCCACCTGTAAGCCCCCTGATTTTCAGTAATTATTAATTTTGATTTTTTCACAATTTTCTGGTATTTTCGGGATTTTTTGTAATTAAAAACACTAGGCTTTTGATAATTAAATAATTTTTAATTACAGTTAATTCATATTAAAATATTATGGAAATAATATTTTATGGTGTAAAATGAAAAATTGGACATATGGTAATTTTTCGTGAATTTATTGGACTCCAGAATTCTTTTTAAAGCCCTAGAAACTATTAAATAAATAAATCGAATTAAACCCGTGCCAAACGCCCGACATCCCCATGAGAGCCGAAGCCAAGCCCAAGGATCGTTGACCCAGCCCAAATCCTAGGTCAAACCCTAGTCCAATTTATGTATGTATAAATACGTACTCCTCATAGTTTTCTCCACAAACCAAAAAGAAAATCCCTAATTACTAAAAAACAAATCCCTAATTCCTAACCCTAACCCTAACCCTGGCCACTTCCCCCGCCGTGCCAGAACCCTATTTCTCCACAGCCCCTCTCCCGACTTCGACAGCCACCGCCCCGCCGCTGAGAACTCCCCAGCAGACACCCCCTCTTCCTCCTCCCTCCTCCAACTTCGACCAGCCCCTCCGCCGCTGTCGAGCAACCCCGAGCGCCCCTCGTCGTCTTCTCCCCTCTCCCGCCGATGACTCGCCTCGAGGCCCTCCACCTCGGACTAGCCGTCCCCCTGAACATTCTCCCCGACTCCCATCTCCTTCACCTCCCAGCAGACACCCCCTCTTCCTCCGCCTCAAGCCAGCCCGACTTCCCTTCTCCGATAACCACCACGAGCACAGCGGCCCCGCGTGATCCCCGACTCCGAACCCCTGCGCTCGGCCGCCCCCGTCTCCACAGCGCCGACGACCCCTCGACGACCGCCTCCCCTCTGCCCTCTTCCTCCGCCACCCAGAACCTCCCCGCTGACACGGACACGACAGGATCCGACACAGCCCTCAAACCCTAACCCCTGACACAGCAGCTCCCTGACCCGCTGACCTAGCCTCAGACACGGCAGTGCAGGACACAGCGGACACGAGCACCTCAAACCCTAGTACCGTGGACACAGAGACCCGGACACGTCCAGGACACGAAGGAGACCCTCGGACACAGAAAATCAGTCTTCACGGGGCCCTGTTCAGGTAACATTTTCTCTCACCTCGTGATTCCGTTTTTGATTCCGTCAGTTGCGTCGTGTAGACTGTGTGACCCTCTCGGTGCCCGTGCAACTCGCTCGGTGCATCGCGTCCTGTGGCGATCGCGAACCGCGATCCAAAAACAGGAAAAACAATGCCCTGTTTCACCCCGGAACTGAGTGCGTTCCGCCAAACGGGATGACTTGGTCGCACGCGGACTTTACCGAAATGTGCGCGTCGTTGATACGGATGTGTGGAATTTCACAGAAGTTGATTTGGATGTGCGTGCACACCGGAATCAACGCGTATCCGCGGACACCGTCCCATATCCGCCTATTCTAGAATACGTCGTAACTTTGTGTACACACGTCAGATCGAAACAAAACTTGCGCCATCAGACTCGTAGCAATACGCTGGTCTTGTGACCCAAGTTTGGTTCGATTCTGAGAACGTTGACAAAATCGCGTATCGTGGGCCCCACAGGCTCCACTTGACGAGCGATTTTGTGATCGGCTCATCGGAATCCAATTCCGGAAGTTCCGTTGGGTTCGTATCATCGTTCTTGGCTTGTTGATACTGAGTTTGATGAATTTGGAGACCTTTGACCCTGACACACTTTTCGGTACAAAGTTGCCCACATGTGGACCCCGCTTTGGCCCAGAAATATTATTTTTGCCCTTGTGTCCAAATTGGACTCAAGGACAGGCATTTCTAGCTATTTGATATTTTTTAAATCTAATGGTGATGTTTATTTCAGCAACCGGAGTAGTACCTGCAGACCACACTGAGACCAGAGCTACAGTTGGAGCCAGGACCCCAAGCAAGTGTACCTTGCCAAACTCTGCAGTATTGTTACATATTTTTCTTGCTTCATTATATTGCTGTGCATGCTCAACCTAGGACCGTGTGACGTACTTAGCGTCCGATTATTAGTCGGGTGCCAACACTGTCACGCCCCGATCTCCCGCAGGCAAATCGGCCGTTCCCGCTAGGCGGGAATCACCCTCGCCAGCGCTCCCGCGGAACGATCGCTTAACCCATCCGGGCGTGATGCCGCACGAGCGTGATCCACGCCCGTGCAAGGCCATGGTTCATTGGCTGGCGGCAAGAGTTCTAAGCCACAGAGTCGCACAGATTGTCCGAGTTCAGCGGAGTCATGAACGCATAGGCGATCGGTAACAGGTTCACTGAGTCGACAAATATAGCGGAAGCATCGAAACAAGTAAAGTAATCTCTTTATTGATATGAAACATGTATTACAGGTGGCGTATAGCCGAGATTATAAGTCGCTCAAGCCTCTCTCTCTCTGAAACAGTAAAAGCGTGCCACGCGGCTACAACTGTGGAATGAATGTACAGGCGATGGTCAGGCGATGTTCACAACTTATGTCTTGTATATGTGCTTCAGTCCCGGACGCACCATTGCAAGGCTTCAGAGGGAACTCCTGGCCTTAGCACGCACGAAGGAGGCGTCCGCACCGCACGAGGTTCTCCCGCACCCTGCATATCAAACTGGTGGATTATCAGTACATTGAATGCACTGGTGGGGAAGCTACTCGCCCGCTCGACAAATCCAAACACGTAATACAAGTTTCGTGCACAACTATTAAGTTGTCTTTCTAGTTGCCTTAGGATCAGTTTTATGCAAATATTGAATAGCTTATCGTGTCGGGCAGTGCGCCGTGCGATGTTTGAGGAAACACGGCGAGACTTACCATTTCTCCTTCCCTGTCTAAGGCAAACATGATTAATTTAAGCACGGGCAAGCCTAAACATTCAGGAGGTATAGCATATGCAAACAGGAGGGTTCTTATAACATGATCGTTCAAGTGTTAAGTTATTCATTGATGCTATGCAATGACTCGCACGCGGATAGCCGTTAAGCGAGGATGACTTGTTATCTTTTATTTCACAGGCAAGCACGCAACAGGTTAAATACACACGATAAACACACGATGCATTGCAAGCCATATTCACACGATAAACACACGAGGCATTGCAAGCATATACACACGATGATCACTGGCTTGATGCCATAATGGACTAGTCATGGACATGGATAGCAAGCAACGGGAGCTCATATTGAATACACGATAACACACGATGCGTTGCAAGCTATTCAGTCCGCACACGATGACTACACACGAAGTCTTCCCGGATCAGATCGGTGCCAGTGCCCCAGCACCGTCCGCAGAACTTATACCCTTGTGCACAAGTTGTTCATGATCGAACACGATTATTAATTTACACACGAGCACACGAGATCTATTTAGCTATTGGATATGCACAGTCTCCTGGGCTGCTGTAAGCCCGCACACGAGGGAGACTTGCAGGGAGATCCGAATACCTGAATGAGTCTTGTCGCAGGAGCATGATTCTTTTACTTGGCATGATACAGTCCCCTGGATCGGGAACTGCCTTGGTGACCTAACGGTCCCGAATACTTGCGGGTTCATTCAGGCACGGAACGACTACGTAGTAGTCTCCCGGGGTTTGGACGAAAATACGGTAACATTCAAGCAGACAAGCATGTATTTCTAAAGAACATAAGCAGGCACGTTGCTCGGACCCGAAGGTAAGCCGAGAGTTGAAACCGTTTAGGGACTTAGCATGCGAGGGTCTGAACATATAAGCAGTATTTCAATTTCCATGTTCTAGCAAGCAATACAAGTTGGGATTATTCCCTTAGCTAGGTGCGTTGGATTTATTAGCATGCAGGGGGTGAATCACCTAGCGACTAGCATAAACATTCCAGATTTTATGTGTGCTGACTAAGCAAAGACAAGTTCACCGTAGCCACCCACCTTAGCGATGATTCGCCTCGGTAGAGCGATACGTCTGAGCGAGCCTCTGAAAGTCCAAGCCGGATTCCTTTTAGGGACAAGTCTGGATATCCTTGGCTTCTTGATCGAGGCAAAGCAGGTCGGGACAGCTGCACTATTGCCGATTGAGTCGGCAGTCTGCTTGAGCGGAACGGGGTGTTACATCCTACCCAACTTAGGAAAAGTCTCATCCTCGAGACTTACTAAGGACAAGCAGTAATCTAGGGTTGAGGCAATCCTAGACAAGTCGTTTGTACTTGTTCATTTGGATATTCACTTACACAAGCTTCGAAATCAGCATACCGCTTAGACTGGATCGTGCGCACCTTCGACATGCATTTCTAGTGTGAACACGTCAACCAACTTAGTGATAGCGAAGTCTCAGCACTCGAGTTTCACCTTTTCTTAAGTCTTGGATAGTACTTCAAGGCGTCCCTCGAATAGATGCATTCAACCAAACTTAGGGTTAGTGAAAATCGGACAAGCTACTAGCGATACTCTCAAGGGTTCGCACAGGTTGGCTCAAAGGCCACTCGCAGCATAAAACCAGACAAGCAAGCATATCATTCAAAACGTATTTTGAAAGTATTTAGACTTATTGTTGGAACATCCCATCGAGGCATTGAGAGAGAGCGCGCACATAACCCACGAATGAGCTTTCGAAACAGAGATATCGAATCGAAGTCCAAAGGAGTAGAAGCCAGGCTCTGATACCAACATGTCACGCTCCGATCTCCCGCAGGCAAATCGGCCGTTCCCGCTAGGCGGGAATCACCCTCGCCAGCGCTCCCGCGGAACGATCGCTTAACCCATCCGGGCGTGATGCCGCACGAGCGTGATCCACGCCCGTGCAAGGCCATGGTTCATTGGCTGGCGGCAAGAGTTCTAAGCCACAGAGTCGCACAGATTGTCCGAGTGCAGCGGAGTCATGAACGCATAGGCGATCGGTAACAGGTTCACTGAGTCGACAAATATAGCGGAAGCATCGAAACAAGTAAAGTAATCTCTTTATTGATATGAAACATGTATTACAGGCGGCGTATAGCCGAGATTACAAGTCGCTCAAGCCTCTCTCTCTCTGAAACAGTAAAAGCGTGCCACGCGGCTACAACTGTGGAATGAATGTACAGGCGATGGTCAGGCGATGTTCACAACTTATGTCTTGTATATGTGCTTCAGTCCCGGACGCACCGTTGCAAGGCTTCAGAGGGAACTCCTGGCCTTAGCACGCACGAAGGAGGCGTCCGCACCGCACGAGGTTCTCCCGTACCCTGCATATCAAACTGGTGGATTATCAGTACATTGAATGCACTGGTGGGGAAGCTACTCGCCCGCTCGACAAATCCAAACACGTAATACAGGTTTCGTGCACAACTATTAAGTTGTCTTTCTAGTTGCCTTAGGATCAGTTTCATGCAAATATTGAATAGCTTATCGTGTCGGGCAGTGCGCCATGCGATGTTTGAGGAAACACGGCGAGACTTACCATTTTTCCTTCCCTGTCCAAGGCAAACATGATTAATTTAAGCACGGGCAAGCCTAAACATTCAGGAGGCATAGCATATGCAAACAGGAGGGTTCTTATAACATGATCGTTCAAGTGTTAAGTTATTCATTGATGCTATGCAATGACTCGCACGCGGATAGCCGTTAAGCGAGGATGACTTGTTATCTTTTATTTCACAGGCAAGCACGCAACAGGTTAAATACACATGATAAACACACGATGCATTGCAAGCCATATTCACACGATAAACACACGAGGCATTGCAAGCATATACACACGATGATCACTGGCTTGATGCCATAATGGACTAGTCATGGACATGGATAGCAAGCAACGGGAGCTCATATTGAATACACGATAACACACGATGCGTTGCAAGCTATCCAGTCCGCACACGATGACTACACACGAAGTCTGCCCGGATCGGATCGGTGCCAGTGCCCCATGTAAACTCCCTCACCCAAAATAGATATTTTGTGTATATTTTATATTATTATAGATATTTAATTTCTTTAGAGTATTCTGTTATTTAATTAGCAAATGAAATTCTTGATATATTTACTTATATAAATATTTATTTAGAATCATTTTTAGGTTATTTTAGATTTTTGAAATTATTTAGGATTTATTTGGATATATATAGTCTTAATATTAGATAGATGCTAATTTAGTGTTAATAGATATTAATAAGATTTTATAAATTATTTGTATTATCTTTAATTATATTTAAGATTATAAATTATTGAGATAAATTCAAACTCTATTTTAAATTAATTCAAATCCTGAACCTACTAGGAAATCAACTTCATGCATATCATATCCTTATTTAAATTCATCATAATCCTATCCAAATTAACCAATCCTAGTTGTATTTAATTAAATAGTCTCCACCATTATAAATACCCCATCCTTCATATTTTTCTTCCCCAAAATTTCTCTCTTTTTCGTCCAAAAATAGCCAAAATTCGTCATAAATTCAGCCTCATTTTCTACTAGTTATGACGAATTAAAAAGACGATATCTCCTAGCTACAGACTCCAAACGAGACCTAATTTTTTTTGTTAGAATGATAATGAGGTTAGCTTTCTGATTATATAAATTTTTTTTCTAAATTATGAGTATTAAATTCTGTAAAATTCGTAGAGCACAGTATATCCGAAAATAGATGTATTTTGATGTTTTTGCGATTTCGGGAGAACCAGGAATCAGAATCATGAACCGTTTAAAGTTTCGGAAAGCTAATGTCGAGATCATCGACATATATTTTTCCCAGAATTTATTTCGAATTATTTACATACTGTTAATTCTGTAGAACTTCTAGGTTAGAATTTAACCATCGGTGCACAATACAAAATTTGTATGTGCCATAATTTTCAAACGAATTTGAATTCGGACGAGCTGTAAATTCCAACATATTTTTGACGCTGAAATCTACAGGAAATCATGCATTAAAGTTGAGTTTGTGTCGGTTGACTTTTTGGTCAACAAATCGTCTCGATTTGCGTGCCATGAGTCTCGAGTTGATAAAATTCAGTTTCTTTGGACAAAAATTAGGAATTAACATAAAAATCAGAATAATAAGATTAAAATAGGATTTTAGAGTAATTATTCCAGAATTAAATAAATTAAAATAAATTATTTTTTGACGTGATAAATTTGTAATACATAGGTTATTTGGACTGTGACTTGGACTCGGATTCATACCAGCAGCAGCACCCCAGGCAAGATACCTTGCCAAATTGTTTACAGTACTTTGCATGCTATTTATATTTCTTTTTATTTATTTCAATTCTGTATAGTTCTTGCATGTGTAGTTTTTCTCCAGTTATTACTATGTATTAGATATGTTGACACACACATGGCACCTAGTATCATGGGAGGACAATCATTAGGCGTATGGGATTTTAACCACTCTGGTAAACCATAGTATATAGTTCGCACTACGGGCGTGTGTCGCGCTGGTCGCTACCCCAGAGGTATGTCAATTTCTGTAGAGTCGCGCTGGTCGCTACCCCAGAGGTATGTCGATTTTTGATGTTCTAGACGGGTGTGTGAGTTATGAGGCTTAGATCGAGTAGACTACCCTTGCCCATACGTCGAAAAGTTGTCCTCATTTGCATTCATATAGATTGTCTTGTACAGCGTACTTATCTATTTTTAAACCATATGCATGTTTACTGTATTCAAATTGGCTCGTATTTTCTGTATCTTGTTACGTCCCTCTAAGGACCTGGTCCGCTGCCAGGTGTATCTTTTTTTGAGTATTTACAGGAGCGCAGATTTGGATGGTTACATATGATCCGAGGATGTCTTCTCTTCGAGCTGTGATGGATAGCTGGTATTCTTATATTGTGTTGTGGTGTTGTACTCATATTGTTTTTGCTCTTATATTCGAGTTGGTAGTGGATTTATTTCCATCCAACTATCATCCTTAGATACTTCTTATTAAGATCTAGTTTCATAGATACTAGTTATTTATTTCTATATGATTTTGGTGGATGAGATTTAGATTTTACCCTGTGACTTATGATACATTTTATACCACTTGTGGATTTTATATTCATATTACAGCGTACGTATGGATTTGGTTTCCATATATTGGAGTTGCCATATCCATGCGGCTGGCATGCTTACGTGTCCTAGTCCTACGTATTTTTGGGACTGGGGCGTGACACCCCAGCACCGTCCGCAGAACTTATACCCTTGTGCACAAGTTGTCCATGATCGAACACGATTATTAATTTACACACGAGCACACGAGATCCATTTAGCTATTGGATATGCACAGTCTCCTGGGCTGCTGTAAGCCCGCACATGAGGGAGACTTGCAGGGAGATCCGAATACCTGAATGAGTCTTATCGCAGGAGCATGATTCTTTTACTTGGCATGATACAGTCCCCTGGATCGGAAATTGCCTTGGTGACCTAACGGTCCCGAATACTTGCGGGTTCATTCAGGCACGGAACGACTACGTAGTAGTCTCCCGGGGTTTGGATGAAAACACGGTAACATTCAAGCAGACAAGCATGCGTTTCTAAGGAACATAAGCAGGCACGTTGCTCGGACCCGAAGGTAAGCCGAGAGTTAAAACCGTTTAGGGACTTAGCATGCGAGGGTCTGAACATATAAGCAGTATTTCAATTTCCATGTTCTAGCAAGCAATACAAGTTGGGATTATTCCCTTAGCTAGGTGCGTTGGATTTATTAGCATGCAGGGGGTGAATCACCTAGCGACTAGCATAAACATTCCAGATTTTATGTGTGCTGACTAAGCAAAGACAAGTTCACCGTAGCCACCCACCTTAGCGATGATTCGCCTCGGTAGAGCGATACGTCTGAGCGAGCCTCTGAAAGTCCAAGCCGGATTCCTTTTAGGGACAAGTCTGGATATCCTTTGCTTCTTGATCGAGGCAAAGCAGGTCGGGACAGCTGCACTATTGCCGATTGAGTCGGCAGTCCGCTTGAGCGGAACGGGGTATTACAAACACCGTACGCGGTGTTGTGTATTGTCATCTAGAGATGGATATTCGTGACTCCTTTGTATTCTCGTACTTGTCTTATCAAGTACATTATACCCCGGACACTTGACACTATTCATGGACAGGATCTTTCTGAGATATTCATGGTGATTCTGTATAGGATGTAGGATTTGACATTGATATTATATTCTTAGATACTATATGACTTGTTGCATTAGATATGATTGTACGTGACATGGACATGGTGCATCGTGGACATGAGACGTGTGATTACATGGGGTGGGGAGAGACACACAGACTACAGGCTGATCATATATATATAAAACCCCTATTATTGTGAGGCACAAGACTCTCGAGCAGAGCTTGGCCCATTACGTGTTATTACCGCTACCGGCTCCCCGACACAGAGCTTGTAGTGGCTCAGCCTGAGTACTAGTGATGCTCTCACTTGCATTTTCACATAGATGGTTATATAGCTTACCCTATTTATTTTATTTACTGCTGCACTGCATTTACTTTGGCTTGTGTTTTCTGTACCTTGCTGTCCCCTGAGGACCTGGATCCGGACTTTGTCCCTAGGACTAGCAGAGGAGATCCACCTAGAGTTATACAGTACAAGAGCATTATCAGGAGCAGAAGCAGGAACAAGAGCAGATACAAGAGCTGTACCGACATCTGAGGACGAGGTCATACCAGAGGACTTCTTCTGAGTATTGGCGTGAGATATTCATTTATTTATGTTTCTAGTTATTTTCTTTCCAGTCTATTTCATTGATATATCAGACTTATTCTCGGATTGTTCTCCGAGGCACCTTTATTGAGATATGCTAGTTTATTTCTATTTGCATTTATTCTGGCATTTGATCGGTGTTTATCTGTTGTGGATGAGAGTAGCATAGACTGTGACTTATATCATTGGACCTACTTATTGTTATATTACAGCTTAAGCATGCCCTGATGGATCTATTACATTGGGTTTGTCCATCGGTGTGTGCTGCTGGCCATTGCCACGCGTCCGGTCCCTCGGTATTTTGGGACTGGGGCGTGACACCACCGGTCTTGCATTTTTACGAGCGTGATCTAGCAAGAAGTCTAATCATCTTTGCTGATTACAAATCTGATCATGCTAGCGATTCAATCAATAGAATGGTTAAGGAAACAACCTTTCATTACAGGCCTTTCAACTCATCCAAGAAAGGATTTGACTGGTTAACAAAGACTTTCTCAGTCGACACTACTGATCAATCATTTGATATTATCAAGGAGTATTGAGATGCTAAACGCCCCTTTCAGTTCGTCGCCGGTTAGTAAGCTTTGAGCGGGGAGTTTGGTACTAAACTTGTCGGGAGCTCCGAAGACACCGATGCCAAAATCTGTACCCGAGAGGGATATTGCGGAGGTTTCGGTCTGAAATCAAACCTGCTAGGCTACTGAGCAACTGTACGAACAGACTTCAGGCTAGCATCGCACTTTGCGCTAGTTTGTTGAGAAGCGCGCTTAAACAACTCTGTCTTTGCTTTTCTCGATGAGAAATGCTTCCAACTATTGGAATGACACCAATTAATTCACTATACGTATTAATCTCACGAAATACGAGAATACAGTGAACGGGATATTCCAGAACCAAGGAAACAAGATTTGATAATCAGATCGCTTACGCGTTTATAAGTCCATGTTCGTACGAATCTGAACTTTGAAAGTTAATCTCTAGGTATTCCTAGAATTATCGTTAGTCTGTCTTCAATCGATATATAATTATCTAGGTTTAGGATTTGGTATGATACCACAGTGTTTAATCTTCAAAATTAGGCTATCTTCCAAAATTCTTAGAATTTCGGACAGAGTCTCCTTTGTATTTTGAGCTTCAAACACAATAATATATCCAATCCAAAGTAACTCTTGGTAGAATTAATATGGGTCAAAGCTCCTTCGGTGGAACAACTCTACACCGAACACACGCAGTTAATATGATAGATGATAGATAGTAAATGCATAGAAGTACAAAACTAAATTGCACAAAAATTCCAGCATGTATACCCTACGTTGTACAGAGCATAACTCCTATCATATGAATTTAAATACTATCAAAATATATACCGTTGAAAATCTTATTGAATTCTCTTAATTTCTGTTTAGACATAATTGAATTTTGACAACGTTTAATAAGTCAAAATTGGTATACGAAATAAGGTATAAAATATCCCAGATTTTGTTTCAAAAATTTTACGTCGATGGTGTACGACCATTAACTCCTATTATATACACTTAAATGCTATCATATTATATACGGTTGGGAAGCTTATCGAATTTGCAACGATTTTTGTTTAGACATATCCTAGTTTTGAATAGGTTTAATAGGTCAAATCTGGCCTGCACAAAAATGTCCACATAGGTTCCAAATTTCGATTCTATGATTCTATACCTCTGTTGCACGAATAATAACTCATATCATATAAATCCAAACCCTACTGTATCATATACCGTTGTAAAGATTATCGAATTTCCAACCATTTTTGTTTAGTCATAATTAAATTTTTACAGGGTTTAGTAGATAAAACTGACTCGGGAAAATACTGCATCGTATGAACGAATTCAACACGTATGAATCTAGTTCTATTTCATGTCCAAGCCTCCTACGGGTGTGTCACCTTAATGAAGAACTCTTAGAAACATGTTCTAAACCACATATATATATCTCGGAATTTATCTAGAATAAACCCTTTACTTTGAAAAATAAAAAATTAAACTAAAAATAATATAAAAATTTACAAAAAGAAGACTTGTACAAAGAGTACAAATAGTAGTAGGACTTGCCTTGATTTTTAGGGTTTGTAAGTTATATATATGTTTTATTCCTTATAAAGGCCTTTAACACTCCTTAGCTTCTAACTTTTCACCATACTCTCTCCTACAATATATATATATATATATATATATATATATATATATATATATATATATATATATATAAGTCCTTATTCATTCCAAGCAAGATTTTATGTCTTAACCAATTAAAACCATTCAACCCCCAATCCCACCCCCTCCCCTCTTAAGGGCCGGCCATGCAAGATAAGGATGGGTAGTAGCTTCCTTAGGAAGCTAAGAAATTTAGTTAAAAAAATGGTATTTTGGTAATTCGATAATTATTTTTGTCCTAATTGATTAGGTTTCTAATTAAACCAAATCCTTTACACTAATTAATTCATAATCCATGAATGACAAGCACAAAACTAATACTTCAAATAAACTCATAAAAGATTTTTTTGTAAAATAAATAATAATATTATATTGGAAATTTTGAGAACTCGAAAAATTATATTAAAATAATGCAATTTTTTTCTCGAAAAGCTATTTTCTCATAAAACTGGTATTTTCAAATAAATAATAATAATAATAAATTCTGAAACCAAATATTACACTAGTGGAGTGCAGTATCTGACTTTATATTACTATTACCGACCAAGTGTCTACCCTATAGGAGTAGTGGGATTGTTACTGATTTATTGTTACCAACTCGGTGACCTTCTGAGGGTTGGCATCGTGGATTGTTATTGATTATTCATAGTTATATGGTTGGCCAGTCTTGCTTCGGTATTGCACGATTTGAGGATCCCGATATTGCATTTCAAGTATAACACAATTATTAATCTAGTAAGCCGTAGGAATTGTATTAAGCTGACTTGATTGTGTATCCTATAACATGTGTGGAGATGTACTCTGCCTCGGCATAGTACGAAACCCTTTTGTTCTTGTTTGGTGTAGAGATAGCTTATTTCCTCGACGATGGAATACATGTCCATGCTTTGGCACATATTACTACTTATGCTATTGATTTGGGTTTTTATTCCATTCACTCGTGCTTTTCTTGTGGTACTTGCTATTAAGGGCATGACCTCTATGGTTTACCAAATCTAGTAGCGAAGCTCGAGGATCTAGCGTATTTCATCCTAAATGACGCATACCCTCATAATGATCGCCGAGGGGCATGAGTGGGTTCTTTCTTCACCACTCGTATATCATTTTATTTCTTTTATATGTTTATCCACCAGACACATGTTAGCCTATATATTCGGGAGGCTCTTCTCCATCACTTGTTTGTATTATTTTCATACTACAACTGACGATGTTATCAGGTATATTTGACACCTTGCTAGCTCTCCATTTTGTATAGCTAGTTTCATAATCATTTTGAAAGAGCATTGGGGATGTCTTACTGCTTTATCTTGTACGTTGCATATTTTCTGCTTCTTGTATTGACTGATTTAGATAGTATATTTTTGTGAAGCCATAGATGACTTGTATTGTACTATATACCCCCCATGTCTAGGTACAACCATGACCATATTGTAGGGTATTGGTATATTCTGCAGTGCGTAGCTGCTCATGTCATACCCCTGTTCTCTGTATTCAGGTATTAGGACGTGCCATTCTCCCCCATCCATTGCTCTATTCTACATTCACAAACAAATTATTATCTTATTAAGTTTACCATTCCTTGCTCAAGTAAATATTTTAATCTACATACCATATGTATCACATGAATACAAGAACAATTATTCAGCAAATTTTTTTTATTCATTGGAATAACACAAGTTTGTCTCTTTATAGGTGCAAGATATCGGGCTTTTTGATATTACCCCTACTAGATGTAGGATATTGATATTATCCCCTGCTGTTTCATAAGTTGATATTACCCCCCTGAAAGTGTCACTTTTGACTTTATAGTGACACATTTAAAACTCTTTAACGACACTTTCAGGGAGGTAATATCAACTATGAAACAACAAGGGGTAATATCAATATCCTATATCTAGCAAGGGGTAATATCAAAAAGCCCGCATGATATCATGTAATACGAGAATACATCTCAACATGATATTCTATCAATTGAAAAATGACATGATATGATTCTTGATCATGTAGCAAGTATCACGTATTATGAGAATACTGCTAAGCATGCTATTCCATCTACTGGAACTGACAAATACAAATGTATTTCATATTTATTATGCTTGCGTGTCAGCATATATGTGTCCTACGAGTCCAAACTTAAACGGTTCGACCCCTAAAATATTCAGAGTTATCGAGAGTCTGTCTCTAATATACACATATATATATATATATATATATATATATATATATATATATATATATATATATATATATATAATAATAATAATAATAATAATAATAATAATAATAATAATAATAATAATAATAATAATAATAATAATAATAATCATCATCTAAGTTACGGTTTATTACTGTATTAAGGAGTTTGATTCGAAATTAAGTTATCTCACTAAATCCTTTTTTTTATATAGTCTCCTTTGTATTTCAAGCTCCAAACACAATAATATAAATCGATCCGGAGCAACTCTTCCTAGAATTCTCCCTGGATAAAAGTCCTTTCGGTTGAACAACTCAACACATGACATACGTAATTATAATTAAGCATGAAAATGCAAGTAATAAGAAGAAGTAAATTTTTCTTACATTGGCTACTTAGCAATAATATCTAAACATGCTAGAATTGTTCTTTCGAAACAATGAAACACATACGTTAGAAACATATAAAATTCAAAAGAACTTAACTACAGGATAACACTTGAACCAATAATATAAACAATAATGTTTACCCAGTTCCTTCTTGTATTGACTGATTTAGACAGTATATTTTTGTGTGGCCATAGATGACTTGTATTGTATTATATATCCCCCATATCTAGGTACAACCATGACTATATTGTAGGGTATTGATATATTCTATAGTGCATAGCTGCTCGTGTCATACCCCTGTTCTCTGTATTCAGGTATTAATATGTGACATTCTCCCCCATCCATTGCTCTATTCTACAATCACAAACAAATTATTATTTTATTAAATTTACCATTCCTTGCTCAAGTAAATATTTTAATCTGGGTACCATACAAAAAAATTTCATTCATTGGAATAACACAAGTTGTATCTTTATAGGTGCAAGATATCATGTAATGCGAGAATACATCATAACATGATATTCTATCAATTGAAAAATGACATGATATGATTCTTGATCATGTAGCAAGTATCACGTAGTATGAGAATACTGCTAAACATGATATTCCATCTACTGGAACAAACTGATACAAATGGATTTCATATTTGTTATGCTTACGTGACAACATATCTGTGTCCTATGAGTCCAAACTTAAACGGTTCGACCCATAAAATATTCAGAGTTATCGAGAGTCTCTCTCTAATTGATATATATAATAATCTAAGTTACGGTTTATTACTGTATTAAGGAGTTTGATTCGAAATTAAGTTATCCCACTAAATCCTTTTTTTTTATATGGTCTCTTTTGTATTTCGAGCTCCAAACACAATAATATAAATCGATCCGGAGCAACTCTTCCTAGAATTCTCCTTGGATAAAAGTCCTTTTGGTTGAACAACTCAACACATGACATACGTAATTATAATTAAGCATGAAAATGCATAAGTAATAAGAAGAAGTAAATTCTTCTTACATTGGCTACTTAGCAATAATATCTAAACATGCTAGAATTGTTCTTTCGAACTAATGAAACACATACGTTAGAAACATATAAAATTTAAAACGAACTTCACTACAGGATAACACTTGAACCAATAATATAAACAAGAATGTTTACCCAGTTCAATAATTTGCAAGAAATTAATCGTTTTAATTATTCAGGCATTGATAAAACTAGTTATATAAATACATTCCTATGTTATGAATTCTAATACTTATCAAGATTGAATACTAAGTCTCAAAGAAAACTTTCAATCGATATAAAATAAAAAAATTTATTCCACGACTTAGCATAAAAATACCAAATTGATATAAACCGATATCCTTCGAATTCCAATATATTAAATCTTCGATAGTTTCGATACATAATTCTAGATTTATCTAATTGATGTGTAGTGCTATAGAT
The DNA here is from genome assembly GCA_036927795.1 of Iris macrosiphon. Lineage (NCBI taxonomy): Eukaryota > Viridiplantae > Streptophyta > Magnoliopsida > Asparagales > Iridaceae > Iris > Iris macrosiphon. The sequence goes on from JAYESA010000005.1 coordinate 138,845,323, forward strand.
CGTAAATATAAAAATCTAGATCTTGCATGCTAATCGCTTAGTAACATTTATAAAAATATTTTTCAATGGTAATAGGATTAGTTACGTAAATTGTTACCGATACAGATACGACTTAACGTATAGAATATGGTTCTAGGTTTAGACTTGTATATCAACATAAATTTTTTTATAACTATGTTACATATCTAGACATGTTTACATGTGTGTTACGTTAAGAATTTGATAGTGACATTTATTACTTTCGGCTAGCTGGCTCCAAATAAGATGGCTTTGTTGGGCTTGCTTGCTTTCTTGCGTTCACCAATAACTACACGCGTCGCGGCGGATCTTCTTCCCTAACTCCACACTCTCTTCTCCACCAGCAAACCCTTCCCAAATCGTAACCCTAGCTCTCTCTACCGATCTTCAATGGAGAACGCTTATCCCAGATCCGTCTCCGAAGTAATATTTCAAAAAATCTTTTTCTTTTTTCTTCTTCTTCTTCTTCTTCTTCTTCTTCTTCATTCTTGCTTGATCTTCCATTGAGCTGATTCTGTTCTTCTCCAATGGTCAGGTTCTGGACGCATTCGGTGTAGATCCGACCAAAGGCCTTACTGATTCACAAGTGCCGATCTCTCTCCCTTCCCTTTCTTTCTTCATCAGTTTCTTTAGCTATTTAATTTAGTTTATTTTGATACTGATTTTATCCTTTAATTTTTGCAGGTCGAGGAGTATGCAAGAATCTACGGCAGGAACGGTACTATTATTTTCTTACAGTTTATTTTTGGTTTTGTAGTTTACTGATACTGAGTAATGTCAGTTTGTGGTTTAATTAAGTGATAGTAATTGGGAATTTGGGATCTTCAGCAACTTATGGGATACGATGCCATTTGTTATATATAATATTGGACTTCTTTATAAAGAGAGATCAAATGATTCATCAACAATAACAAACAAATCCTGTCTCAAATTTTTGGGGTTGGCTCCGTTACGGGACATGTCCTATGTAACATTAACGAAAATCATATCCTTCTTTACGGCCTTCTTTACAGTCTCCAATGTTTTAAGAGACCTTCATGAGACTCATTTCGGAGTGTGTTCTAGGCGGGACATCCGAAAATAGTCATGGGACTTGTTTAATTAAACCATAGGCCTAGGATTGATTGGAACATGCGTTTTTAACATAGAGGATACGTTGTTGACGCTCCATGTGAAAATTTTACGTCCAATAGGAGTCTTTTCTTTCTTTCTTTCATGGTTGTGGTTTATAACAACAGAGGCCCACTGACCTACTTACCCACCCGAGACAACCCTAATTCGTTACAAAATTCGCCTTCCCATCTGTGGATGCGACATCAAATTTTTTTCTTTCCCTCTTTGTTCAAAGTACAGATGTCCCCTTCGACCATGCTAGACCTAGGTGTCGCTACCCCCTGTGCGAAAGTCTGAAATCCTGAAATCGGGATTTTTTTCCGACTTCGTGTGTTTGGATGCTTTGAGGAATTGAAGCTTGAAAGTGAGAAAGTCATAATGTGTTGTTTGAATGTATGTTGATTTGAAGTTGGAAGTGTAGCTTTTTGTAGTTATTTTGTTTGGATGTTGTTATGAAGTGATAGTGGTGAAGTGATATGGTAACCACTTTAGAAATGGGTGAGATTACCCCCCTTCACACATTTCTTTATTTCTTTTTATATTTCTTATTAATTTGTAATTACCAAACAATTATTACGACAAAAAAATATTAAAATAAATTAGCAAATATATTAATTAATAAATTAATAAAATATAAGACCAATTGCATATTTACTACATAACAATTTATTATCGGTCAATATAATTGCATTAACACAAATGACACGAGCAATTTTTATATACACACTAAAGAACTTAAAAAGATGCAAACTATTGTTGATCGAAAGTCACTATCACACAACAAATTGTAAAAATAATATTACAAACCAAGTAATCCATCCCAGTGCAATGCTACTTCTTGAAACAAACAATGAAAAATATTACATTTGAATCAAAAATAATTTCTTACATTTGAACATTCTTTGACAAAAAAAAAAATAACCCATCCTAGTGCAAGTGAACATTCTTTGTCAAGGGTAGGAGCATCACCTAGTAGTAGCATCAACAACTAGTACACATCTCAGTGCAATCCTCCCAGATCCAATCCAAAACAGCCAAAACTGGCCGACACTAAAAAGTTAAAACTTTGCTCAAATAGTGTAAAAGGTATCAGTAGATCTAATGCTTTATGTGCTTACAGCCCTGTTGAGCACCACTTCAGACTTTCAATATTATGCATGACTCAAAATTTGGTTACAGAAAATAAGTCTGCCATGTGAATCAAAATATCTCAATTCGTAAGTAACTCTGTTCTAATATTTCCTTGAATGTTATGTTTTCTACAAACATTTGACAACTTGAAAGCAATGTGTGACTTCAACACATAACAACACTCTTAATTTAAAAACCCTGGCTGAAAGAGAACATACATAAACCTGTTATAGCATTTTAAGTAGTTAACCTATTTATCAGCTATAAGAAAACTCCTCACCCTGTCTAACCTATTTATCAGCTATAAGAAATATCCTCACCCTTTCTGCAGGATATCAGCATATAGATTCTCTCAAAATGATGGATTTCCTTCGACTAGCATGTTCCAATGAATTTAATGCCAAACACTTCTACCCACCACTACACTTTGTAAACCATAAATACAAAAACATAAACAAGAGATACATATACCAAATAGGAGAAGATGTATGACAATCAATACTCATAAAGGTTCAATGGACGTACTGTTTGGAGATTACACATTTTGGACTCAAAGGATTCACCACCCTCATCATCGTCTAAAATATAGCTATTTCCAGCCATTTCAAAATGAAAGAGGAAGTCATCAACTCTAGCAAGGACTAATACTCATCATCGTATCAAACATAGCTACAAGTTGGCTACTTCCAGCCATTTCAAAATGAAAGGGAAAGCCATCCACTCTAGCAAGTACATATACTCCAGTGAAAGGCAATCATGAAAAATAATTTGGCTCAAAGGAATCACCAAAATATTCATCATCGCAAAATTATTCATTTTAGACTCAAACACTCATTATCATCTAAAACATAGCTACAAGTTGGCTACTTCCAGCCCTTTCAAAATGAAAGGGGAAGCAATCAATTCTAGCAAGGAGCCAAGATCGTATCCAACATAGCTACAAGTTGGCTACTTTCAGCCATTTCAAGAAAAACCAAATGTACTATCTGTATGTAGTATCTTTATGAGATCCCAAACATATTGAATAAAAGAAACTAGTATCTGTATGACAAAGAGAAAGGGAGACAATTATCAATGCAGACTATGCAGTTTATCAATGCTGCATAATGTGTAACATGAACAAATTATCATTGTAGTCAAGCTTCTTCAAACTGAATAGTAAACTAAGAACTTCATACTCCTGCTGCAGATCATGCCTAGACAATAGGTCAAGAATAATGAATATAGTGTCATGCTAACAACCATAAACAATTATGCTTAATAATTTGTGACAGCGAGATAGTTATTACCTTCGAGGTTGATAGGAAACAAAACACAATAAGTAAACTTACATAAAACAACAGATATCTGGCCAAAAACAATACCTGTAGTTATAAGGTATCCATCTAAATGTAACCAAATGTGTAAGGAGCACTCGTTTTTGCAGTAAGAAGCGACCAGACAACTTAGTTGCAAAAGAAGTAGTCATGATGCCAGTAGTATGTGGCCAAAGAAATCATGCAATAGTTTGATAAAATAGAGACATATGAAGGGAATATGCCGAATGTCATCTCTTTGGCTCCCCTTTACCCTTTTTGCATAGAGGACTTCATAGTGTTGTTCCATCTTTGCAAGGGGCTAAACATAAGTTAGATTACCAATAAGGTGGGTGCCTAACATCATTGCCCCATTGAATGCCTCTGGCAAGGAACTTCCCACCAACCCATCGATTATGTTTATCGTTACTTACATATATTTTTCAATACGCTACATATACAATTTGACAAGAAATGGTATTGGATTCTTTAGTATTTGATCTTTATAGTTCAGTGGTTAAAGATAAAATTAGAAACATTTATATAGATTGAATCAGAAATTTGTTAGATAAATTATAGGACTTATAAATGCCCTACCTAGATAAAATAGTCGACTAATAGAATACAAGAAATGTACTCACAAAGGTCTGAGAATGATTATGTACAATTGCAAGGGCAAGAGATGGGCCATACAGATGTTTCAATTAATTTTGTTTATAAAGAAATACCTTGACACCGGCCCACCAATCAATGAGCCATACAATCTGAATCCACATTAAGTCGACGATTACTCTGTTTAAATAGTTACTCATTTCAAACACATTATGCAGCTTCTCAATGCAGAATCAACAGTAAATCAGAATCAACAGAATATTGTAACATGTATATTCAAAAATTCTTTCTATAGTGCTCATCAGATAGAATCATAGCAGCCCGATTTTTTTTATAGCTTCACCAAATAACCACAACACCATATTTTTTAGCTTCACTAAAATCAATTTTTAGCTTCACTAAAATCGAATTTTTAGCTTCACGAAGGGCATGTTTGGCTCGGTGAAAAATAACCACTACCAAAAATAGATCATAGCACCTAAAATAGGATCATAGCAACTTCATACCAGCCCCAAATTTTTAGCTTCACCAACAAATAACACAGCAATACTGTTATCCGAACAAGGCAAAAAATTCTTCACCGCAGTATTTGAAGAATGTTAGGAATTTTTTTTGTAAGAATTGGGGAAAATTTTCCCTTCAAAATCACATTTCTTTGAAGAAAATACACAAAATATAGCATGTCTACCCTTCCCACCATCGAAACAAAGCATCATTTCAGTTTTTTTTTAAAACCCTAGATATTTGGGGGAAAATCACGTGGAACAGATGGGGTATCGGTTTAGGAAAGCTTATAGACCGACTCTTGGCGGGACGGACAATAGGGATGGTAGATGACCACGACTTCAATGCACTTCCGCAGATAGAGTTGTGAGGAGAAAGAGATCTCCAACTTGCACCTTCCAGGCCAAATCCTTCTTTTTTTAAGGAAGTCTAGATGGGCAGAAGAGCTGGGGACATGGACTGCTAGGGGTCTTTTCACTCTACTTCAGCAAACATTTGGAAAATGAACCAAACATCCGAAGTGAGCCAAACTGCATGCATATGCATTTTTCACCCTACTTTCAGGCCTACCGAACTCAAACAAGTCACAATCGACCCCACTTTCTCGAGATCCTCAATCCCATTAGTATCCTCAATCTTGGTCTTTCTTAACCTCTTTTTTCCCCTTTATCTCATTTCTTTAGTTTTTGTGTTGCTATATATCTAATTCCTCGTAGATGAGCAGGATTATGTAATTTTTGTTATTTTGATGCTTTGGAGTTGGTAGTAGCTACATTTGTTTTGTTTTTGATAAGCAACAAATCAGTGTAGTCAAAGGCGCGCCTTGCTCCTAGGCGCAGGGGTAGCGCCTCAGAGCACTCCAGGCGGGGCGCAATTCTTAAGGCACACCTTTTCCGAATGCCTTAGAATAGCTAAGGCGCGTCTTGAAAATCTTGTGAAAAAAAAATATGTTTAGACTATTATTTGAGCTGTTGTACTGTTTTTAGACTGTTTTTTGAACATTTGTACTTTTTTTTACTGTTTTAACTCTCAATTCAAAGTGATTGCAACCTAGACATGGGAGAATTTGAAGCACAAGTTTATCAATGTAGAAATCCGATGTGAATATATATATATATATATATATATATATATATATATATATATATATATATATATATATATTATTTTTGTGTCTCGAGTCGCTCGGACATGCGCCTTAAGTGCGCCTTGCGCCTCGGGCGATTTGGACCTTTTGCGCCTTGAGTGTGCCTTGCGCCTTTGACCACCTTGCAACAAATTGCTATTTTCTTTATTGCTAAAATAAGTCTAGCACTCTCATGACTCTTAAAGAATGGTTATAATTTGTTTAGTAAGTGCTTTATGGAATTTGAATGATAATCTTAGCTTATGTTTTATTATTTATCATTTTCACTTATTTATCATTATTTTAATATTATTATAATTTTTAGATAATTTGTTTTTTTAAGCCTTGGGACTTATGCCTCTCCCTGAGGGGGCCTAGACTTCATGCCTTTTGAGCCTTCGCCTTTTAAAACATTGACGACCTCAACCCAAGTTCATTATGCCTACCCAATGTAGTAAAAGGTAAAAGTACACTCAAGATGCTATGACCCCTTTATCGCCCGAGACGTAAGGTGGTACAAGAAAAGCGTTAGTCCGAATGAAGCAACACACTATTCTACTAAATATTACAACAACAACAAATCGTTTATCCTAAATTTATTTCTGGTAAAGCTGTTTGAGTCTTCTTCCACTCCATTCATCTGTGTTAAGGGCCATGCCTGCTGTAACACTAAAAAATCAGTATCATTCTTTAACACTTAGAATCCATATTCATCTAGGCCTACGATGCTACATCTAGGCCTTGCGGCTCCATAAACTACTATATTATCGTTCCTTACTTGAGCATACTATATTATCGCTTCTTACGGGAGAATCTGTTGATCTATGTTGCACATGTCCAAACTACGTAAGTCAATTTTCTCTCATCTTATCTTCAATTGACACCACCTCTAATTTTTCACGGTTACAACATTTCTTATTCTATCCTTTAATGTATTATCACTAATTCATCTTAGCAAACATTAATCTTAGTAGACAACGTTTGTGAAGTCATAACTCACAAGAAGGGACTACAAGAAGGTACTTGAGAAATCATAAAATCATAATGTAATCTGAGAATTCATAACGCCATAAAGAAAAAAATTACTAAAAAAAAAAACAGAATTTGAGAAGTCATTTATGTTATGCACAGATCTACTGTGCCTTAATAGCCTAGCAGTGTGCTAAGTGCTATAGGCACGTGACTTATGGAAGGTGGCTCGCCTTAAGAAATATGAGCCTCTACCCCTTATTTTGCCTAGGTGCATCTTAGCATACCTCCTTGGGCCTACCAAGTGCACTTTACGACACTGGGCACATATGCTCCTTGACAATACTGACCCTACCCTAGCTCTAGCAACTCCTTTAACTAATATTTCATTGCTTCTCCTGCATCTATTGGTCTAACGTGCACATTTCCAAACCACTTTAGACAATTTCCTCTCATCTTGTCCTTAATTGGTACCGCCTTCAAGTTCCGATCAATATGCTCATTTGTTATCCTATCTAGCAAAATATTGCAACTCGTCGATCTTAGCATTCTTATTTCAGATACGCTCATTTTTTGGACATGTTTTTTAAATGCTTAACACTTCTATCCATAAAGCACCGTTGGTCTTGTAGAATTTTCCTTTCAACTTTGTTTGGATTTTTCTAAAACTGTATGATTAACCAAATTAACTGTAATAATCCATGAAACATATCTGTGTGGTTCCCACCTAGTTGCATGACCTTAATCAGCAAGGACAACAGCTAAGGCCTCCATAACTTCCATTTTGGCTTCTACTTTCTTCCAGGTCGTTGACTAACAGTCATTAACCTCTCGTGGAGCTTCTTCGGCTTTAAGTTGTTTTCCATAGACACCCCATTTTGATTAGATATCTTGGATCATAGGATTTTAGCAAATAATGAACTATTTTAAGCTTGTCTGTGTCCACTTGAGAACTCCCTATAACAGATTACCGTAGGTTGTGAATTAAAATTTCCATATCACAGTGTTAACAATTGTCATTGATTATTAGGTGACAATTATTCTGGTAAATTACGTACCATTTGTTGTCTATTTGCTCTAATTTTGATCCCATCTATGCCCATTGTTTGTTTTTGACGTAGTATCAGTTCACAGTTGATTTTAATTCTTGACATTTTGATATTTCATCTTCACTTAAACTCTATATGTTTTGAATGATTTGGAGTTTATACTTTTCACTAGAGTGACTTCACCTTGTATATATATCCGTGATGAATGATTACAGGAATTTATTACTTATAAGGATAACCATGGCAATAGTCTTTATACAATATTTTCTTCTTAGACTTATATGGATAAGCAATGTTATCAGTCAACTTTGTCTTATAAGTTCAGAAACTTCTCTGCTACTAACTAACAGCAAGTTCTTTTCAAAATTTAAATGTACTTCTATTCACATCTAACTATTAATTATTTCTTTGTTTTATGCATGTGTTGGATGGCCAGTGCTGCATCAAGAAGAAAGTAAGCAATGCATTTTTTTATTTTCTGATTTTGTCTTGTACAAATTGGCTCATCAGACGTAATGATTAAAACTTTGGAGAAGATAACCAAGTGTCTTCTAATTAGCTTTTCCTGAAGCATAACATAGTCATGATCTATGTTACCTGGACTCAGATACGGGTGTCGGGTACGAGTACATATCCAAGAGTCGGATCCTTCAAACTCATAATTGAAGGACACACGGACTCGGCTAAAAATGATCCAAAATTTGGATACGAGTACGGGGATATGAGTATTAAAATAAATATATTTTAACATGGTTTCATAAAAAGACAATGTAATTAAATTTGTATGGCTTCATAAAAGACATGTAATTAAATTTGTACGGTTTCATAAAAAGACAATTGTAATTAAGTTTGCATGGTTTGATATATTTAAGCTTATAATTAAATTTGCATTGTTTCATAAAAAGACATCATGGAATTAAATTTGTAAGGTTTGATAACTTTACTACCAATCTACTATATTAAAATAAACTATCTACTTCACTACCACATTAAAAATAAACTATCTACTTCACTACCAGTCTTCTGATTGTCACCATGAAGGATCCGATTGTCACCATGGAGGATCGGATACGGATTCCATATCCATACCCATGTCCTATCAGGTGGACACAGGTACTTCTTCCTAAAGTGGAGAGTCCGGGTAACATATGTCATGATGCTCACATAAGGGGGAGATCCTTATCAAATATTTCTACTGATATCTGACTTGATACTCTGTTTATGGATTTAAAATGCAGTTCTTAAAGATCCACAAATATAGTTTGCAATCTAATTTGTTGATTCCTCTTCAGTCTTTACAAATATAGCAACCATTTGCATGTTGCCAGTTCAGAATTCAAGGTTGTTTCTTATTCAATGTAAATAATGTTATTTAGGTGAATCATGGCAGAATATTGGTTTAAAATCATTTTGTAGTATCATTGTGCTACCATAAGTCGATTAGGGATTTAAGTGGAAGAGCAACAACGGAATTGCACTAATTTTTTTTAAAGAAATGGGGAAGAATTGGTCTTATTGTAACAAAAGGACATCTTATCCCCTCAAGTGCAGTGAAATTGATTAACAAATAACTAGTCTAAGAGGTGGAAATTTCATTCATGCATTATTAGGCTTAATTAGAGGGTGTCACTTGGTGCAATGGTAAGGCTTGCTCCTTGCACCATGAAGGATGAAAGTTACAAAATAATCTCTCTGTGTATATTGGGGGGGGGGGGGGGGGGGGGAGGGGGGTTAAGGCTGCGTACATCTTGACCTTGCCTAACATGTGTAAACGGGAGCCTCATAAGACCTGGTTCAGGGCATGCTGGACGATAGCCCAGGGCCCAAAGACTGGGACACCAACATGAACGTATCTAACCAGGATGTACTATATGTTATCCTTTAACTCAAAAGAGTTATGGTGTAGTAGTTATCATGTTAGCCTTACATATTAGAGGTACTTAGTTCAATTTCGGTTGGCAACAATTTTTTTTGTTATATTTACTTCTATTTTAGTTACCTTTTCTTTCTTTCTTTCACATTATGTATGGGACCCCATTTTTGGAGTTCGCCTTGACCCCCCATGAGCTCAGGGCCGGCCCTGGGCCTTATGGCAATAGGATGCCATTAACATTATTTGGTTAATTCATAAGTCATATTAGTGATTGCTTTTGTAGATTCTAGACTCGTGTGGTTGTCTATAACAATATTTTAAAAGGTGCTTGTCTAAAAGTCCCCAGTCGATTGTAGTCAGACCACCCGGATGGAATGTGAATAACCTATTTACTGTTTTTGGACTCCGTTTAGACAAAAAAGTGGGTAAGCAATAATGAGTTTTAGAGAATGAATAACACTTTCTCATAATCACATCCTTTTATATAAATTTGTACTTTTTTGTTATTATAGAGGGTGATTATATAATTCCTATGATGTGAGTATATGAAAAACGTACTTGTTTATAACGGTTTCCTATATCCAAAATCAGAAATCCTTAAAAGAGAAAGAGAAGGGAATAATCATAGGTTGAAGGAAAGGGGACCAATACGACAAGTCGGTGGCCCTACACTACTGTTTATTGTCTAAAACCTCACATCTGCTGTCACTACATGCCGGCGTTCTCTTCTACTTTGTCCTTTTTGTTTGTTGGCAACCGACAACAGTAGTTACTGGTGGTGTTGAACTCGATATACCTACAAATAGCTTATGCTGGTATTGCTGCACTTGTCGCAACCCCTAGTGGCCATTGGTGTTGTGTCCGTCACGTGCGACTACCACCAACAATTTCAATTGCTTGCTTAATAATATTAATTTGTATTTATGTATTTATGTAGAAGCTTATATATATATATATATATATATATATATATATATATATATAACAAAACAAAATAAAATATACTATATAATGGAAAAAGTTCATATTTGCAGTAGAACTTTTTTCCCCCAAATATATCCCTGCATATGTTTACTAATTAAATTATTCATTAAAGTTAATAAGGACAACTAGGTAACTATGAGAGCTGTTATTTGGTCTTCCTAAATAGTCTTACATGCATGTATGAAATAATATATATAATAATAAATTTAGAATAATTAAATTAGAATAATTACAAGAGCCTTTTAGTCTTCCTAATAATAATATATGAAATACGTGCTTTAATAATAATATATAAAATACGTGCAAAGCACGTACATATGTACTAATATAATATAAATTTTCCCTAATGAGAAACGATATAAGAGATGACAATGACGAATTCAAGGCACCTCCTTCTGGCTATCCTCCAGAGGAAGGAATGGGTTTCAGTGGCTCTTCAAAGGCCCCTAAGGTGCTTGATCAGTCGGAGGGCAAAGACTGACCATTGTTCCTTGGACGTGTCATGCTCCGATTCCGTAGGGGGTCGATCGTACTCGCTTGGGGCCTTGCGGAACCGATCGTCCTCGCATGGACGTAATGCCGTGCAAGTCTAAGCTGCGCTTGTACAAGGCTAAGGCTTGAACAAGGACAAAATAAACTATTCAAGATAGAAGAAGCAGCACAACATATACAGAAAAGAAAAGAACACAATGACATAAGAAAACAAGGTCTTTATTGATAATCAAGAAGTGTTACAAGCGGCCTTGGCCGAGATTACAATTCGCTCAAGCTCTCTCTCTCTCTCTCTCGATTACAATGGCATCGTTCCATACATTACATCCTTTTATACATAAGTATCTCAAAATATCTCGATGCGTCTCAAGGCATCGACTCCTGATTTTCGGCTTCTGAGGATGAGGATATGCTATTGCTTCTTTGAACAATCACCTGCAAACAGAAATGGTGGGAGGTCAGCACTTTGGAGAAAGTACTAGTGAGTATAAAAGCAACGAACATAAATAATACTCTCTAAAACCAACACTAAGTAAGCATGTGATAAAACATTACATTACTAGTGATCTTGCTACTTTTATCTAGGTTTATTTTATGCAGTACATGATCATAGTCAGTTTACTTCTTTCGAAAATATATCTTTGAAAACAGTTTGCACATTCAATACATTCAAGCATTTTTGTAAGGACAATGTTCTATCGTGCAGTGTGCAACATGTATCGTGAGCCATAATAGTCGATTTCTTTAGGAACAAAAGCAGTGATCTAGTGGACCATTCATCTTATACAAGAGGGGAGCAGCGTAATCAAGTGAAACATGCAAGTCTAGGAGCAATACAAGATAGTAAGCTAAATCAATGTATCACTTAAGTAGTGATTCTTATCCCTCGCTGAACGGTTATCCCTGCAACAGACATACAAGTTAGCAACAATTTGCATAAACATCTAAGTACTATTTCCTGTTCGTCTCTGCATCAAGCAGTTAGGTATGTAAGAAGGCTATCCTAGCATGCGACCTAACTATATGATGGTCTATGGAAACCCATGATTAGCAGTTGGGACGTTCAAGCCATCTCACTAATAGATTGTCACCCTTCCTTCATCACGAGGTCTTCAAGCCTCAGGGTATCCTGTCCTCTCCTAGGCCGAACAATTTTCAGTGCCCCAGGAACCGATCGAGAGGTTACGTCCTTGTGCACAAGTTTGTCCAGACCGATGCATAATGCACTTCTATCAGATAAAATATAATGCAAGCAGGCAATAATCAAGCAGACTCTTCTATATTAACTCTTCTTATCATCAGTCTATATTGATGTACGGGACACGTAACCATCAATCATCTTCGATTCAATCAAGCGATAGGTTAAATCTTCTTTCGTTTCAATTGATCGATAAGTTCAATAGCACACAGTACGAGTTATTCATACAATTCTATCTTTAACAGTTCGATATAAGGAAACATGCAAGCGGAACATATTATAAGCGAGCACGATAATGATTCTATAAATCTAGCATGCAATTTCTATCTCTTGTATTCTAAGCATGTAATTCTACCTTACCATAGCAATGAAACAAAACATGTTCAAGCAAACTTTCTACTCCATTCCTTAGTATGACAGGGGTTCATTCTAACTTTAGCATACAAGAATGGACAAGTTTATGACATCTTATTACTCTTCTTATTAGCATGGCAATTGTTCGTTTGATAGCTGTGTCCGTGTAACTTAGCATGCAATATTCTATTCTTTTATTTAGCATGGCAAGGTTCTTTTCAATGACAAGCATTACAAGTTCTCTAGTTAAGCATACAGGTTCTCGTTCTATCATTCTCATGCGAACATTCTCTACTTAGCAACAAGCATTATAAAAACTCAGATTCATTATTAAGGTGTGTAAGAATCAGAAAATGAAGTTCTGTCCACTCACCCAGATCAATCGTCTTGTGTTTCGATCGGCAAACTCTTCGAGAAGGATCCCGCTCGAGCCAGCAAAGCGATATCTCTTGTACATAGTGCCATCGCGGAGCGGAACACTACACGTCGTGCGAAGAAGCATGCCAAAATAGGTGGCATGTTATAGGTGCTGCTCTTGTTGTTGCTGTTGCACAGAAGGCTATTGGGTCGTCGGGAGTTAAATCTCTGAAGCAGATCCGAGGTGTAGACAGAGGGATGGGTCAAGCTCAGGGCGTTGGGATGCGTCCGACCAGGGAGGTGTCAGCGATACGGGTGGCATCAAGGAAGCATTGCCGCTGAACAGTCGAGGACCACGAAGGGTGATGCTGAACAGTCGCTATCTGCACAAAGAAGAGCATTTGTGGAGCTCCTCTATAAGGGATCTCCTTCGTTCCTAGGCAACATACCACGTAGTTGGACGTCCCTTTGTACCCCAAGGTTACCAAGGACAGATTCTGGCTAACGTTTGACGAACGAGTTATTCGGGAAAGGACTTGTTCGACGAATGTGTCTGAGGAAGAGTTAGGTGCTGTTTCCGCCGCGTGGAGGCTTACACTGGCCTTATACGTGATTGGGCTAAGTCCGTCGTATCTGAAGCTCCTCTGCTACATACGACGGGTTTGGCATCGACCGGGTCCTTTGAAATGTTCTCGAGAGAAATAAGGTTATTTTTTATCCGATTTGCTGTTGAGAATGATCTGGAGGAAGTTCTTGCAGGCGGCCCATGGCTATACGAGGGTCTAATGATTATTAAATGTCGGGTTCTAGACATCTCCTTGGAGAGAGACTTACTTGCGGCGGTTCCAGTCTAGAGTCGAGCAGTATGCAAGAATTTGTTATTTTCTACAAAAGATGGCGGGCTCTGTTGGTATTCCGATCTGGATGGATGGTCCGGTGGTTGGTCATAGTCGTCTTGCATTTGCATGCGTTTTGGTGGAGGTTTTCCTGCTAGTAGCCTAGACGTCTTCGATCTTTTGTCTCTTCGTGAGTTGGATAACAATCTTTGCTGTGCTAATCTTATGTGCCCTTGATTATGGCTTCTGATGAAGACAAATGCGTTATTGTTGATGTTTCTTCCTCTTCAGTCGACTTCATGATAGATTTACTACTCGCCACGATCTCTCTTTCCTGTGCAAAAAATTACTTGCAATTGTCCAGCAACAAATGTCTCCATCGCCACTTGACGGAGTCACCACCGAACTCCAAAGATCTCCAGTATGCCTCTTGGTTTCATAATGACAAATAACAATAAGATAATTGTTTAGTTGTTTAACTCTATGGATGCTCGTTGCTATAACTCTATTATGTCTCTGAAAACTGTCAAGTAAATTTGGATACTCGTTTGAACTTGAAGACGATTTCATAAATTTATTACATCTTTCACACCTGCAATATGGCCACACTTGGAGAGGAGTTACAGGAATTTGATGCCCTTTTCAACAGCCTTCTTGAGTATGGAATGTCTTTCAGCAGATCTTCTCCGATCCCGCTGTTACTTGCCAATAACGAGAGGGCCTTGTTGGGGTCCTTCTTTTGGCCCGATTACTATCTAGTTTTGAGGGCGTTCACTCACTGGTTCTCTCTCAGCACAACTCTTCCTCTTTGACGATCGTCCCGTCGTGTGCCTACCCTATCTTCTACCTCTGCCGAGTCTCTGTCAACTGCCCTTACTATCCGTGTCCAGTGCCCACGTGGTCACTTTCAATCTAGACGAGGCACTTCTGATTCTTTCTCCGGAGGCCGGAGTGTTGCTCGTGGGCTTCCTCCTTTATATGCTCGAGGTTGCGGCTGTGAGACCAAAGAGTCAAAGCCTGATAGTATTGATCCTGAGTTCCTTTTTGAACTGCTAATTGGTCAGAGATTGTATCACAGTTCTGTTTTGTATCGCCGGAGAGCAACAAAATCCTATTTTTCCCCCCTCTAATCTCTGTTTGCTTGTAGAAAATGTGTTAGGAGAGAATAAAGTTAAAATTTCTACTTAAATTACAAGTCTCCCATGTTATATTTTTGGTATTACTTTCTTGAATCCCCTGAACAAAAATTAGCACTCACTGAAGTTGTTTTAGAGTAACGAAAATTAGGGAATGAGACTATTGAGATTTCTCGAACAATATCATATACTATTCTTAACAGCTAACAATCAGGGTCTTGTGTGCTTTATTTCCAGGCTAACACTTGGTTATATCATATCCATTAACTAAATCCCCTAATTTGTTGACCATGTGCCTGTTTGGCAAATGGAAACTTTTTTGAAACTAAGAAACTAAGTTTCTTTTAGTTTCTAGAAACCATAGGAAACTTAAGTAAGTTTCCAATTAAAAACATTGTTTGTTTGATAGAAAGTAGAAACTTGTCATTTAGTGATAACATGTAATAATAAAATAATTATTTATATAGAGAGTTAAAGGTGAGTATTTGATTTTGAAAAGTAAAAAAACATTAAACAATTGGGTCATAATTGCTCCATATGAGTTTCCATGACTTTCTATCCATATGAGTTCCCATGACTTTCTATCCATTTGGATGGAAACTAGTTTACACTTTAGTGGTGGGCCTTACAAGTTTCACAATGCAATTTCCATTTGCCAAACGTGCTAGTAAATGGAAACTTGCACTAATTTCCTTTGGTTTCCTAGTTTCCCTTTAACTATCCATTTGCCATACAGGCCCTAACAGGAGAGCTAATACTTGTTATTGCATGCAGGTACCCCCTTCTGGAAATTAGTCTTGAAGCAGTTTGATGATTTACTTGTTAGAATATTGATTGCAGCTGCAATTATATCATTCCTTTTGGCATTGTTTGATGGTGAAACAGGCCTAGCTGCTTTTTTGGAACCTTCTGTAAGTGTCTTTAGGCTTATACATTCTAATTATTTTTGGACTTAAAACATTTTTCTTTAAGAGTGACTATATTAAATAATTTAGACATTTTTTTTAGTTTCCAGCAGAAGATAGGACATGTAAATAGTAATTATTGTTGTAGCTAATAACCATTAAAAGTTAGAAAACTTGTCACCTTTCTATGTTTCTGGAATAAGTAATAGTGTTTTCTGCTCAAGGTCGTCCGAGGCGCAAGGCGCACTCGAGGCGCAAAGGGTCCAAATCGCCCGAGGTGCAAGGCGCACTTAAGGCGCACACCCGAGCGATACGAGACGCAAAAATAATATATATATATTCACATCGGATTTCTACATTGATAAACATGTGTGCTTCAAATTCTCCCATGTTTAGGTTGCAATCACTTTGAATTAAGGGAGTGAGAGAGAAAACAGTAAAAAAAAAAGTACAACAGTTCAAAAAACAGTACAACTGTTAAAAAAATAGTCTAAATATGTTTTTTTTTTTCCACAAGATTTTCAAGGCGCGTCTAGGCGCGCCTTAGCAATTCCAAGGCGCTCGAAAAAGGCGCACCTTAGGTGCGCCTTAAGAATTGCGTCCCGCCTGGAGTGCCCTGAGGCGCTACCCTTGTGCTTAGGAGCAAAGCGCGCCTGAGGCGCGCCTTTGACTACACTGTTTCTGCTTGACAAATTTCTTAAGACGGACTTCATATAAAACTGTCATTTTGTAAGCATGCCAACTAGTTGTTGGTTTTGCTAGTTTACCTATTGTGGAATGCGATTAATTCTCCTATTTTGCTTATTTTCGACCTAGATATGAATGCAATTCCTTGTAGCGAATCTGTTCAGCTTTTTCTGTCTTAACTTGCATCAAGTTTAATGGAATTTGGAGGGTGACTCTATTGGCGCATGAGCTTAAACTATCTGACAACGATTTAGGTCTTTTACCTTCCAAGTGGCAGCAGGTCTTTTATGTTTCAAGGGAAGTCCTATTCATATGCCCATTCTTCCTTTGGTTAGAAAATTTTGCATTAACTTGATTGATGTCATAAGTTGTCAAGGTTTTTTCATTTGTTAACTAGAAATGAAAGAAAGAAAATTTGTTGCCATTTGTTCTGTGGAGAATCGTCATCTGCTAGACAGGGCAACATTTAATTATTTGTTATCTGGTTCAATGTTTTTTAAATTATGATCTATGCTATTATTATATTCTTGCAGTTACTGACAATCTTTCTTATTATCTCTCGTCCTTACTAGAATATTTTTTTGCTTTAAACTTTAAATAGGTCATCTTCATGATATTGGCAGCAAATGCAGCAGTAGGTGTTATAACAGAAACAAATGCTGAGAAGGCATTAGAGGTAACTTATATAAACTGCTACAAGGATCACCATGTAATTCTTTCATTTAGCTATTCCGTTTGGATTATAATGCTCATAAGCTTTTGCTAGTCTTGCATATACTCATTTTCTTCTCCTATAGAAGAATTAACCAATAAAATAATGATGCTAATCACTGTATCAAGTCAATGATTGCCTAAATCAATACATGTGAAAGATAAAGCTTATCGCATTGGATTGAAATTAAGTACAACGTAAAATGCATAAGCTTGTTATGATTAGGTTAAGCCACTACAATGATTTCCCTTTACCTTATTCACCTGCACATTAGTATTTTGATGGGTGACAATGACACATTTTTCTCGAAATACAGACCTATTATCCTATCAATATCTTCCAGGAAACTATAGAAGTACTCAAGGGCAGGAACTAGGAAACAAGAGTACCATGTAGAGTAAATGAAGGGAATTTGGAATATAGAGTTTCATTAGAGGAATTGACAGCCAAGGGGATCTGGGAATGTGCTTTACTTGATTTCATGTTTGTTACTTGATTATCTTATATTACCATCCCAAGCATGCAAATAACACGCTCAGCATGTAGGATAAGTAACATGAATAAAAATAGCTTTACCACATGCATTTGCATTTCTCTTATTCTCTGCATTATGATTGTACTTTTTCATACAACTTATCCTCATTGAGCATAAAGCATCTTGCAGTAATGATACTTTTTGTCGGGATTTGCAAAATAGATGGTTCTTACTTTCATACTGCATTGGTACTATGTCATAAAAAAGATAAGTACCAACTCTTGAGCCGTACTTAAGCTCTTAGTATGCCACTACACCGTATTGTTGGTTTTCATCTCAAATCTTATTATAATTTCTTCACAGTAGAGATGGCAACCGAATTTTAAATTATCTAAATCTTTTTTAAGCTGTTATGCACAGCATCACGATCTATCTTTGTAGGAATTGTGATCAAATGAAGCAACTAATTTATAAGTTGTTATTTAATTTTTTTTTTTAGCTATTTATGCAAATTATCACGATCTCTACTTTGTTACCTTTGTAGGAGTTACGAGCATATCAAGCTGATGTTGCAACTGTGCTACGAAATGGTATACTAGTTTGTTTTTAAGGTGTTTATTTAATGATGTCTATGTTTTATATTGAGGATAATTAGTGTATAAAGAGCGGCCACCTAGGACCCACCGGACATAAATTCCATGTAATGCATGCTTGGGCTATCTTTCCCAGATGCCTTGGCCGTCACTGATACTAAGAGCCTAAGTCTGATAGGCTTTCTTAGCCCACCTAGGCCCCATAGAAGTCCACCCAAGTTCCATCTTTATCTGTTGGGCATCTTTCTAGCATGCACAACTGATTTTGGAATACTGTGTGAAATATGAATCAATCAGGCCGTGTGTTCTCGGCTTCTTTCTTGGAAGAGCTACTTTTGAATTTCCAGTAGCTATGACTTTCAATTTATGTCTATTATTGTCTATCTCAACAAGATTATCCTCATTGCTTTCCTGATGATCAACATCGTCAAAATCAGGCATCACGACATTTGTTACTTAATTTTTTGTTTTTGTCCATATATTCTTTGATTTCTACCTCACATGTTCTGGGTACTTTGTACACTTGTACCACTGACCTGTAGCCTCCCACTTGGTTTTGATTTGCTCGAAATATTTCAACCTTCGTTATCTTGTTGCAAAATCTACACGTTTTTAATTTGTGCTTGGGTCGAACTATAAAAAGAACTCTGGAAACATTCTTTTTCTTTAATTTATTTCAAGGTGTCGCATTGGTGCCTCACTGTGTCATCCAAGATGTGCCTAGGAGGCGCTGCACAATGTAGCAATGTGTAGCCCTCGCTCCGCTGCACTCTGCTCTTAGGTGCACCTGTAGGCACACTTTTGACAACTATTTCCTTTTACCCATTACTTACATTTGTTCTATGAAGACATTCAAGATCTGTTACTAACTGATATGATTAAAATTCTGTTGACAAGGTAGATTCTTGTCTTATTCACGTGAAAGCTTATGATTTCTGCAGGTTGCTTTGCAATACTACCTGCTACAGAGCTTGTACCAGGGGATATTGTGGAAGTTGCAGGTTTGCCTAGAAGAAGAAAAATATATTAACAGATGAACACTTTTCCAAATATTTGGGTAATATGTATATAAATATATTGTTTCTGGTATTCATAGTTGGGTGCAAAGTCCCTGCGGATATGAGAATGATTGAAATGCTTAGCAATCAATTGCGTGTTGACCAAGCAATTCTTACTGGTACATGACTTTTCCTTCTGTGATGTATGTTTAATTTTATACTATGATGGTATGTTTCATTGCACTAACTGATCATACAATAGAGCCATGCAATAGTGGTGCTTCAATTATCTTTAAAACTTCAAATAGTGGATGTTAGTTTAATTGCTGGTTTATTTTTCAGTTTCTTGTTGCATGAAATTTGATTTCTTGTGTGAATAGGGTTGTGATGGAGGACTGGTTCATTGGATTTGAGTTTCATGGGAGATTATATCTAATTTGGTCTAATTTGCAACATTCAATTATTAGGTCTATTTTTGGGTATACTTGTTTGGGTGCATTTGTTTTAATCATTTATACAAATGGTGCACGTGATAAGCTTAGTTATATTTGATAGCTCTTATTAAAGATTGGTTTTATTTGGTAAGTTTGACTAGGATTGATTTCTTGATGGCCAAGGATTCTAATACTATATAGGGAGTTGAGACTTGATTTGATTGTTGTATGAAACCTTGCTTAGATATCCTTCTTAATACCCTACATGGATACACTAGACCTTGGGCCCTTCATTTTCCATCTTTAAACCTTCTGTATCACTAAAAATCCCCTTGTTCATTGCTGCCTAGAATTGAAAATTATTGACAAACCCCCCTAGAATCCAAATCCAAATCCAAATCCGAACACTGAAAACCCTAAAACTTTTTTCTCTATCCCATTGCACCTAATACCAGATCATTGGAACCCCAGAACAAAGACTTGGGAAGTATGGAATACTCAAGATTTGGCTTTTTCGAAAAGATTACTTTGACTTTGCAAATTATTTTGTAAACCTAAACCATTATTTTGAAATTCAGTTGTCAATTCTAAGTATCTATAGGTCATATTACTGTGAGATTATTAATAATTATTGCTCTATAATTAGGTTTCCACTAAATTTCATATTATTTTTTTGAGTTGACCCATATAGATTGCTTTTTTAGGTTTTGTCCTGCGTCAGGTTGTACATTATTAGCAATGTGGTGAATATGTTCAAAAACTCTAGCAGGGACTGATACTACTACTTATAGTTAGTGAAAGACATGCAGATGATATGGCTTCTGAGAGAGAGATTAACTTCTTATACTAATTCCTAACTTGTATGATATTAAATTGCATCTCAGAGAGTAGACATCCTGTGTGGTCATGTGTCCCTCTTTTTGACTTTTATATGGTCCAGTCATACCTTAAAACTGAATGTTGAAAATTCCCAATACATTAAGAGTAACTGATGAATAGATGAGGATGTGTACCTGAAGGTCCTACTCAGAGTAATACCTTTCCTTCTCATTAACTTTAATAATGATTCACCCATAT
Organism: Iris macrosiphon; assembly: GCA_036927795.1. NCBI lineage: Eukaryota > Viridiplantae > Streptophyta > Magnoliopsida > Asparagales > Iridaceae > Iris > Iris macrosiphon. The sequence continues at coordinate 138,866,251 of JAYESA010000005.1, forward strand.
TGATTAACTTGAAATTATATAGATCATGAATGTTTCATCATCCAGAGGGGTTACCCCTACAACATGTGTTGACTTAGCTAAGTGCAATGTCTGACGACATGGTCAAGCCATTACTGTTCTCTACCTTGGTAAGTAGAGCTGGATGTTATGCTGTAATATAGATTTTCATGATGCAGTGAGCTAAAATATCCTCTACTTCTCACAAGTCACAATTGTTATTTCTTGTTGTGGGACATTTACATACTTTTAATAGATAACCGACTTGGGTGGCATTGCTTATGAATGTGAGGTAGCTTTTTTCTTTTTCTTTTTCTTTTTCAGAGAACTTCTTTGCATAACATGGTGTAATTTCTTGTCATATCAGTAGGATAAACTTCTTAAGACGATGTTTCAATCTGGAACTTGTTACAAACTTAGTTTGTCATCCTGAAAACTACTCACTCAGAAAATAATCTGTTCTATTGTGAATAACACAATATACATTCTGTTGTCAATGAGAAATCTTATATGTTAACCATATATGTTTTTTTTTCTCATTGTAGTGCCTTCACATAATTTTGATTTCTATTGACGGCAGCAGTACATTTGGAATGCTTTCTAGTTCTATTTTTAAGAGAGGGAGTACATGTTGGTTCTTTTTTGGCTGCTATTTTTTTTTTTGTAACTATTTTTTTTCTCCAACTTTTATGAAGAAATAAATCTTTTGAGTTGAGGCTAGTTGTTTTAGTTATTAGGAAACAAACAGCACCGAGTATATCTCTGATTCTATATATTGATTTAGCTTTCCTCAACTGAAGTATGCTTGCTGTCTACCTTACATCGCGAGTAGATCTTTTTTCTGAAAAGAAACGTTGAGTATCATGAAACTAATGCATCAGCTGTGTAGCGTGGCTAGCCTTGCTCTTCTTTAGTTCATATACTCTTTAAGAAACCCAAACTATTGATATTAAAAAGAAAGAAGGAAAGAGATAGGTTATGGTCACCGAAGCAAGCTTATTTAGGTGATTTTTTAATAAGTCTGCAAACATAAAAGGACCTGTTGGAGTAGTATTGAGGGAAGACAGTCAACCACGGTGTCATCTATCAGGGGCGTCTTTGGGAGCTAATTATATGTTTGCACAGTCTTTTTTCTCCTCAATGCTATCATGATCTAGGCCTTTTGTGAGTTCATCTTGGTGTTCTCTCATATTCATCTCTTTCGTATGTTTTTTGCTTATCATCAAGTCACGCTGGTGTTTCGATTGTTTGATTGTACATGGATTTTGTAGTTTGCAATAAGTTTGCATTCTCAAGTTTGTTTGTTTGTTTTTTGTTATGTTAATTGACTTTAATGAGAACAAGGTTTCAAGGATCCTTTATTAGCACGGGGTACAAGTTACATTTTTATTTAATATCCTTATAATTGTAAGGTATCTGAATAGAAGTGGATCCTTTATTACCTGACTGGCTTTCTGGATTCATGTACATCATAATTAGTTTGTTAGACGGAACTTCATGTCTTCATTGACTTTATTATGGCATTAATTAGGTACGAAACATGGTTTCTATGAATTAGAAGTCATGATCCACCATGGTTTAAAATGTTGGAAGATAATAGTAGCTAGTGTTCATATTGTACCTGACTGTGGTCAAATTGGTACATAACTACACAATAAATTGGTATTATGCAATACCTATGGTATGTGGCAAACAATAGAAAATTTCGTCTATTTGGGGTCCATTACAGCCCAAATTGACCAAAATTAGCAGAAACTTAACAGAAACGGCCCAGAACTTTTTTGTCCCAAAATTGGCATGAAACGATCCCAAACTTCCGACAAAAAAACTGATTTGACTGGAACTTCCTAAAAGTTTGCTGAACTGACCAAAATGTTGACTTAATTTGGTTTTACTGTCATTTTCATCTTTGAAAGAAAATTGAAGCCTATATGTGATAATTTGCTATTTATTTATCATCATGGTTCAAACAATCAGCAGATACGGGCACATATTGGTCGTTATGAATCGTGTTTGAACATATCTGCTCCGAAACTAGCTGAAAAATGCAGTGTTGACTAGTGAAGCTTATGATCGGCCTTCTTATAAGGGTTGGTAGGTATCGATCAAGTTTCCACTGATGCATGTCCACTGATACTAGCAAACTTGATAAGGTGACATGAGGGTACAAAGCCCCAAAAGGTCTAGATGGGCCTTCGTGACTAAAATTTTGGGTGGGAAATAGGTAAGTTAATACAAACTTGTAGTTACGATTAGGACTGTGGTATGGTGTGGCTGTGTTGGGCTCTTATCTTTTGTTTGTACCTGATGTTATCTTTTGGACTTTGTTCATTGACGTGATCTCATGTTCTTCAATGATATTGATAATATTAATACCTAAACATAGAAGTTGAATTATCGTCGGAGTCATCGACAGCTCTCTCACCCATTTGGCAGAATTATAGCAGAATTGAGAAGAGGAGTCAATTTGGAGACTAGTCAGAATTAGGATTATGGCTCTCTTTCCTATTTTATTTCATGTGGTTGTGGTTGTGGTTGTGGTTGGGCTTGGAACTGATCATATATTTTCTTGTTAATATGTGGGTTGAGTTCAAACTCGCGGTAGAAGTAGGTGGTCTGTGAAGCTCAAGGTGGGCACCTCATGAACAATCCACCTAAATCCTTGTTGCTTAGGCACCAAGAAGCTCGAGACGCCTAAGGCGGTGCGGCGACCACTTGTTTAAAAGCTTGGATTCTAGTTGAAAACATGCTGAAAATTTATAAAAAGAGAAGAAAGAGGAGAGCAGTGAAACAAAAAGAAAAGAAAAGAAAAGGGAGAATGCGATCTAATACATACCTTAGCCAAGGCCTCATCACTCCCATTGGCTGTCACATCACCGTCATTGGCCTCTATAACTCCCACAGGTTCAGCCGCCACCTCCAAAATATCCATTGGAAGCATTTGAGGATAGGAGTGTTATATCAACCATTATAAATGGGTTCCTAGCACAGTTTGGTTTTAGACCCAAAATCCAGTTAATTGATAGCTATTAGATCGTATTTAAGTTATATGAGTTCAGGTTAGTTTGGTTTAAGACTCTAGAATCATTTAACTTATAATCAGATATAAGTTATAATAGTTTTTCTCTGACTTATAAAGAATCAGAAAAAAGTTAGTTTGGTCTGGTTCTGTTTGGTCCTAGACCTGAGACCCATTTGATTATTAGAACATAAGTTATATGATCTTGGTTATCTTTGTTCTAAAACAAAATCATTTAACTTATGATTATTGATCATAAGTTATATGATTTTCTGGGTCATTAACCCCTCCGTAAACCCACATAATCTATCAAGCCATGTTTGGGAAACTTTGACCGACTTCATAAATCCGGTAATCTGACAATTAATAAGGAGAGAGATTGGTGTAGCTTATGGATTCCCGAAAATCAAATAAAATTAATGATGCCATAAGGTTTAATTTGTGGATTTATCATGCACTAATTCTCAAGTGTTCTTTTTGAGAATTTATTAAGTATTTTAGTTGTGTGTGGATTTAAGTAATTCTTACATCATAAATTATTGTTTTTTCCCCTTCAAATCTGTTAGTATTAGTGTTGTACTGTTGTTATATATGAATATTATATTATTGAAACGATGAAACCACCAATATCTATATTTATTGAGGTGGCCCAATGCTATACCAAAACTGAGATTTTGAACCTTGTTATTGTGTTATCATTTCATAGCCTTCGTGGAAATATGCAATTATTCACTGAAACCTAGATAAAAGATGCATAAATTATTTATAAAATTATGTTTAGACTTTAACCTTTGTTTGTAATAATAAAGTTTTAATTTTATTTTGAAGTTTCAAACCTTGACAATCCAGTAGCCCATCAAGAACTGTCGGGACGGCCTAGATCGGTGATATCAATACTCGTAGAGTGGTCCAGTACCGATACTATAATGTGATTAATCTTACATGCCATTCCTGAGAGTGCCATCATTAGATTCAATACCTTATGTTGCTTCTTCCTCTTGATCTATAATATATCATTTGGGTTTAGGCTACTATGCCCTTGTTATATGCTTTCATGTGTTAAACCTGATTTTTTGCCTAAGATTCCTACTTGCATTCAACATAACACATTTCATCAACTCGTACATAAACATTTATACTTTCTGCTTTTCAACTTGTTGATCCCTTTTTGTATATAAGACTACTTTGAGATTGATTTGTCAGTGAAGGGGAAAATTGTTTTTCGTAATTGGATAAGGGCATTATGGATGATTGTGATTTGAGTATTAGTTCTCATATTTTATAGATCTTTTGAGCAATTTGTGATTATGGTCTTTCTACCATCATAAATGGTTCTATTTAAATTGACACTATGCCTTGGGCCGTGGAGCATTGATATTATATTGTTATGTTGTGTAACAACTCTACTCATTGGATTAATTTTCATTAGGGCTCCACTCCAAATGTATAAAGGATACAGAAAGTGATTATGACAAAAATAGGCAAATAGATAATAGCTAGCAGATGACGTCTGGTGATACATCACTAGAACAATCTAGAAAGGGAAAATAATGCACATTCTTCTACATATATCAAGAATATTACTTCAAATTAAGTTTGCAACAATCACGTTTGATCTTTGATAGTTAAGAGGACAATTTTGTTAAACGGTGAAAGCAAGAATAGTAAGCTAGCTTGTTAGTTCAAAATAAAAGAATAACAAGTAGTTGATAGTTCCATCCTCAAAGAATAGACAACTAGAGTTCAGGGTCGTTGTTTGTTCAAAAGTAGTTGTTAGTTCAAAAATCGACAAAAATAGACAACTAGAGTTCATGGTCGTCCTAAAAGAAAATCTTCATTGTGCTACTTCACTATAAGTATAGAGTGAATAGTCCATTCTTGTTTTTGTAGAAATGATGAAAGACTAGTGAGCACTTAAACGTTTTGTGCAAGTTCTTTTGATGTGGGACAAAGACCAAAGTAAATTGACACCCTACGTGAGGATATGAAATTTAGGGAAAATTAGACGCAAAAGCTTGAATAAATTTGTGAAGAATAAACTATTATTAATTTATAACATATAATTCTAACAGAAATGCAAAAAAAGATGACATTTCGTATTAATGGATACTGTGGTGCCCCGTTCCCCCTATTCGTGGAGCGCGGCTAAGAAATACAAACGGTGTTGTTCGATCGGGATAGATTGAATCAAGAACTCATCCTCGTTATGGATTTGCTTCTTCGGAATCGATTTCCATATTCAGTGGACCGTGCCCCCAGGATCGACTTAGCGGCAGAGTCAGGAGGGACCTCTCCGCTGCATCTTTTGTTGCCTAGTTTTCGTTGTCGCTTGTTGCTTTCGTACCTTGAGTTGGATTTTTGGATTTGCTTGCTTTTTCTTGAACGGTTTCGATGGATTTCATTATTTTCGTTCGTTGAACTGCACTTCAATTCCAATATGGGAAAGAGTGGATGAGGTATTGATCAGCTGTTCGTGGCAATGCAGGTGAACGAGCAGTAGACAACGCACGAGCAGAGTCCTGAAGCACCTCTTTCCTTCCCCCGTCCAACAGACTTGTGAGTGGCTTACATTCAATTCAGTTGGCCCTTTTTCCAAGTCTTCACACATAAAATCTTGTATTCTTGCTTGCCCCGATCAAACGATACCAAGTAATAACTAAAAGATGTTAAGATAAAAAGGAATAGACTTGGATTATTTTGCTTGTCAATCAACTTGTGAACGGTTACTTTGTTGCGTGCTAGCTCGTTTAGAATGTTCATCATATGCTTCAATTTTAGTTAGAATATATGTTTCTTCTATAAATTGTGCTATGCATATAGAACACACTTTGCTATGCGATATATTGATCAGAAAGACTATACAAAACCGTTTATGCTATGGAACTTGTATCGTGCTTAAACTTAATGAATGTCGTTTGATCACGGACAACTTGTGCACAAGGTTTTGCGGTTTCGCGGACGGTCGCTGGGGCACTGGGATCGATTCGGACGGAACATATGGATTAGTCGAATGTTAGAGGAAGAAATGGCATGCAGCGGGGCTTGCCACCTGCGTTGCATATCATTTCCGTCCCGTGACTATAACTTGTCCTTTCGTGGCATTAAGCCAGTGATCCTTCGTATATTTAAACCTGTGCAAACTAACTTGTGTCTTCGTGACAGGGAAGGACATGGTAAGTACTGTGCAGGTGGTTCAGTCGGGCAGGTAAATATCACCGAACGGTGGCAAGTTCATTTCAGTAGTTTATATATATATATATATATTGCCTGCTTGTAAAATAAATTAAGGCAAGATAGAAAGACCACAAATAATATGCATGCTTCATATAAACAACGTGTTGATTGGTATAGTTGGGTTAGCTTGCCTTCACCAATACGTTTCGATGTACTGACCCTCGTTGAAACAGGTTCCCCGCACTAAGGAGATTCGAGCGAGGAGCAGAAGTCAATCCCCGATCCAGTCCAGTTGTAGGCGCGTCCTGAGCGTGCCATCTTTTGAAGCAATTGTTGAAGCAAGGAGCTAGCTACTTTAGAACGTAATGCAGCTCCGTGGAAAGGCCATCATTCCACCAGGAGGTCTTTACATTTTGAAGTTTTAGTAAAGGGATGTAATGTACAGGACCGCTATCTCATTTTGTGTCAATATTTTGTAAGCCAAGAGGCAACCTTATGACTCAGTTCAAGAGTTTGTAATAGATGTTCATTATCAATAAAAGACAACTTTTTTATGTTTCAACTTGTGTTTCAATTTATCTGCGTACTCTGAATATGTGCTCGCTATGCGAAAAGAAATACCTTAGCCTTGTGCGGTGCGCAATCTAGGCCCGCACGGCGTTACGCCTGGGGGACGACTATCGATTCTACGGAATCGGGACGTGACATGTTGGTATCAGAGCACACCTTCAAGTTCCTTTGACCCTCGTATTGGAAAAGTTCCTTTAACAAATCCCTGTGCGAACTCTTGAACTCGTTAGGCCAAAATGAGATACGTTCATGCAATAAGTCTATAATACATTATGATCCTGATGTAATTTACCTTCTTTTGAAGGAATGGCGCAAGCGCAATCCTCAGCGCCAGCACCGCGTGAGACACAAGCCCAGGAAAGCAGTTCCGGCATTTTGGGAAGTTCTCGGAGCCAAAGAGCTATGCCTCGTGTTGACCCCATTTAGCAAATGGTGCGGATGGTAGAGGCTAATCAACAAAGGGAGAAGGCTCGTTATGAACGGGCCGAGAAGCGAGCAGAAGAAAGGCAAAACCAGTTTCAAGACCATATAGAAGCCCGATTTTCAGTCCAACAAAAGCAGGTAGATACCCTGCAACAGATTGTTCAGACCCTGGCCTCCAACCATTCAGCGGCAACAGCGGCGACTCCGGTGGAGCAACCAGCACTTGAAGTCGAGACGCCTCAGACTCCAAGGAAGAAGGATGTGACTGCCTTCGACTTTGGCGACTTCAAGAAAGTCTGCAACACGCCGTTCAAAGGGACCGAGGACCCAATCGCGGCTCTAGATTGGTTGGCCGAACTGGAAGACCACTTCAAACTCCTAGAGGTATCCGATCAGAAGCGCGTTGCGTGTGCCAAACTCCAGCTCCGTTTGAACGCGCACGACTGGTGGGACGTGCATCGACGATCTCTTCCAACAGACGATGATGAAGAGACGATTGCATGGGCTACTTTCCGTGGCACGTTTGAAGAAGAGTTTATACCCCCTCCCGTACGTCGTCAGAAGGAGAACGAGTTTGTGCAACTACGCCAAGGGAGCATGACAGTTAAGCAGTATTCCACCGAATTCAATCGGCTCGTCAAATTTGCCAGCTCCTATTTACCTGATGCAGCGAGTCGTGCCAGGAGATTCGAAGGAGGCCTGCGCCCTACTATTCACGCGCACGTAGTCGTTCCCCAGTACCAGACGATGCGGAAAGTCCTTAACCATGCCCTCTCCCTCAAACCGCAGTATCCTCATGTTGCTGCCGGAACTGTGTATACCTCCAATCACAAGCGCCAAAGCAACGAGAAAGGAAACACCGCTGCAAAGGGTCAAAACAACGGCGGTTCGCCAAAGGGAAATCCAGGGCAACTATGTTTCTTCTGCAAGAGGCTGGGGCACACCATCAACGAATGTCACCTTAAGAAAGGGTTATATTTCAACTGTGGTGAAAAGGGTCACTTGTTTAGGGACCGTCCGCTCCCCTCAAATCGCCGTCCTCAACATCCAAATCAGGCTAATGCACCTCAGGCCAATCGAGCTGCGCCTCAGCCAGAGCATCGCCAAGCTGAAGGTCGGGTCTATACAATGACACAAGAGGAAGCTCTGGCCTCCGACACCGTTGTGTCAGGTACTTTGCTTTTTAATAACATACCTGCACGTGTGCTATTTGATTCTGGTGCAACGCATAGTTTTATATCCACAAATTTTGCCGTGGAAAACAATATAGAAATGACTCCATTGTATCTAGACCTTAGTGTTAGCACACCATCAGGCACGAAAATACCTGTCCGTTCAGTATGCCAAGGTGGTTACGCCTGTATTGGAGGAAGGAAGCCATCGCTAGATGTTTTAGTTCTAGATGTTCGGGACTATGATATCATTTTGGAAATGGATTGGCTCGGCGCCTGCTCGGCAACTATTGAATGTGCAGAGAAATGAGTCGTCTTCCGCCTGCCTGGAGAAGCTGAATTTTTGCTACACGAGTAGTCCAACAACTAATGCGACCAGGGCCTGCATGGTGATTTTTGCGATGTCTGCTCGGCGAATGCTACACTCAGGCTGCGAGGGATTCCTAGCGTCGGTTCGGGACACACAACTGGACTACGCAAACGTTGAGTCTTCTTCCGTTGAGGCGGAGTTCCCTGATGTGTTTCCGAGCGAACTACCCGGCATGCCACCAGACCGAGAGATCGAGTTCACCATCGACACATTTTCGAATACTCAGCCGATTTCTAAGCCTCCGTACAGAATGGCCCTTGCTGAACTGAATGAGTTAAAGTGCCAACTTCAAGATTTGCTGGATCGTGGGTTCATCAGTCCGAGCGTGTCTCCTTGGGGCGCGCCTGTGCTCTTCGTGAAGAAAAAAGACGTGACGTTACACCTCTGCATCGATTATCGGGAGATGAATAAAGTCACTATCAGAAACAAGTATCCTCTGCCAAGGATAGATGATCTCTTTGATCAATTGCAAGGGGCAACGGTGTTCTTGAAAATTGATCTTCGCTCGGGTTACCACTAGCTGAAGATTAAGCCAGAGGACATGCCCAAATCTGCCTTCCGAACCCGTTACGGACATGCCTTTTGGACTGATGAATGCACCTGCTGCATTCATGGATTTGATGAATCGAGTGTTCCGACCATTCCTCGATAAATTCGTGGTCGATTTTATAGACGACATCTTGGTGTACTCGAAGAATAGGGATGAACACGCAGGACACCTGCGGATGGTGCTTCAAACCCTTCGAGACAACAAGTTGTATGCCAAGCGAAGTAAATGCGAGTTCTGGCTGGACAACATATCCTTTTTAGGGCACATTATTTCTGCGCAAGGCATCTCGGTTGACCCAAGGAAAGTAGAAGCCATTATGTAGTGGAAACGGCCGGAGTCAGCTAGCGATATTCGGAGTTTTCTTGGTTTGGCGGGTTACTATCATAGATTTATACAAGATTTTGCAAAGATTGCGTCGCCTCTGACTCAGCTCACTCGGAAGGGAGTAAAGTTCACTTGGACGGACGACTGTGAAGCTTTGTTTACGGAGTTAAAGCAGCGCCTCGTCTCTGCACCAATTCTTACCCTTCCGGACGGACCTGATGACTTTAAAATATACAGTGACGCGTCAGGTAAGGGATTGGGATGTGTTCTTATGCAACGGGACAAAGTGATAGCTTTCGCATCGAGGCAGTTAAAGCCTCACGAGAAGAACTATCCAACACATGATCTTGAACTTTCCGCAGTGGTGTTCGCGCTGAAGCTGTGGCGCCACTACCTTTATGGTGTACCGTACGAGATCTATACAGACCATAAGAGTTTGAAATATCTTTATACACAAAAGGATTTGAATCTTCGACAACGGCGTTGGCTTGAACTTCTTAGCGATTTTGACTTAATGATCAGATACACCCCAGGCAAGGGGAATGTAGTAGCTGATGTACTGAGTCGAGTGTTCGTTGGGAGTTTGGCTATTGATGACAGGCTGCGTCGGGATATAGAAGCTCTGGGCATTGCAGTACTAATCAGATACAAAAAGGGGGCGCAAGTGGCTTAACTGTGCCTCGAGCCTGACTTGTTAAAAAAGTCGAGTCCTCTCAGAAGGATGACCTGTTCCTGCAAAAGATACAAGGTCTTATCTCAGCAGAAAATGCAACCGACTTTGTGGTAGGCACGAACGGGATGATCCGAGTGAAGGGAAGACTGTGCGTTCCAGACGATGCGGCCCTCAGAAAGGAGATACTCACGGAAGCTCATTATGCTAGTTATACTTCTCATCCGGGTAGCACAAAGATGTATCGAGATCTCCGTACGACTTTTTGGTGGCACGACATGAAACGAGATGTGGCGCTGTTCGTGTCGTATTGTATGGCTTGTCAGAGAGTAAAGGCCGAGCACCAGAAGCCTGGCGGAGAGATGCAGAACCTCGCTATACCGGAGTGGAAATGAGAACATATAAGAATGAATTTCATTGTTGTCTTGCCAAAGACGCAACGGGGGAATGATGCCGTCTGGGTTATTGTTGATCGACTCACCAAGTCGGCTCACTTTCTGCCTATCAAGTCTACTTGGAGTGCCGACCGCTTGGCTCAGATCTACCTCAACGAAATCGTTCGGCTCTACGGTATGCCCGTATCTATAGTCTCCGATAGAGATGGTCGATTCATATCGCGTTTCTGGGAAAGCCTGTAGTCAGCAATGGGGACGAAGTTGAAGTTCAGCTCCGCCTACCATCCACAGACAGACGGCCAAACGGAACATGTCAACCAGATCCTCGAAGACATGCTACGACTCTGCGTCTTGGACTTGAAGACGAGTTGGGACTTGCATCTACCGTTAGCTGAATTTGCATACAACAATAGCTTTCAATCCAGCATTCAGATGGCGCCGTATGAGGCGTTGTATGGGCGGAAGTGCAGATCCCCGATCTGTTGGGACGAAGTTAGAGAACGGCAGATTCTTGGCCCGGAGCTCGTGGAGAAAACTGTTAAAAAAATTCGTTTGATCCGAAAAAGACTAAAGGTAGCTCAGAGTCACCAAAAGAGCTACTCAGATGTGCATCGACGTCCACTTGAGTTCTTAGAAGGAGATCGACTATTTCTCAAAGTCTCACCCATGCGTGGAGTCACCAGATTCGGAGCAAAGGGAAAGCTAAGTCCAAGATTCGTCGGTCCGTTCGAAACTGAAACAAGTTGCCTCAGTTGCATATCAGATTGTCCTACCACCGTCACTATCCGAAGTGTACGATATTTTCCATGTTTTCCAACTTAGGAAGTACGTGTACGACCCGAGTCACGTGGTGGATCTGGATTAACTGAATCTTAAGGCAGACTTGGCATATGTCGAACGACCTGTGCAAATTTTGGATCGAAAAGAAAAGCTGCTTCGAAGTCGTTCGGTTCCTCTTGTGCGCGTGCTTTGGCAAAATCACTCGGTCGAAGAATCCACTTGGGAGCTTGAATCTGAGATGAGAGAAATGTTCCCTTCATCGTTTTCTAGTGGTAGGTTCTATTCCTAAGTTTCGGGACGAAACTTCCAATTAGTTGGGTAGGATGTGGTGCCCCGTTCCCCCTATTCGGGGAACGCGGCTAAGAAATACAAACGGTATCGTTCGATCGGGATAAATTGAATCAAGAACTCATCCTCGTTATAGATTTGCTTCTTCGGAATCGATTTCCATATTCAGTGGACCGTGCTCCCAGGATCGACTTAGCGACAGAGTCAGGAGGGACCTCTCCGCTGCGTCTTTTGTTGCCTAGTTTTCGTTGTCGCTTGTTGCTTTCGTGCCTTGAGTTGGATTTTCGGATTTGCTTGCGTTTTCTTGAACGGTTTCGATGGATTTTATTGTTTTCGTTCATTGAACTGCACTTCAATTCCGATATTGGAAAGAGTGGAAGAGTTATTGATCAGCTGTTCGTGGCAATGCAGTTGAACGAGCAGTAGACAATGCACGAGCAATAGACAATGCACGAGCGGAGTCCTGAAGCACCTCTTTCCTTCCCCCTTCCAACAGACTTGTGAGTGGCTTACATTCGATTCAGTTGGCCCTTCTTCCAAGTCTTCACACCTAAAATCTTGTATTCTTGCTTGCTTGCCCCGATCAAACGATACCAAGTAATAACTAAAAGATGTAAAGATAAAAAGGAATAGACTTGGATTATTTTGCTTGTCAATCAACTTGTGAACGGTTGCTTTGTTGCATGCTAGCTCGTTTAGAATGTTCATCATATGCTTCAATTTTAGTTAGAATATATGTTTCTTCTATAAATTGTGCTATGCATATGGAACACACTTTGCTATGCGATATATTGATCAGAAAGACTATGCAAAACCGTTTATGCTATGGAACTTGTATCGTGTTTAAATTTAATGAATGACGTTTGATCACGAACAACTTATGCACAAGGTTTTGCGGTTTCGCGGACGGTCGCCGGGGCACTGGGATCGATCCGGACGGAACATATGGATTAGTCGAATGTTGGAGAAAGAAATGGCATGCAACGGGGCTTGCCACCTGCGTTGCATATCATTTCCGTCCCGTGACTATAACTTGTCCCTTCGTGGCATTAAGCCAGTGATCCCTCGTATATTTAAACCAGTGCAAACTAACTTGTGTCTTCGTGGCAGGGAAGGACATGGTAAGTACTGTGCAGGTGGTTCAGTCGGGCAGGTAAATGTCACCGAACGGTGGCAAGTTCATTTCAGTAGTTTATATATATATATATATATATATATTGCCTGCTTGTAAAATGAACTAAGGCAAGATAGAAAGATCACAAATAATATGCATGCTTCATATAAACAACGTGTTGATTGGTATAGTTGGGTTAGCTTGCCTTCACCAGTATGTTTCGATGTACTGACCCTCGTTGAAACAGGTTCCCCGCACTAAGGGGATCCGAGCGAGGAGCCGAAGTCAATCCCCGATCCAGTCCAGCTGTAGGCGCGTCCTGAGCGTGCCATCTTTTGAAGCAATTGTTGAAGCAAGGAGCTAGCTACTCTAGAACTTAATGCAGCTCCGTGGAAATGCCATCATTCCACCAGGAGGTCTTTATATTTTAAAGTTTTAGTAAATGGATGTAATGTACAGGACCGCTATCTCATTTTGTGTCAATATTTTGTAGGCCAAGAGGCAATCTTATGACTCAGTTCAAGAGTTTGTAATAGATGTTCATTATTAATAAAAAGAGAACTTTTTCATGTTTCAACTTGTGTTTCAATTTATCTGCGTACTCTGAATATGTGCTCGCTATGTGAAAAGAAATACCTTAGCCTTGTGCGGTGTGCAATCTAGGTCCGCACGGCATCACGCCCGCGGGACGACTATCGATTCCACGGAATCGGGACGTGACAGATACTACCTAACTTTGGAATGTCGTGCGGGTCGTGCCAGATCTCGATGATAGGTGATTTTGCACTTGAGACCCAATGCACATCGACGTTGGAGGTGGTGAACGCGATGATCTTTGGCTTCAATGCTAATGGACATCCGGACAACAGATCGACTTGGCGAGGACGCTGTTGTGTTGAACAATTTTTTACAAGCGGATCCATAAATAGATTGAATTAGGGAATGCACCTCTTAAGCATCTCAAACTAAATTATTTATTCATCAATCAACTCTTCATAGTTTTACTGGTGTTGTCATGCCTTTATATAGGTACGATAAAGCTAAATACATGATAAAGCTAAATAAAAAAAATTACATCCATAACCATATTTTGGGATAAGCCCAAAACAAAAATCAGATGACTGTCAAATTTTTTTTTTTCATCTTAAAAGAAAATCCAAAAATAATTAAAAAAATCCTAGGAAATCTAAATTGAATTGACCAATGGATGGTCCCACATCATTCTTCTCAGCTTCGAAAAATTCACGTCTTTGTGAATCATATAGGCGCTAAGTATGAGAATTACACTCTTGATGATGTGTCCCATATTGGTAATGGCAGAGACCTCTACTTCGACAGTGTAGTCAACATAGAGGGCTCCTAAAAAGACGATGGGACCTAGCATCAAGCACTAGGGACCTAGCATCAAGCTCCTGCTAACTGTCGTGGAGATGGAAGAGGCATGATGTCCACTAGAGAGCTAGCATCAAGCACCCCAATAAATTGTGGTTATCTAAGTGCGTCTAAAGATCTGACATAATATGGGGGCAAGTTCAGCAAAACGATCCTATTCGCAAAATGATCGTCCCTAATTATTATTTTCTTCAAACTATAACAACTATTCGTAACTATAGTAGAAATCTTTCTCAGGCATTGGATAAGTTCAAATCCTAAGAAAGTCTACTAGGTTCTTAAGTTCATTGGATTCATCAAATAGCCTATTAAGTTCTTGATATATAAAGGTCAAAATCTGTTCTTGGTTTAACTATAGACCCAGTTTGAATAATAGAAGTAATTTGTGTCTCAACTATAGTAGGTTCACTAGGTTCAACTAAAGGACATTTTATGAATATGGCCAACTCCTGTAGATAAGTTAAGTGAATGCTCAACTATATCCTTAGGGGGGCTATTTTCATTGTCGATACTAGTCTCTTCCCTAGCACCATCCTAGCACCATGATTGCCAAATTTAGCTTCTAATCTAGAACAACGTCCATCAAGTTTAGTATCAAATAATTATTAATCTTGTTAAACTAGTATTAATAATTAATTTTAATTTTTTAATTGCTCTCTTAGGTCTTTACCTACATGAAAAATATACTTGACATTGGCTCTGTTACCAATTTGACATGGGACAAAGACCCAAAGGAAATATAACACCCTAATTGAGGACATGTAATTTAGGGATTTATGGCAAATTAGGCACTAAATCTTTAATAAATTTATTAACAATTAACTATTATTAATTTACACAAATAATTATAACAAAAATGCGAAAAGATAATAATCGACTTGTAATTAATGGATCTCGAGGATGGGGGGCTTTTCCACTCTAGACCCAACTAAATGTTGACATCGGAGGCGATGAAAGCAATGGTGATGATCTTTGTCTTTGTTGCTAAGGTCTTGGGCACCGAGACAACCGATGAACGTTTGAGACAAGATTGACGTGGCGAGGACGATGTTGTGTTGAACAATTTTTGATGAGCAGATTGACAAACAAATTGAATTAGGGAAACTCATTTTTTTTATTCATCAATTAATTCTTCATATTTTTACAAATGATTCCATGCCTTTCTGTATGCACGAGCTGACTATATCATAAAGCCAAATAAAAGGATTACATCCAAAAGGACCACAACCATACTTCGGGATAAACCGAAAATAAAAATTAGACAACTATCAATTAAATATTTTAATCTAAAAGAATCCTAAAATAACTAAACAAAATCCTAACAAATCTAATTTGGACTTGATCCATGGATTGTCCTGCATCATCTTTATACCTTATTGTCTATTTTTTTCCTTCTAATCTATGCATATGGCTATGATTTCTTGCAGGTGCTTAAATTTGCATATCTAGCAAGTATAGAGCTAAACCTATATATATACCTTCATTTCTTTACGTTAGTTTATTCCTCGAGAAATTTTTCGACTTGAATTTTATAACTTGATTCTTTATATATTTTCAGGTGAGAGCTGCTCGGTTGCAAAAGATCTTGAACCCACTTTAGCTGTAAATGCTGTTTATCAAGATAAAACAAACATCCTATTCTCTGTAAGATTGGATCACCAATCTCTTAATATGATATGTGAAATCTATCTTAAGAACATTTAATTATTTTCCAATTATTTTTTTAAATGTTAAAGAAATGATAGGATTTAGATATTTCTCCAGGATAATAAAGTGTATGTTTATAGCATAGTTCGCACTATCGACCGATACCGATACGTATCGGCCGTATCGTATATCGTATAGGTTTTGGCCAATCCAATCCCAACTGACCCTTACCGACCAATACCAATATTGGGACTCTCTTTCCCGGTCAATTAGGTTAAGAAAGAGTTGAAAGAAAGTTAAAGAGAAACGACAAATATTGGCCGAAACCTACATTGGTGAGCAAGTAGCAAGTAATAGTACCAATTTCGAGTAAATGATTCATCATGTTGAATATTATTCCAATTTCTATTTAAAGATATAGAGAAAATAACACAATTATATCTGAATGCATCAAAAGAATTTCTAGTTTTTTCAAATAATTTTAATTATTTTTTGGCTTTCCTAAAATGAACTCTGAAACTATGATCCAAAACCGCCAATACCAATGCTCATAAGAAGCGCCAGAAATGAATTCGGATACTGCGAACCCTGGTTTATAAGTAATTTATGCAATATTCATGACGACTCCTGTCTCTCCCCACAATTTGTCATTCACTCTGTTATCACCATTCTGGCTTACATCATTCTTATGCTCCATCTTCCTGTTCTGCTGAACCCCTCTCCTCGCTCCTTCCCTCTTTACACCTTCAAAGCAAAGCTGTTCCTCCCACTCTCCAAGAGCACTCAATGGCAACCCCACTACCCTGGGCTTCAGACTCAACACTGATTGCTCTCTTCTTAACCACAGAGCTAATGCGACCGGTATTGTTAGGGACTCCCATCATTTTTGGGCTTAAATTTCCTCTAGGTTCTATTGCTACCCTTGAAGCAGAACTCCTTGCCCTCCACTTTAGTGCTCCAATTTGTTTCAGTAGACAAATCCCAATCTCTAGTATGGAAACTGAGACTCCTTCATACTTCACAAGCTTCACACCACCAATGCCACCCATAGGTACATTATATATCATATAAAGAACCCTGACGCTTTCCCTACCTCCTCACATACAAACCCTTCTCACCATTAGAGGGCAACTCAGCTCTTGAAACCCTTCCAAAGTCATGCCAGGGCACATTCTCCCCCAGCGTTTCTTCCAAGCCACCCGACTCCCTCCTGCAGTTTCATAAGCTTTGCAGCGAGATAGGCTCAGGCCTCCACCCTAGTTGTTTTTGTTTCTTTCTTTTGTGCTTGTAGGGGAATAAACCATATTCCTCCTTGTAGGGGCATGGACTGTCTCCCTTCCATCTTCCTTCTTATCTATACCAGGGGCCCCAGTTGATATGGTGGTTTTGGAGAAGAAAGAAAGGTAAATGATTTTTATCTATTTAAGCTATGTAAAATGCAATAGTGGCATAACTGTCCCATAGATTTGGAAACCTGTGGCTTGTTGTATCAGTTTCAATAACTTAATTAAAATTCTGGATTGTATAATATAAGGCACTTGGTCCCGTGAAGTTTATGCACCACAAGCAGATACCATTCAACATGAAGTCGATCTCTGGTGATATACCATCAATAATATATTAATTCGATTGCTTGTGCTTCACTTTTTTCACAAAAATTGTGAATATGATTATTCTCTTGGAAACCTCGATAATCTTTTTATTTCTAGGTGTTGGAATAATATAGATATTTCACCCTCAAATCCTCACCACAAACTCTGCAGTTTTGGTGCAGTGACATGGGCTTTACCATGGTATCAGAACAACCCATATTCAATCTCTCAGGTGCACATTTTAAGTGGATTCTATGAAAGAAAATTATACACCTGCATGAATCCATCTCTCAGTCCAAAATGGCATTCGACCTGTAGTGGGCGTGTTGGAATAATATAAATATTGAATCCTCAACCCTCACCACAATTTATGTAAATATTGAATCCTCAACCCTCACCACATCTGGAGTTGTGGTGCAGCGTCATGTAACTTTAACAATATAGAAGTTTGTCTGAGATAGTGAATGTTTGCCTGAAGCTGATGCGACTTTCTGAATGAGTTTGTTTCCGATTGCATAATGCATCAACTTCTAACTTATCATTTTTACAAGCCTCTTAAATTTTCCTTTTCTAGTTCATGAATGCATTTGATGATTAGATAGGTATTTGATATGTTTAAGAGTCCTTCCACTGCACAAATAATCAAATGTTAGTCAAACAGGGAATTTATTCTCTGCTTACCTGTTTCCATTTTTAGATGGTGATTAAAACTTGTTTTCACATCCAGGGTACTGTTGTGGTGGCTGGTAGGGCGAGAGCTATTGTTGTTGGAATAGGCTCAAATACTGCAATGGGTAGCATACGCGATGCGATGTTAAGAACAGAGGATGTAAGATATTGAAGTCTCCATTCCATGCAATTCACTTGTGTACTGCCACATTAAGATGAACTATTTCATCAGTTTCTTGTCATGTATCTTTCCAATTATTTTTTCTTAAATCATCTATGCTATAAAAAAAGCATCCAATAAACTATGCCAATTTACTTATCTGCTAATTGTCACTTTTTTAAAATCAATATTCTGGTTTTGCAGGAAATTACACCTTTAAAGAAGAAGCTCGACGAATTTGGTACATTTTTGGCCAAGGTATTGCCAGCCAATT
The DNA here is from genome assembly GCA_036927795.1 of Iris macrosiphon. Lineage (NCBI taxonomy): Eukaryota > Viridiplantae > Streptophyta > Magnoliopsida > Asparagales > Iridaceae > Iris > Iris macrosiphon. The sequence goes on from JAYESA010000005.1 coordinate 138,884,831, forward strand.
CTTATCTTTTCCCATGGAAAAGATGTCATCTGATCCCTTGATTATCTTGGGCTTTGTGTAAAATCTTACCTGCTGATGCCACAAATTTACGATAAAAGGCTTTGGTCTTATTGTTGTTGTTTTAGTGTACAACTCAACTTGAGTGCAATTTTTCCTGAATATGACATAAACCTAACACTCTCTTGCATGGCTTGTATTCCACATTCCCGCATGGAAAGTAACCAGATATCTACAAAGTTATACTTGTACTTCGAAGATACTTGTCAAAACCCTTGATTGGGTTGAGTAAAAATTGCAACACTGCACAACTCTGATGAATTCAAGGAAGCCTAAACTTCTGTGTAGGAAATTTAAGGTTCTTCTTTACATGGATCTTTCTTGTGGTTCTCATTTTAAGTGAATCTTTCTTGGATTAGTTGTTTTTGTGCAAATCGATTCCCTTTTCTTGTGATACCTCACCTGTATGTGCGTTGTCATTTAGTGAAACTCATGATCTTTTGCGAAGAGAGGACTCTTAACTTTTACTAAGAAGGAAGTAACCTGTTGTACAACCCCAAATCACTCATCAATTTCTTTCAACGGAGGAGCTTCTTTTGATGCTTTTGTCTTATTTATTGTTTCAAATGCCATTATAGACACACTTACTGTGCATACCCCCCCCCCCCCCCCCCCCCAACAACACACCCACACCCACCCACCCACCCCGCAATTGTGAAACAAACAAGAATTTATGTGATCTAGGTCACATACATTGTCAGAGCCACATAGCCAACGATTTGGCATGATGCATCTCATATCCAATAACAACCAATGTGTAACTATCAAGTGGCTTAATAGCCACATCACTGCATTGTGCATTCTAGTTATCCTTGACATGTATATCCTCACCGCACTTACCACACATGATAAGGAGTGTCTCATCTTCCACATCCAACTTGATATCAACATACAAACTGCAAGTATTTAGATGTGATGTCAGTTTACCTTTTTTCATTCAAAGCTATCTTATGATACAACTTGCTTGAAAAACTCTTGGTCATGTGCAAATTACAAAATATCATGCAAATGTACAATGTTCACACAGACTTTGTGCATAACATCGTTTGCGAAATACAACTCAATTGTTCCAATAGCTGTTAGATCTATGATCTTGCTCTCTACTTGGAATCTGGGATATCTCCTCGAGTTTCTTCAATTCTTTGAGCAACACCTTATGCAGACCTTCCTGCAGACCTTCCTTTGCAGAAATAATTTACCCTTCTTCGCCATAAGAATAAATTTCCTTTTGCCAAGGAACATCTTGACCTTGAACTACCTTGAACTAGTACTTGCAGTCGTCAACAATATGTTCAATCAACCTGTTTTTCCTGATGCTAATTTGTAATAGAAAAGATTAAAAAACATAACAGAGAAGCAAAAATACATACGAGTTAGACGGTTCGACTTTTTGCCTAGTTCCTATGCAGGCAAAGTGAGAAGTTGATGTCATACTATCAAGGTTTTTTAAGGGCAACATCCTGTGAGGCTCACCTATGATGGCTGTAATTCTGTCTTTGAAACCTGTGTGTACCTGATCAATCCTATGTCCAATTGCCGCTTTATGTAATTTTATTCCTTTCCTTTTTTCCTCTTCAACCATTTTAGTTTTCCTCTCAACCGCTCAATTAATTTTCATTTTCCTCTCTTTTTAGTAGTCTGTTTTTTCCCCACAAGGTTCTTCTTCTCTTATTTTGCAATTCTAGTATATATTTTTTCTTCTTCCAGAGATGAGGAGATTTTCTTTTCTTCCCGTATTTTCTCACATATCTTATTTTTGCACTTTTGTTTCCTTTCCCCTTTCTTTTGTATTGCTTCGTTATTTCCAGATATGTTCTGTTTTTAGTAATTTGCAGTAATTGTTGCGAATTGTGCTGCCATACAATGCAAGCAGTTAGTAATAACTTGTACTCTCTCTTTTACTCTATTATTTTGTAATTGTTCAATTCATTATAAATATATGTGGTGTTATTAATGGTGTATAGATGGTTTTATATATCAAATTCTTATATGGTATACTTACGTGGTTCATCTAATATAGGTTGTTTGACGGATGGTAGCTTTTGTTCTTATCAAGGTTTATTAAATGTACACCCTACACTAATTCAAATGCAGACACATTTTTGTCATTCAGTTATGTTTTTATGATGGTTGACCACAAAGGTAAAAAAATGTGTGCCCGACTGATCAGCCATTTAGTGGTTGGTTGGTTTGGACTGTCTAGCTGCCTTCATGGTGTTAATTGTGTTTGGATTTCTTAGCCAGCCCTATCTTAATGAAGCTTGACGCATCTATTTTTGGTAATTACTGTGAATTATTTGAGGATAAGCTTCAAAAGATATCTAGAACTCTTGTATTGGTTTGCAGATATTCATTGAAGTATAAAGTGTGAAAGAAATATACTTTTGTTTCTTTACTCTTGGCTTTTGGGAAAATCACTGTCACTGACTGGGCCATTTCTACCTAATGAAGTTTGGTGACATCTTTTTGACATCCTCTTTTTGTAATTTCTTGGATGTTTCTTACCTTTGATTATTTGAGGATAACCTTCAAGTCGATATCAAGCACTCTTGTATTGGTTTATAGATACTGAAGTATAAATTGTGAAAGCAGTATACTTATCTTTCTCTACACTTGGTTTTCGGGAATATGGCTTTGTCACTGACTGGGTCATTTCTACACTCTAGTTGAAAATTCACCTTCTTAAGCGAGTCACAACAATTGAATGCTTATGATAATGTTGCTCCTCTGCTCCTGATCTTTTGTCTTACAATAATAGTTTATGTTTTATCTTATGTGCATGGACACTGAGAAGATACAACATGATACTGAAATGGATACACTGATGCCACTTTTTGTGTGTCCATGCAGTTTGTCTTGTGTTCATTACAAAGCCAGCTAGGACACGACACATCTTAACCATTTTGTATATCCATGTTTCATAATTCACACCTTAAAAACTAGTATGTGGATGTACAATTTGTTGCACAATATATGTAAACCTATTTGTTATTGCTAAAATTGTTATTTGCTACCCTTTTCAGGTAATTGCTGGAATTTGTGTTCTTGTATGGGTTGTTAATATTGGTCACTTCCAAGATCCTTCTCATGGTGGCTTTATAAGAGGTGCTATCCACTACTTCAAGGTATTTATTATATGATGTACGTTCCTATTATGTCTGTGCTCTATAGCTAAGCTAGTTACGACAGTTATGGATAAGGAGATCTTAAGGAGATCTTTTCAAATACCCAAGGAACAGGAACTTATGCACTGTAGTTTTCCTCTCTACTTTAGTGCTTTCTTTTGGGTGGACTTTTGTTCTTTGGGATCAATTGAACTTGACCTGATATGGCCTGTTCAGGTCAAACTTGACCTAACCAACTAACTTACATGAACTTTAGCACAGTTGGTTACCACTTTTACAACATATGGCCAATTAACGTCAAAATATTGATAATCGAATTGTAAAACTTGGTTCGGACCATCCTACAAGTATCAGTTTTGACAGTTTTGTTGGGTTTTTGGTGGTTTTGAATCAGTTGATTTCGGTGGTCATGTGGTTTCGATATAAGTTTCAGTAGTGGTTCTGGCTGATACTGATCTGTGGTTTGATATCAATCAAAATTGTGCTTAAAATATGATTTCTCCTCAACTTATACAGCCAATTCTGTACTAGCCAACCAATATACGACCTGGTTTAAGGTACTTTTGATTCTGAATGAGAATGGTATTGAGTTTTATATTCAAAAAAACATGAAATATTCTGTGATATAGGAGTTTAAGTCTCTTCTGAACTCAATCACTGTTTTTAAGTTGACTTTGAGTACGATTTCTTCGTTGAAATAGGACAGAAATATTAAAACAATCCCCAGACAAATAAAATAGGTTATTTAAATTGATTGGAATTATTTACTTTGTGAGTTGAAGCTACTGAATATGATCCACTGGATATAGCTAATGACATTATTATGTTTTGGTTCTTGCAAGTCAATTGATAATTTAAAAAAGGGGAAATTTTGTACGGCTCCCTCTTAACTTTTCTGGTTGAGCACCCTATTGACAAGTTTTAATGTTGAAACCCCCTCCCTCCCTCCACCCACTTTATTCTTTATTTCAACTTCTTTTTAAAATAAACTGAAAGGACTATTATGCCCTTTAGTTTAAAACTCAAGTTGTGACCCACTCATTCTCTCTCTTATGAGCACATTTTAATTAAATATATTTATGAAATTATATGTTTAATTTCTATATCTCCAACTAAAACAGAAGGATTATAACCATTTAGCATTTTTTTAACCACATAGTCCTGTATGTAACCATTTAAAACTATTCAAAACAAACTATGACATTTCTAACCAACTATACCAAATTGTGCAAAATATAAGTGACCATCTAGATCTATTTATAACAATATGTTAACACACTAAAATTACAACGCAAAAGGAGTGATCTTCAATATATCTACAGTTTGTAATAATTGTCTTCGAGGGCGAGTCTCTCCCAACATTTTTTTTGCACTAAATGGAGGAGTGATATTCAATTTTTATTCCATCAACGAAAGAATTCACTCCCCCCCCCTAAAAAAACAAAAACACACATACCCACCCACCACCACCACCCAATCATGTATTGTGGAGATAAATGTTATATATCTAGTGTCATGTAATTTATCACTAGTTTTCAAAAATGCTAAAAATGATATTTTTCCACATGGTTAGAGTTTATTTTAAGTGATTATAATTGCTACAGTTGGTTAGAGTTGGTTTTATTTGGTTATAGTTGCTAAAAATAATTATAGTTGGTCTTTTTTGTCACATTTAGCTTTAATTTACTAAAATAAGCGTTAATTGGTTACTGTTATGTTATAAATGTTTCAATAACGTTTGTTGAGAGAGAGAAAAAAAATGTGTTACTACATGACAAAGTATTTAATAATTCAACTTTCCAAATCATAACAAATATAGTTATCTTAGATGATTCACATTACATAAATACATATATAAATTTAGAGTGGAAAACAATGAAGTAACATGACGAATGCATGCTTGACATCTTTTTAGTCCTCAGACAGACACTTCGCTTCTTGGTAAAATGGGAGAAGTTTGAGGATTATATGGCATGAAAATTTATCCCCCCGTTACCAAGAAGCGAAGTGTCCATCCGAGGACTAAAAATTGTCATGCATGGCATATCATCATGTTACTTCATTGTTTTCACTCTAAATTTGTATATTTATTTATTTAATGTGAATAATTTAAGATAACTATGTTTGTGATGGTTTGGAAAGTTGAATTGTTAAATACTTTGTTGTGAAGTGACATATATGTTATCTTCTCTCTCTCTCTCTCTCTCAAACCAAGAAACATTATTGAAACATTTATAACATAAAAATAACCAATTATAGCTAATGGTAGTCAATTAAAGTTAAATGTGTCAAAAAAGACCAACTATAACTATAACCATCTGTAGCAACTATAACCAAATAAAACCAACTCCAACCATCTGTAGCAATTATCAATTAAAATAAACTTAACCATTTAAACCCCGTGATGGACTTGAGAATGTGTACACCACTCACATCATGAGAGAGGGTCCACTTTTAAAAAAGGAAGGGTGTAAAGGTCATTTTAGTTTACTTTTAAAAAGAAATTAAATTATGAAATGAAATGGATGGTTTGGGGGGGGGGGGGGTTGTATGGAAAAGACTTGTCGACATGGTGGGATTCGAAAGTTGGAGGGTGCCTTACAAAATTTCCCCTTTAAAATAAGCTTTCTCCACCTAATCATTATTGGGCCAGTTATACATTACCATAGCAGATCCTGACAATAAAATGATGGTAAAGTGATCAATTTCATTTCGCAGTTTTGTACTTGAACTGAAGTTCTTTCTTCTTTGACTATACACCACTTTGTGTAGCATTAAGGTTATTCAATTTGAGGTCAAGAAATATATACATCTGGTACCTGTAAAATGTTCTAAAACAAAAAAATAGCAAATATCCAATCAATTATGGGTGAGCATTCGGTTTATTCGGTTTCAACCGAAGGGAAATAGTCAAAACCGAATAAACCGAAATTCTATAAATCCAAAACCGAACAGAAATTAGCCAAAACTGAAACCGAACCTTACCGAATAATCTATTCGGTTTGATCGGTTGGACTTTTGCTATTGTTTAATGGATCGGACCCAAATTTGGGATCGTGGTTAAATTATATTAAAAATTATAATTTTATACATACATTTGTTGTATTTCAAAGTTGTGTCCAAAATTGGACTTCAAAACATATACATAGAATTGTTGTTTTCAAAATATATACATTTTTAATATTCATAGAATTAGGGTATTTACATAATTGCATAAATCTTATTTGGTTTTCGGTTTTGGACCGAAACCAAAAACCGAAACCAAATAAGAAAATTTATCATTTTCAATTCACCTCCATCACCAAAGTCATTTTCATTTACTTTTCATGGGTCCTATTTTTGCATTTTTGGATGTCTGGTTTTATTAGTTTTTTTTTATCGGTTTTAAGTACTCCTGCTAAAAGTGTAATCACCAAGGCCAACATAAGTTAGCTATTTTTATTCTTTAAAAACTTGTTTTTACTGATCTTCCTTATATGTAGATTGCAGTAGCTCTTGCTGTTGCAGCTATTCCTGAAGGGCTTCCGGCTGTAGTTACGACGTGAGTGTCCTTTGCTCTCATTATTGTCTTAATACATAATCATTTTTTCAAGTTTTTAATGTAGGAGGTATCATTAGTTTGATCAAAGATGCTCAATATAATGATCTACATATTGAATTTATTTACAGAGCATGTTAAAATTTCATTTTATTGTACTATTTTAATTTCTATATGAAATAGTCAGTTTTTTTTTTTTGGGGGGGGGGGGGTGGTGGGTGGTGGTGGAAGACCAAGATCTTTATGCAGGAAGGGATGCAGCCAATAATAGAAAAATTACTATATTGTCCTAGTTATAATTTTGTATCATATCATCATCCAGTCTTCTACATTAAGAACTAGGTTGGCTATTGAGAATGCTCCCTAAAGTATTTGACAATGTTTTCGGTTGTCGACATTTCCCAACCCTCTATGTTGGCACAAAATTTCTAACCAAGGTAGTTATAACCATGAGAGGGTTATGCCATAAAACCTTATAATTGTTATATAAGAAATACTATAATGTTATAACAAATTAGGAAGTAATTATAATTCTTCTAATTATTATATTATATTATTTATTGGGAGCTTCTAATTTTGTTTGTGAAACAACATGCTATTGATCATTCAGAAAGAAACTTAAAAATTAAATATGAAACAACTACTTTTAGTAATAAATTTCTTTTCTTTGCTTCCATTCTCTCTCTATATTGGATAAAATGAAAAGTAGGTATCCAAAAAAATATTAATACTTAAGAAGTGAATGGAAGTTAAAATAAGATAAGCAAATATAAACTTATCATAAAAGGAGATGAAGTATCTTGAGTTAATCCAAATCCTTGGATAATGTTGAGAAGTTGACTCAACTTAATGTACTTAATTTATTAAAGTAGTTGGCAAGGGTGTGCTCTCCTTGTTTTTTTTATGTGGGACTAAAACTAAGAGCAAAACTAGAGAGGCTCTAGGGTATACAAGAAACGGGAACTAACTTCTACACTCTCCTGCAAGCTAGAGCGTAGTTGTCGATAGCTCCAAGCTTATGTAGAAAATGAAGATAAAATGGACAAGGCAAGAGTTTGGTGAGGATGTCAACGATCTATGATGCAACAAGTTGAACCTTACGAAGCTTGACCTTCTTTAGGATGAAGCGACAATCAACTTCAATATGTTTGTTGCGCTTATGGAATACTAGATCTTCAGTAATATTAATAGTTGTTTGGTTATTACAATAGAGAATCGTAGGAGAGGAAGGAGCAACACCAAGATCTGTAAGAAAACTCTTCAACTATGTTTAGCTTGGAAACTGCATAGACCATCAACTAGTACTCAACTTCCGCAGAAGAAAGGACAATAATAGTCAGCTTCTTGCTCCGCCAAGTCATAAGGCTGCCGCCAAAAAGTACAGAAGCCACTCATAGAATGACGATCATCTATTGAACCTGGATAATCAACATAAGTGGTTAGAGAAGATAACGGACGAGTCCTTGACTATGAGATTTCTTCAGGTAGTGAAGAATACACTCAACTGCTAGAATATGGGATTCCTAAGGAGAATGCATATACTAGCTAATATATTTGATTGTCGCTCGCCCAAACATTTTCTTAGCTCATAGTACTCAAAGCAAAGAAAATGTTTGGGCGAGCGACAATCAAATATATTAGCTTCCCAATATGATGTCGACAATAAACATGATTAAGTAGCAATAAGTCGAAGCAGAACCACGAGAGGAGACCTTCATATTCGTATCCATAGTAGTATCAACTAGCTTACACCCAAAATATCCAGCATCATGCAGAAGATTCATACATACAACTTCTGCTGAGGTAAGGGATTCATCATGTCTAACAACCTCGATTTCCAAGAAATACCGAAGAGGATCCAAATTCTTGGTATGAAAATGAGAAGACTTCTTCTCTTTGATCATAGAAATTCCGATAATATCATTACTCGTAATAAGAATATTATCAACATAAATAAAAAGAATCATCGTCCCCTACTGTCGACAATAGGTAAATAAAAAGAAGTCAACAATGCTCCGAATAAAGCCGATCGCCTAAACTACGTGACTGGATTTTTCAAACAAACATGAGAAGACTACTTGAGACCAGAACCAGACTTGTGTAAATGACACATAAGAGACTCTCCCACTGTATCGTAGCCAGTTGATTGCTGCATATATACCATTTCAGTAAAATAACCATTGAGAAAAACATTTTTGATACCAATTGATGTAAGGGTCATCCTCGATACCGTAAGAGAAATCAACACGCAAACAATAATAAGCTTTGTAATGAAAGAAAAAGTTTCCTAGTAATAAATTCCATCATGTTAAGTAAAAACTCCTTGCAATAAGACACCTTCAAGCGCTCAACAGAATCATTTGGATTATGTTTCACTGTAAACACCTACCGATAACTAACACGAGAATGGTCAGGTATGAGAGGCATCAAATTCCAAGTACCATTAGACTAAAAGGCCTGTATCTCTTCATCCATGGCGGTCCGCTACCCTTAGTGTTGAAGTACATCTTATACAGAGGAGGGTGTAGACATAGAGGAAAGAGAACAAGAAAACTTGCGGGGTAGAAACTGGACGATAAAAGACAATTACCAATGGGATGCATATTGCAATTACTTTGCTTCTTACGAAGAGTAATGGGAAGATCATACATATTTGGTACGACATCAGTTGGTCCGAAAATAGAAGTGTCCTTGCGAGACTTCTGTTTACAACCTCTATCAATGGGAACGAATGAATGTGGAGGCTTTGGTGCAGTGGAGGAAGTTGGTAGTACTGGAGACGGAGTAGGGACAAATGACCCATCGATGGGAACAAATTAATGTGGAGGGTCTAGCGGTGGTGAAGGGGGAAAAAAGACTAATTCTCAAGGTAACATCAGCCATGTAACAAACTTTCTGTCAGAAGTGAAATAACAAACAAAACCCTTATGACTCTCCTATTCCACAAAGATAAACTTGGAAGCATCATGAGCTAATTTATCAACAGTCGGTCTAAGATGCTGAATATAACATGTACAACATAATACCTGTGAGACCACCGAGAATGGTTCCTTTGTAGAAAGTAACAAACTTTTCGCCAGAAGTGAAATAACAAACATAACCCTTTTAAGTAGGAGAATACCCCACAAAGATAAACTTGAAAGCACAATGAGCTAATTTATCAATAGTCGGCCTAAGATGTTGAACATAACATGTACACCAGAATACGAGACTACTGAGAATGGTTCCTTAGTAGAAAGAGTATGGAGAAAGGCGATTTGTGATCCAAAATCGTGGTGGGCAACAATTAATGATATGACAAGCAGTAGGCATACAATTAATGATATGACAAGTAGTAATAACATTGTTCTAATAGATTTTAGGACATTCATCTGGATAAGCAATAAGATATGCAACCTTAAGAGGGGGACCATTTTTAAGTTCCGCCACACCATTTTGTTGCGAAGTGTATGAGCAATAGGTATGGTGAATGATGTTATGAGAAGCATAAGTATCCTAAAAATTCTTGCTTATGTATTCACGATTATTATCGATCCCGACGGTTTCAATCATAGTAGAAAACTGTGTACGAGTCTGAATAATAAAATTGTGAAATACTTGCAGGATTTCACAATGATCATGAAGAAGATGTATCAATGTCATATGAGAATGATCATCAATAACTATGAAAAAATAGTGAATGCCACAGATTTGTTGTTTATAAGGCCCCTAAATATCCGAGTGTACCATAGAGAACTGGGCATCACATCTAGAAATGGGCAGGTGAGAACGTATATCGATGTTGTTTGACAAAAATGTATGCCTCACAAGAGCATCTGAGAAGGGGAGATCGAGAAGCACTTTGCGAAGAATAAACAAGGGGGTATGTTCAAGTCGTCGATGCCGGTCAACATAAGAAACATATGCCATAATTGGTGGCTGAATATCTAGGAGATATAATCTATTGACCTCTGACCTCTGCCAATAACTGCTTGCTTCTGAAGATTCCGAATCAAAAATGAAGGAAAGATGGTGATGGAGTAGTTATGATATCTGGTAAGTCGATTAACAGACAAAGATTAAATTGTGATCACGAACATTAAGCACATAATGAAGATTAAGAGTTGAAGTAAGAGGCATTATTCCAGATCCACAAACCAGGGTGATTTTTCCATTGGCTACTGTAACAAACTAGTGAAATGTATTATCTGTAAATCTGACATGCTGACTGATATGATTGGTAGCACCAAAATCAATAATCCTAGATGAACTATGAGTCAAGCATGATATACCTGTGGATGAAGCAGAGACACTTATCTAGATAACTGAGACATAAGACCATATAAACTCTGCAACTCATCTCGTAAACTCTGCAGCTCCTTAGATGTGGAACGAGCAGTAGGCGTTGAAGAAGAACCAAAAGAAGTCACCATAAGTCCCAATCAAATTGCACATCACCAAATAATAACTGAAAAAATGTGCGCAATATCCAACCACAATCATCATAAGTCCAAAATAGATCCGAAGAGCGTAAAGTAATGCCAAATCTGGACAGAAGCAGCATTATCCAATTACCGGAGTTGTGACTAAGAATGTTGAGAAATGAATAGCTAGGAATCAATTGAACACTGCTGCAAACCAGGAACTTTCCGATAAACCAGTAATTTCAAGCACAATGATCAAGTGAAAAGGAAAATGAAATGCTATGCACAAAAGACTAAGCAACAAGCATGTGGGAGAGGAGCTTCACCAACTATAGGAGAAATATAGCCACACTCGAGCAATCCTATAGTCACTGCGTCTATGATCACCATATAAGAATATAGACAAGTAGAATAAGTCACCAGAGGTTCTCCAATGCTCAAAGTAGGCTTCTCTCTTTCAGAGACAGAGAACAGAGCTAGGCCCTCTATATAAGGTCTGATGTAGGAATTCATTAGAACCCAGGTACGAGCATACCAGATCTTGTCGTTGTAATGGTTTTCAGGCCTGGAGATGAAGAAGACGAGAACTTCAAAGCCAGAACTAGTTTCATACCTATCTCGTGGTTGAGCAAATATACGATTAGGGACACGAGGTCTGGAGTTCGTGATCACGCCAGAGATGAAAAGAACGTCAGATTTGTCAAGTGTAGATAGTATGATGATTGTTGTTCCAGAAGTAAGGTCTGGATCGACGAGATAATATAAAATAAACTAAAGAAATCCAGAAGATGTTTGAAATTGAGATGAGATAATATAAAATAAAGTAAAGAAATCCAGAAGATGTTTGAAATTGAGATGAGTGATTAGAGTCCAATTCGTGGCCGGAGTTGGTTGTGGTGACGGCTGATGTAGAGAGGAGGCGGCTAGGGTTAGGGTTGTGGGTTTTGGATCTGGGTAGGAGAGAGCTAGGTCTCCGGAAGGGGAGTGGTTGTGACAGCTAGGGTTTTAGTTATGTTGCGTTGGGCGAGGCGAGACGAGATGACATGTCTCTCGTCTCGCCTAGGAACTTGGGTACTTCCCAGTTGCGTATATATATTTGTCCATCCTACGCTTATATATTTGACCCTAGGCGACCGCCTAAGCGACCATCGCCATAGACTGAAAAAATAACGCAGGTCGAGGCTGCAAGTATTTTACCTCCACGTCTAGGCCTCACAGGCGTGCCTAGACGTCGCCTGTGACAACATAGCATTGTCCTAAAATGTGGTCTAGGCATCCGCCTAGGCGCTAGGCGCCTTGTGCCCGCCTAGGCGTCCGTCTAGTCCCTCCAACAACCGACTATGCATGTTTTGGTGTTTTATGGATTTTTTTTTGCAATTTTTAGTAGTTTTTTTTTGGATTTTTTAATTTATTTTTGAACTGCCTAGATCTAGGCGGCCGCGGCGCTATGCGGTGGGTGCCCATCCGACTAGCGCCTTTCATAATCTTGCAACATAGGGTTTTAATCTAGGGTTAGGGTTTCTAGGAGGAGGAGGACATAAATACTAGGGTAGAAGAGCTAGATTCAAAAATGAACCATGCTCTGATACCATGTTAAGAAAGAATTAATCCGCTAAAATGGTGGAGAGTACATATTTATAGTCAAGGGTGTGCTTCCCTTATGTTTTCCGATGTGGAACTAAAACTAAGAGCAAAACTCTAGAGGCTCTAGTCCATACAAGAAATGAGAACTAACTTCTATATATATTATGCAAGAGAACATAGTTTAGGATATCTTTGATTGTTTTTTTGAGAGAGAGATAACAAGAAATATAAAGTATTGTAGGGAATTTCATAGGATTTTAATCCAATGATCTGCCAACTAGTAATATATTATATGAACCTCTTCACATATATCTAAAGTGTTAGGAAGGGCGGGGGTAGCGTGTTTAGTCAATCGGGATTTCACAATCATAGGAAGTATTTTAATAATCTATTGCTAGTCACTGTGGTTGGAAAGTGGGACTCATGAGTCCACCTTATAGTCAATTGAGATTTTGTAATCACTATTTCCAAATTTTTATTGATTACCTTTATATCAGCCACACCATTTTTGGCATGTGATTCTTAAATCACATTTCCTTCACTTCTTTGTTAGAAGTTAAATCGTTTTTTTTTCCACTTTAGTCTATCATCTCTCTATTATTTGGGTTCTATCCACTATCATCCATGGATCTCATCATCGACAAAAATAACGCTGTCCCCTCCGCCACCCTAACCTACTCAAGCGTCCAGAACCCTTCTCTTATGAGGAGTTTCTCTCAATCTTTTCCTTTTTCATGGTCATCGATTTCTTCTCCATCCTCTTTGCTATTTACGTGATTGTTAATGCCGACTTCCTCAAACATTCACATAAGCTTATCCTCCTTTGACTAGCTTGATGAGGGCTGCCAATCAGAAAAGCAAGATGGGTAAATGAGTTCATCACCTTCAAGCTCAATGCCCAACGATGATGGCAACACCAACGCAGGCCCCACGGACTCCGTTACTATGACCCAGATGTTGTCCTAGGAAGATTTATGTTGAAGCTAGCCCACCAACATATCAAATCATTTCGTAGATCGTTTTTCTACAAGCACTCTGGTTCAGCGAGGATACTATTGAGTTTATATTGATTTTGCGATAGTATTATAATGGAATTAATAAATTATATATTTATTTTACTTTATAATGTAAATGTTACTTTTGATTAAGATTATAGTGTTCAATGATATGTTTTAATCAAATGTCAGTACTACTAATATAAATTGATTTTCAGTTCTTCTATGACGATCACAAGACCCACTGAACAATCTAATTGGATAAATTCACAAATAATAATATTAGGTTTCCTAGGTCTAATTATGAAACAATGATTATAAATCTACCAACAAACAACCTAACAAATATTCAAAATTCACAAATGAAATCAAAGTAGGGTTTGACTTTACCAAAATGTCAAGATCCTAATCTGTCCAGAATAAGTGATCGAGTTCAATACTAGATTCAAAAACCTTATCAATGAATAACAGATTCAAAAACCTTACCAACGGATCTGAATGCCGTTCAAAGGTGAATGTTGTAGTATTTGAAACAGTTTCCTGAATTGTGGTCACGTGTCCATGGACCTCTGTACTGAAAGATATAGCTGATATGTTCCAGTTATGGAGGGCAAAATTTGCATATCGCAATTTGAATATGTAGACTTGGGGGCCAATTTGTGGATGACTAATAGAAATTAGAGATTTGGGTAATTGGGTTATTTTGGTTTGGGTTTAGTTTATGCAAAGGGGAAGAAAGGTGGGGTTTTTGGGACTTAGTGATGCATCACAGGCTGATTGCGACAAATATTTTGCGATTACACACTAAGCTCGTAAATCTAGTGAAGCAATTTTATGAACAATGATTATTCAAATATCTAATGAGATTATTCTAACAAATTACTGAAAATTCAAGCAACAAAATGAAAAGAGGTATCAAGATTACCTGGATCGCAAATTACCACACATTGTTGAAATGGCCAAACTGGACTCGAAACTCGTTCCCCATGTGACAAACTCTCGATCCGACTAGCCACAGAATCTACTGATAGTTCTTTACGCTTCTGACTTGGGTAATCGATAATGGTTTATATGTAATGGGTGGGATATGCAATATGGGTGTAAAGATGAGGTTTGGTTGACGTGTTGTAGGATGACTTATGTTACTGATTTCATTTCAAAGCAAAAGGACAAAATTAGATGATTGAGGGGTTGATGTGATGGAGCTTGTACTTTGGAACCCTAATTAGTGGAAGTGGCTGGGTTACATGCTGTTAGATTGGCAAAATGAGGATGAAGTAAGGTGACAGTTTGGAGTTCTGAAGATTCACATGAGGCTGCATGATTTCAGAAGATCTGAAACAGACCTGATCAGATGTTGACAGGTCTGTTTCTGGCCAATAACAACCGCAACAGTATCTTAGTAGAGACTCGATAAAATTTCTTTTCAACTCCTCTCTAAAATAGAAGTCTGTACAACCTTAGCTGTTTATAAGAGAAAATAGGTAGGAAACACTAATCCTACGCTGGTCATGTTTTAAGAACCAAAACACAATAACCTCCAGATTTCCAATAATGAATTTGCAAATAAAAACTACAAAAGGCATAATAAATCTGCTAAAGTTGAACTTGATCGTTTTGGCTCAGTACTTGGCTAGGAATCAAGATGGTCCTCCATCACTTCGGGTTTGGAAATAAAAGATTGAAGAAGACGAAATAATACCAAGCAAGGCTATGGGCCAAGAATTAAATGATCATAACAACCTTATTTTTTGGACACAGAGCTTGGCCATCAAGCGATACTATACCTAATCAATGTAGAAAAGCTACTAAAATGTTTCTAAAGATAACCGTTCTTACTATTTAACTACAACACCCAATTTGAAGCTGTGAAGCCATCCTCCGTCGTCATAAAAGGAAGGTAAGAAGTTCCAAAAGTTTTAAAAGTAACTTGCCAACTCTAAGCAAATAACTAAATAAACCCAAAAAAGTACACACCGATAAATACCCAAATCCAAAATGTGAATCCAAATGAACTCAAGCTTGAACCAGAACAAATCAATTTAATTGGTTGCCCATTGGATTAGATCCAGTTATGAGATCCATTTTACAGAGGAACAAATACCAGCGCATATGAGCCCCCCATCTGACTTAGATCCAGTTAAGGGATCCATTTTAGAAGAACAAATTCCAGCGGAATACAACCCCCTACTTTCTATATGGATCTTCCCTGGTAATAATGATACAATTCATTCATTATTTTATGGGTTTAGCTTAATATATGATAGGCTGTTACCTAATACTAATCATATATAGGCTTCGGATCAGAACTACATATCAAGGATAAGTACCATGGTGTATATTTTTGTGGATGGGATTTCTTCTTTTCTAGACTTAGTGTTGCAATTTGACGAACTTTCTCCTGGAGGAAATTCTGATTGATTGGACGAGTGAGGTTTGCTGCCGAGTCAAGAAAAGAAAGACATGAACATATGTGGCCGAATATTTGTAGGCAAAGGTTGGAGTATGGATTATTTTCTATGTAGTTTGTCTGAAACTAAATCTCCATAATATTAGTGGACAATCAATTTCCACTAGTGTGGTCAGATTCTTATCTTGGACCTATTGTGGAATACAGAGACAAATGCAGATGGGAAGAGATTTTGGATATTGCATGCTCAATGCATGCTGATGGATGACTAGTTAGAGATCTTGGGTTCGATTCGAGTTCATTTTGTAATAATTTTAGAAATATTTGCTATATTTGTTATTGCTCTTATTTGGAGAAAATATTTGGTATTCGTTATCTCATTATTTATGACACCTAGGATCTATTCCATACATTGTTAAGTATGTCAAGCTTCTTAATTTCTCTGGATCCTGATGTAAGGCTTTGTAAATTCACTCTTATTATGCTTTTCTTCTTCACAATGGCATGTTTGAGATATTTATTTGTTTAATCAGGTGCTTAGCTCTGGGTACTAAAAGAATGGCACGTCTAAATGCAATTGTGAGGTCTTTACCATCAGTAGAGACATTAGGATGTACAACAGTTATATGTAGTGATAAGACGGGCACTCTCACAACTAACATGATGTCTGTCTCAAAGGTGAGTGATTTTTAATCATTGGATGCGTTGTTTTCACTTTTGTCTTATCAACACTTGGTTCCCTTCTCATCTTTTAACACTTCTATTGTATTACATGTATTAGTGAGACATAATTAATATATATTTAGTTTTTACCTTTAGCAATTAATGGTGCAGTATTATTCTGTCCTTTAACTATCTGGCCTGTATTGATTTAGTGTTTTTACCTTTAACTTATTCATAGTAGTCAAAGACGCGCCTCGGTGCAAGGCGCACATGTTGTGCCCCACACCTCATTAGGCGAGGCGCCTTTCTCGAAGCGCGCCTCGTAGCAAGGCGCCAACAAGTAAATGCATGTCTTCTATATTTACTCTTTATTTTGGCTCTATGGGCACATCTTTCAGAAAATAATAGTAATGAGAGTATTGGTGATAATGATGATAATGATGATTTGATGGAGTTTGATGTAGACGAATGATTGTTCTATTGATTCTGCTTTTATTTTACAATTTGTGTTTTTTTTTAATTTTATTACTTCTTGTTAGAGAACACAAATTTTTGTTAGTTCTGTTGATTGCTAGTGCTACTATGCTAGTTCAGTTGGTTATGTTTTAGCATGTTTTTGTTGGTTTTAATATGTTATTTGGTTTTATTTGTTATATTACTAATTTATTTATTTATATTTTGTTATTTTGTTATTTTTGTGTCTTCTTTCGTTCGGGCGCGTGCCTTAAGTGCGCCTTACGTCTCGGGCCATATGGACCCTTTGCATCTCGAGTGCGCCTTGGCTACCTTGAACTTATTGTTATTCAATAATCCCACAGTGGATTTCTTTCTTCTCCTAAGTTTTCTTGTATAAGAATACTATCGTATCATCAGTCTGAAACAAAGGTACTTGATAAACTTCATTTTGAGTTACGATCTTCGGTTTATGGGAATCCAGAGTTCTTCTTTAAATCTATTTTTCATTTTTTCATGGCATATAGTGTATGGAATCACAAGTAATGTAATGCAATGTGTACACCAAATAGTCAAGTTGTTTGTATTAGCTAGATCCAAAATGCATACTATTGGAATAAGATTTCGGGGTTCTTAAGATACAGATAGAAACGAACTAGCAAATCATCTTGTTCAACCTGCTTCATTCTTAGTGTGTTCAAAGATCCTGCAGGACCAAACAACATTTGTGCCTCTTTTGATCTCAACTTCTTTCGTATTATGACATCCGTGCCTGCTTGTTATGATTTGACCTTTGGGGCCTCCTTAATAGTACTAGTAACGTGCATGTAAATTGTAAAGAATAATTATATTGGAGTTGTTTATTTCGTAATTTTTAATTTTTTTGCTCCACTGGTAAGCAATATATTGGGTACTTTTATTTAAAAAAGGATTAATTTATATCTTCCGTAAGTTTTTTAATTAACTGGATGAGGATGTGGATTTAGAAGTTAGTTTTATAATTTGTACCTTCCGTAAGTTTTTAATAATTTAATTAATTGGATAAGAATGAGGAATTACAAACGGAGAGGGAATTAGTTTGATAATTTGTATCTTTCGTAAGTTTTTTTTAATTTTTTAATTAATTGAATGAGGATGAGGAATTACAAACGGCTTAGACGGCTCAATTTTGAGCCATCTAAAAAGCCGCATTATATTCACGGGCATTGCACATAAAATAAATAATTTTATGATATTGTGGAAAAATATTTCAAATATTTAAATATATTTGAATTAAGATTTGTTAAACAATTTAAATACTTCTGATATTTTTTCCTTTAAATTTAGTTTTTAAATTGTTTTAAATTTAGTTTTAAATATATATTTGTGGGGAAGAAAATAGAGAAAGAAAGTTATTTTTCCGTAATATTTTTTAAATAAATGGAGGATTTACAAATGGCTTAGACGGCTCAATTTTGAGCAATTTCCAAGCCTCATTATAAGAGTGTCTGATAATGAGCCATCTAAAAAGTCGTCTTATATTCACATGCATTGCAAGTAAAATAAATAATTTTATGATATTGCTGATATTTCAAATATTTAAATATATTTGAATTAAGATTTGTTAAACAATTTAAATACTTTTGATATTTTTTCTTTAAATTTAGTTTCTAAATCGTTTTAAATTTAGTTTTTAAATATATATTTGTGCGGAAGAAAAGGGAGAAAGAAAGCTATTTTACCGTAATAATTTTTAAATAAATGGTGGAGGATTTACAAATGATTTAGACGGCTCAATTTTGAGCCATTTTCAAGTCTCATTATAAGGATAGAGATATAGAGTGGTCCTAAAAGAAATAATTAACACATAATTGACATGAAAATAATTTAAGTTTTGATTTGGCTTTAAATTATATATTAGATAGATTAAATGGTTGTAAATGATGGGTATAAGAAGAAAATTTAAATAGACGCATAAATTTAAATGGACGCACTTCCTCATCCTCATAAATATAAATTTGAGGCATAAATTTAATGGACGCATAATTTTAAATGAGGCATTTAAAAAATAAATTTCTGGAAATATATGAGAGAGAGAGAGAGAGAGAGAGAGAGAGAGAGAGAGAGAGCATATTTTGTATTGGGTAATTTAAATTTATTCTATTTGAATACAACTTATAAACAGACCATTAGAGAACATTAGAAAATTTATAACTTCAAAAAATGTCGACGTGCTGATTTGTTAAGTGTACTTACCCAATACAAAACCCTATGTTTTCTTACTATTAAAAGTTTCTAGATTGAAAGAAATTGCCAATAGTTGTTGCTAAAAATTAAAAGATATGGTAATAAAACATTTAGAATTTATATTGAATTTTATTAGAAATTTAAATTATAATTTGAAATTTATTGAGTATAATTTAAATTGGACTATAGAATGGTATAAACACATAATTTATATATGGTGTGATCCTAAAAGAAATAATTAACACATAATTCACATGAAAATAATTTTAATTTGGATTTGGCTTTAAATTATATATTAGTTAGATTAAATGGTTGTAAATGATGGGTATAAGAAAAAAATTTAAATGGACGCATAAATTTAAATGGATTTCATTGAGTCTAATTTAAATTGAACTATATATTTGGATAAACACATAATTTAAATACTGAATGATTTTATAAGAAAGGCAAAATTAAAGGTGTTTAGAATTTTAAATTATAATTTGAATTTGATTGAATATAATTCTCAATATATAATTTATGTATCATTTATAAGTTGATACTAAATGAAAAACCGGTTACCGGTATTCAAGGAGAGGTCAATTACCAGAGTTCATGAAAGTAAATTTGTCTTGAGTCCGAATCAGAAATATCTGCAGCAGACATGAAATTCTCAATATAAATAATATATATTTTCAGTAAAGAATCTAATAAAATTAAGTAGTGTTTCTTTTACCTGGCTAGAGGAGGAGGAATAAGAAACCACTTTCAATTTCTGTGAGGATAGTAAGAAAGATTTAATGGTTTATGTTGTGAAGAAGAAAATAAACAAAATTAGTTTTCGATGATTTTGTTGCAGCTACCTAATGACTCGGGGCTTTCAGGTTTCGTGGAAGAAAAGAGTGGGTTACGGATGAGAGAAGGAAGTTGGTTTTAGATTTTTGTTAATCTCCCGTTATTTATTTTTGTTAATTAAATTGTTTGGTTATTTATTTACGGTTTGGATGGATAAGAAAGAAGTTGCTTGAAGGTTTGATTTTTCTCCCATAAGTAATTTTGAAGTAAGAAGTTGGTTTAAGGTTTGATTTTCTACCGTAATTTTTTTTATAAATTTAAATGGGTTAGTATTTACTTACGGCTTGGAGTTGGCTCATATTGAAGCCGCATTATAAGATGGGAGATTGAAGTGGAGGAATATATAAAACATTAAGTGCCTCGTTTAGAATATTTATGTTCAGGAGAGCTTTAATTCCATGTGCAAGTTTAGGATATTATTTTGGTGCTTCATGTGCTTCTGTCTAATTCTATTAATTAAGAGTGGTGGCTACACTACTAACATGTTGAGGGAACCTCTTAAACTAAACATTACTCTTCTTAACAATTTCCTAGTGGGTTACATGTTGCATTACTTAGTTCCTTTGCATTGTAGCTAAGAGCACAGGACAATTATGTGCTGCATAGTGTTCTTCTGCCTACAAAATCCAAGCATGAGGCCCAACTATTTGTGAAGTCTTTGTAAATTAAACGAGGGCTAATTTGCAACTAAATACCCTAAAGAAACATTAATTGCTAACTATTAATTGGCAACTATATACCCTTAACTTTCACCAATTTGCATCTTGCTACTCTAAGACGATAACGTAGGATGCCATAAGAAATATGAAAACAGAAAGGATACATTGTTAACAACGTCAACATATCAAGTTGCAAATTGGAGAAAATTTTGTGTATTTAGTTGCCAATTACAAATGTTTAGGGTAGCAACTTGCTGAGTTTAACAGTTTATTGTAGCAACTAGTAAATAGGAATTTTCAGGGTATTTAGTTACAAATTACCTTTAAATGAGTGATGTATCTCATGCTATGAATTTATGCCATATAGAAGCAAGAAATAGTTACATGTGATTACAATGTAAATATATACGAAACAAAATTTCTAGAATGAAACTTTTCAAGTAGAATATTTTGCGTAGTCTAAATGTCCCTTTCTAGCTGGTTCTGAGAGTGTTAGGCATAGCCTTGAAATTCGGTGATATACTAAAACTAGTATTAAACCATGAAAATACATGACTAGTTTTAGGCTTTTTGAGTATTTTAGTGCAATACCTCTTCCTGGACAAGATAAGCTCTTGTATTAGTGAAAATTTTGAGTTCTGAATCCAGCAAGCTTTATTTAACATGCATTGTAATCGAAACATTCTGTATATTAGATACATAGAATAAATGTTTCATTTTTCTAACTAAAAAGTTACTTTTGATTTTAGTATATGACAATAGGGTGAAATTCCCTTTTGTATTTTTATTGAGATAAGGTCATTCATTAATGACCATCCTGTCCTGGACTACTAGCACCAAGACCCCTCCCATTTAATTAAATTTTGGGTTATTTACATTAACCTTCCTATGTTTTATGTTTATTACATGGACCTCCATTATTTTGAAAACATTTACACGGAACTCCCCTATGCTTTATGTTTTAAGGGTGGTTAGTGTAATAACCATTTACATAAAAACATAAAACATTGGGGGTGGGGGGGGGGGGGGGGGTGCGTCCTTGTAATAAACATAAAACATAAAACATAGGGGAGGTTAGTGTAATTATTTTCAAAATAAGGGAGATCCGTGTAATAAACATAAAACATAGGTAGGTTACTGTAAATAATTCCCTGGCTGGGATTCGAATGCATGTGCACTCCTCCCCTCCCTTTGTAGTGTCCACTGGGCCACCATTCGGAGGTGTGATTCCCCTCTGTAAAAAGAGGTCAAACATAACATGCTAAAATAAGAAAAAAATGATATACTGTGCTTGGTACTTCTTATATCATTTCTCGTCATGCTCTCACCAATTTTCTCCTATCCATTCTTTTGAAGATCTGTGTGGTTCAATCTGTACACCGTGGTCCAATCACCAGTGACTTCAGTATTAGTGGATCAACATTTGCTCCAGAAGGTCTGATTTTCGATGCTGAAGGGATGCAGGTCAGATTTTAATCCATTAATGAAGTATGAAATGTTTTATGTAGTCATTGTTTCCATGGTTTGTGAAACTTATCTTTTGCAGGTTAATTTGTTTAACAGTGGTTGATAGTATTGTTAGGACATGTAATTTTTAAATGACTTAACGAAATATCTATAATATTCACTAGCAGAAATGGAAGGGAGAAGAGATGAGGAGAATATAAGAAGAAACTACTTCCATCATTCTATAATTCGTAGGGAAGTACTCATAGATAACCATACACTATACCTATTACCCAAGGTAGTCAAAGGCGCAAGGCGCACTCGAGGCGCAAAGGGTCCATATCGCCTGAGGCGTAAGGCACACTTAAGACGCGCGCCTAAGCGAAGTGAGGCGCAAAATAAAAAATAATAAAAATATACATAAATAAATAACTAAATTAGTAATGTAAGAAATAAAACTAAATAACATATAAAACCAACAAAAATATGATAAATGGAGGTTTAGAGGAAACATTTATGAGAATCAATAGGAAAATTGTAAAATCAATAAACAAAATCAAATAAACACGAAGAAGAAACATTTTGAGCGAGACAAAAATGAGAGAAAAGCACAAGGGGAGCAAATAAGACTAGAAAGACAACTACATTAAAAAATAACAAAACATACGATAAATAAAACAAAAAGAGAGAAACAAGATACAAAAAGAAATGAAAAAAATGAATACTAAAAACCTATATCAACCAGGTTATGAATTCCAGAAGATTGACAATTTTTTTTACCATGTCAAGAATGTATATTTTACATGAGTGGAAAAGGAAAAGAGAAAAAGAGAAAAAGAGGAGATTATAGGAAGAACTTTTTCTTTTTCCTACAAATATTTTGTTACTACTTATACAGAAACCTTAATAAATACCTGTGTATATTTACTAACAACCTTACCTATCTGATATTTTCATTGGGCTAACTTATATAACCTAACCAAACTAGAGGCCCCTTGTACAGGACCTGCTTCTGTTCTGGAAGTATTTAATATGCCAAGTTACATGGGATTTCATGTGGAGTTCCAATTCTAAATGTGTATAATATCCCAACTTAATGTTATTCATGGAGCCCCTTACCACTGTTTTACTTTGCAGCTTAAACTTTCCATTCTTCTAACAACTTTTATACTTTGGGTGAATTCATTATCTTTTGAATTGTTTTTTTTTCTTGTGTTCACTGCATAGAATATTCATTTCATTTCCAATTGACTCATAAATTGTTCATTTGAAAATCCTCCATTTTTTTTTCGCATGTGTTTGAATGGTTGGATTGGATAGAGAATTTCTCTCTCTTTATCTTCACTTAGATCATTGTTATTAAAGGTGCCCGACTCATTGTCTTGGGCGACTCGTTTGTTGTTTTAGATGCTCTTCCGCCTTGTTCCGCATCAACGTGCCTTGACTTGAATCATTTTTTTGGATTTGGAAGTTATAGATCTTACTAATAATCTAATATAGATATTAAAGAAGAGGAAAATAGCAATAGTACTATCTTTTCCTTTGCCCTCTTGATTCCCTTCCCTTTTGTGTTTGTCATAACCCATCAAATCTCATCTCAGACCTTGTCATCCATGGTCTGGTGCCAATATTAAATCTCTGTTTCCATAAAATCGCACACTCACTCTACGTCGCCCTTTTTGTTTTTTCCTCCTCCTATGTCAAATTAGTGATACTGTTAGTAGTTGTTTCTTGATTGAGCACTTCATTCAATGGATGTTAAGTCTCAAACTTGTGCATGCAATATGCTGAGAAAGATTTGGATGTGATGCTTCCAGTTTTTAATTATTCATTTAACATACCAATTAGGAGGAAACCCCAACACAAAGTCCCAATTATTTGTCATAAACCACAACTTTGTCTCAACTTACTTTTAGTTAGTAAACACCCCTAGTTTCAGTCTTGAGGCCCCTGCCTAGGCCTTTGGTCTTCGGTATGTTGCCACATCACCGTTTTAATAAGAATGACTTGGATAACAATTTCTAAAAGTTTTACAAGGTCTTTATTAAAATGATTTCCTCTAGGAGACCTAAATATTGATTGTGACAATCCCTTCAATTTTGTCATCCACGCGCACCATCTTTATATGAAGAAGTTTTCACTATGTAACTAAGAAAGTATCATCAGTCTCTCTCTGTAAAATATTGTAAAGTTGGAATAATAAGATGACCTTCCATGAAAAGTGTACCTTGTGTTCTAATCTAGATGCCAAATGTTCGGAGGAAATTGCTTTGAGATCTATCTTAATATTTATTAGAATTTATAAATTTCAGTACAAAGTTATAGAGAGATCATTCGCATGTTGATTTTTATGATGTCAAGATAAGTAATCTTTAGTTTCTTGGTACTTTGATAAACATTAATTTTTTTGTAATTTTCTTCCTAAAATTTATGTCCTCGACGGGGAAACGTGCTCCCGTCGCCGGAGAAGCGAGCTCCCGTCATCGGGGAAACAAGCTCCTAACAAGCTCCCAAGTAATAACCGACGAATCGAGGTTCTTACTGAGATTCGTTTACCTCCTAGATGTTTCTGGCTTCTATGGTTCGAAGTGAAATTATCTACATTCTTTTCCTGCTATAATCTACGAGGCGACCTTAAAATGGCTCATCGGCCAATAGGGTATCTATCATAGGGCTTCTATTAATTAACTATATTGGTATTTCTATATTATTAGATCCTAACTTCCTAAATTGGCAGAGAACTTTGGAGTTATTTGAGAGTTGGTAAGATTCTTGACATGGAGGATGGAGCAGTACATGCCTATTGATGAGAGTAGTAAAATGAATTTTGGAGGAGAAAATATCAACAATATTTTCCTACAGTACTCTACTTGAAGTGCATCTTGGTTCCCTCAACTGGAAGATCTTATTTTAGGCCCAACTTACCAAAAGGATCTTTAGAATGATTGTAGTCATTTTTTTTATTATAGGACAGCTTTTTAATTGCACTCTCTTATGGTTCATGAATTATACTCATTGTATACTTGTATGAGGAATTTGTCTTCATCGATTACAATATAGATAATGCTCCTTAAAAAGGAGCGGATTGGACTAAATGCTTTGCTACTGTTGGTCTTGCAACTGAGGTCAAGTTTTATATTTTTGTCCTTGCACGCAGTTAGAATTTCCTGCCCAGTTTCCATGTCTTCTTCACATATCAATGTGTTCTGCTCTTTGCAATGAATCTACACTACAATACAATCCAGATAAGAGAAGCTATGAAAAAATTGGAGAGTCAACTGAAGTTGCATTGCGTGTTCTTGTAGAAAAGGTCAGTTTATATAGACCACAATAAACACAAGTTGTGTTATTTCATTCAAGAAAGGTTGGATCTAGTTACACACTGTAAGTATTTGTATTTAATTGTGATCTTTATCAGGTCGGTCTTCCTGGGTTTGATTCTATGCCTGCAGCTCTGAATATGTTAAGCAAACATGAGCGTGCATCATACTGCAACCGCTATTGGGAACATCAGTTCAAGAAGGTACTCCTCTAGCTAAGTCGAGAACTGATTTTTATTTATTAACACAAACAGAAAACATAGTTTAATATATATTTTTGTGGACACAGATTTATTTATTTTAAGAAAATGGATTGGGCATGCTGCCTGATTCATATCATTATTCTTTCACTGTGAAGTTTTCACTTTAGAAGTTTAAAGATACAACCTATGTCAGGAACAAGATAATACATCATGGTCTAGCACCTAGGGCAGGGACAAAGACTGACAGTACGGACAAGAAAATTGCTGTTCCTATGGAGAACATCTGCTTAGGAGCAACCCACCATCATTCCTTCAGATCGTCTTACTGTCTCTAGCGTCTGCCTGAAAAATTGTGATCTTATTATTTAGTACTTGTAGTGAACTAGAAGTGGTAGCGATTGTAGTTGATAGTTTGTCTGCTTATTCGATCCCTCTTGGTATTAACTATTGCACTTTAAGCTTCTATCTCCATTGTACTATTTGTTTTCTTTTCTACTTTGAGATTTGGTTTTACTGATCAACCCTTATATTGCCTTGGTGACACAATACTAGCTCAGGTATAATCCAATTTGTAGTTAGCATGGCAATCTTGCCGCCCACAGCAATCTCTATTGGAAAACCAGCCTATTTGAATTGCAAGTACATCGAGATCCATTTTAGTTCCAGTCAGTCCTTGTCAAATCTTTCCACTACCAACTCCAAATATTTGCAAGACCTCATTAACATCACCTTTGCTTTTATGATATGAGTGACTTTCAGATTTTAGCAATGCTGTCTCTACGTTGGCTCTAATGTTCCTTGAGAATATTGTGTCTTCTTTAGGCCAAAACTCTGCACCAAAAAGCGATTAATCGGTTGCCTACGTAATAATTAGTATTGGTTCTTGTTTATCTGTTCTCAATTCATTATGTTTAAGAGAATCAAGGATTCCAAGCTTTAGTTGGATTGTGTCAAAATTAAATCACAATATTCTTATGGATATGGGTTTTTGGTGGTAAATTATTTAGTTTTGGTTATCCAATTAAAATGATTCAATTATTCTTTGTTATCGCAAGGCAGAAAATGGTGATTTGGTGATCCTTTGTTGAAGCATGCCTCCCAGACACCCAATCCACTTATTATTCAACATCGAAAGCTTCTATCGTCGTTATAGGATCAGTCGTAAGCATATATTATACTGTTGAATTTGAAGTTTGTGGATAAATTCTTAAAGTTTAGTATGAACTTTAGTGAAAAATATTTTTCACACCCTGTAAATTGGCCCTCTAGGACATGGCCTTTGCATGAGCCTTGTGAGCATCATCACTTGGCCCACTTGTCAAAATGGTTTACTTGAATGTAGACATGAGACCCAAGCACTCAAGTGTAAACCAATCAAACTTTCATCTCATACCAGATGTGGGACTAAATTTTGGGATTTCACAATCTCCCCCACTCAAAGATGTGGCATCCTCATAACAGCCCATGCAAATGACCCAGTCTCACCCTAGTGGAACTCGAATGCAATAAGTAGCTTTGATATCATTTATCACGTCCCGGTCCCATGGTCCACCTGTACACGACCCATGGGCCGGGGTGCGACTGTACTTAACAGATCAAAGTTCTGAATATAGATTTGTTTACTCCTAATATATGTGCAATTGAGCAAAGACGATAATACAAATTGAATGGGTACTTCTTATCCATGTAGAGCTAGCTAGATTTCTTGTTTTTCGTTCTCTTTCTGACAACTGCCATTATTTGTAGATATCCATTATGGAGTTTTCTCGTGACCGCAAAATGATGAGTGTACTTTGTAGCCGTAAGCAACAGGAAATTATGTTCTCGAAAGGTGCACCAGAGAGTATTATTTCTAGATGCACACACATTTTGTGCAATGATGATGGTTCTTCTGTTCCATTGACAACCGACATCCGTAATGAGTTGGAGGCCAGGTTCCACAGGTGAGGAAGCTTTTGTTTTGCTTCCGATATATCCAATAGTGTCTACGTTTTTTTTTTTTCCTTTCTTACTGCCATTCTTTCATTCGGTTTCTTACTGCCATTCTTTCATTCGGTGGATTTAATATTATCAGAATAAACAAGTACAAACTTAGGTTTATATTTTATAAGCTGTAAGGGATCTAAGATGTGGTCCCTGACTCCCTATGTGTACAGGATGGATCGGCTGTCAGTTATGCGTAACATGTTGTATGCTCAACCTATATAATGTTCGCCATCCATTACAACACTTTTCTTGAATAGTTGAGGGGTGTGACTTCGTGTTGACTTTTTGTACTTTGAATATTCTAAAATTGTTTTATATTATCAAATAGTTTTCTGCACTGAGACAATATGTCATCCATAAGTTACACCTTTTTATCTCTTTGCATCATGAAGTCCAATATCTTGCTAAAAGTTGCCTATAATGAGCTCTAGTGGCTTTGTGTTTGCAGATGAGGTTAATAGTTTTTGTTGTGCCATAAGACATGAAAGTGAATCTGAATTAGTAATAGTGCAAACAGTCTCGTGAGCCCCAGATTTTATGCGACCTTTTTCAGTTCTCTGTCCTGTTGTAGTAAAGTGTATTGCTTTAGTTTATTTTCCATATGCAATTTCCTGTAGCAGCCCAATTATGGCAAGGGGAAATGTTGTGTTCTGGAATTTTTAACCTATTTTTGTTTATGGCAAGGGTGAAAGGGTTATGTAGGTGAAAGGAAGAAATATTAAGTTGGTTGAATCCATGAATCTCTCTCTCTCTCTCTCTCTCTCTCTCTCTCTCTTCAGAATTCTTACCTACATGTTGTGATATGCCCAAACAAAGTGACAATTAATCACTTAGTATGTTACCATTTTTTGTAGTCTTCTTTCGTTTAATCATTTGGTTTACTTTTCCTTGAGCAAAAGTCTTTTTCCTAAGTTGGATCCCGTTGCCAATAAGCATCCTACAGACTCCTTGCTTCCTTGATTAAGACTATGGCTTAATTACTTGCTTTTTATTTTCTAAAAGTAAATCCAAAAATAATAGGAGTGCCTAAATTATTGGAGGATTTGACTTTTCAAAATAACACAAGTCGTGTATCAATTTTGATTATATGGAGCATCTTCATCTTGTTTAAGTAATCACAATATGCTTCATTTACATTTTTTGAGTAGTCACACATTTGGTTTTATGCTGTGGGGGTGTAAGATGAAAGCCATTAACTTACTAAGAAGAGTAATGTAATAAAGAGGAGGGATATGTTAATGACCCTGCCATTGCACCATAACCCATACTTTGGCACGGTTTTAATATTTACTTCTTCCAACATGATCCTGTACGTTGATTGACCATTTTATGGATGAGAGCTGGATTCATGTAGCGCTATAATTTTCTTTTATAAGATGTGCTCAAAATGCATTCTAGTGGGATTTGGATCTGAGTTGCTTTGATACTATGGTAAACATCCTGCCTCAGCATCTTAAAGTTGTAGTGAGGGTTAAATAATTGATCAACAGTATCTGCATATAGTTCTAATTGACTGAGAAAAGGCTTACGATAGAATACCAACTGCATATAGTTTTAGTTAACTGAGAAAAAGCTTACGATAGAATACCAAGGGAGATAATGTGGTCGGTTTTGGATAAGGAGAAAATATCTGCGGATACTTGGAGGAAATATAACTCCATATCCCATAACCGTTAGCTTAAGTCAAGGATCAACATTATTTACTTACCTCTTTGCTCTTGTTATGGATAAACTTACCAGGTGTATTCGATGAGATTTATGGTACAAGAAAACATGTGCGTAGAGTTGGGCAATTAGAAAACATGTATAGAAAATGAGCATAGTCAAAATGAGAATGCTGAAGTGGATAGTGGCAATAATGACTGCAATAGGGTTTGTGATTGCTAAAATGGCGACTAGTTTGCAACGACATAAGGATGCTGTAGTGTTCAGGTTTGTCAATGTGTAGATTTCAAGGTACCTGGAATTGGGGATAACTTAAGAGTTGTGGTTGAAAGGTCGTTAAGTGTTTACGAAGCATGGAATGGATATGTATACTTATGAAAGGGGAAAATAGCGTTGCATGTTCTGCTTCCAGAAACATAATGACACTGTAGTTAGCTTAAGGCGAGGTTAGAAATGCCAACTTTTGGGGGAAAAAAGAAAGGAAGTAGAAAGGTTTCATGCCATCTGAAACTAAGGTTTCACTTTCATACCTCTGTAATTACAATTGAGAACTGTCAACAGGTGGCAGTCATAAAATTCATTTAATCTAAAATGCTGACCATCCATATTTTTGTAGGAGACGTTTGAAAAGCATGAGTCACACATGAGGTGTTAGAGATCTTCTGGAGCCTAGGCACACGAGTGCTCGAGTTTCGTCCATGGTTCGCATTGTCGGTATCGGAATCGGTATTAGACCATTCCTATGAGTATCGGGATCGACGGTATCTGAGCATCATATTTTTGGTATTGGAAATCAAATAATTATTAATATTTTAGAAAATATATTTTATACATTTAAGCATAATTTTAAGCACTTTTAGTGTTTTTTTAATAGTTTTGAAATTGAATGAAATAGTACTCATCCGTATCGATTGGTTTATATGCGATAGATAAGTTTCTTCTTTTACATTCTTTTACAACCTTATTATGCTTTTACACCCTTGTTGATTAGACTTTTTCGTTCAATTTTCTTGTCGAATTGATCGGAAAAGAGTCCTCCAATGTCTGTATCGATCAATATCGGATATCGGATCGAGACATGCCAAACCGTATCGGTATTGTCCGTATCGGATCTGGACATGCTAAACCGCATTGGTATCGGCTGTATCAAATCGGCATCAGCCGATACTACAAACTGTGGTTTCATCATCATGCTAGTTTCATGCTAGGCTTAGATTATTATATTGTTTAAAAATATACTCCCAATAAAACAACTATATAATTAAATTGTAGAGGGAGGTAAAAATGCAAAGAGCGTTAGAGAGCAGATGAAGGAAGAGAGAGCGAGGGGAATTAAGAGAGACTGAGAGAGAACTAGTGAGGGAGGAGGAGAAAGGGAGAACACAACAAATGAGAGGAAGGCAGTCAGAATGAGGCAGAGAAGTAGATATGTACTCAGAGTAAGGCAAGGAGATATGATATGGTATCGGTACGATGTAAATTGGGTCAACGAGTTATTGAGTGGGAGCACGTTAAACTATTAACCAAATCCGTGTTAGGCGCATCTTACCTAGCCGAGGCGTGGGTTTAATGTGCGCCTCAGCTAGGGTGCCCAGCCTTGAACCTTTTGAGGGCGCCAAGGTGCACCTCATGCCTTATGCATTCCTTTTAAATAGCTATTTATAAGGTTGGCTTATGTGAACTTTACATAATGCAACCTCAATAAATAAGAAACCTACTCATAATGTTGTTGTTTTATGTTATAGGGGACATGGCCTTAATAGAGTTAAATAGAGGGAAATGATTCAAAAAGCCAACCCCAAGGATTTTTAATAAAAGTTCAGTTGTTGCTTTAAATATAGGCCTGAAGCAGGCCCGGAGACTATTCTTTGAATTGCGATGCATCTTTATGTGCGGCTTCACTTTGAACATTATGTGGCATCTTGAGCATTGTTTTAGGTATTCAAGTTGGTCAGGTTGTCTTATTAAAAGTATTATAATTTTGTGCACTTATGTTTTCAGCTTGGTGACTTTAAATTTATTGCTCAACACCTTATTCTAAAGACACTACTTAGCTTCTATAAGTTCTCTACAAAAGTTAGCATGATCTTTTATGTTGATTCTTACAGGGTGCATGAACACCCCAGCTTACACAGTAAGGCTTGCTTCTTAAAAGTAGTTTTGCCGTTGCTGGACAAGCTACCAATTAATTGCAAACAGTACTGTAGGCTTTGAGTTTTGTGGTGAACTGAATCCCAAGTTTCATTCTGTCCCTGTAACTATTAATGCAAAATTAGGAAAAGCAAACAATTCAATTACAAGCTGGATCTGCAAAAAATGTAAATGCTTGCAATTGGGCCAAGCAAACCAAGGATGACGGATTCTACATGTAACCTACATCTATTCCGTTCTAGAAAGTTCCTTTAAGAATAACATTACTCATGAAGTATGGTATAATTAGCATGAATATTGATTACAAATAACATGTATGATTGAACCAAAGAATTGACTGAATGGAGGTTTATGTACTAGCAACTCTTGATAATCAAATTAGTTACACGTGGATCTCGTACTGAAATCCTTACAAAGTTTTTTGTAATTTTTCAGTAAGTATTCCTCATATTTCAATTTCCTAAATTGAATAATATGTTTTTGCATATGATATGTGCTCCATCATGAGCATTTTCATGGTTCAGTTGATGGGTCATTCACATTGTACATGATACTTTTTAAATATTTCCAACCAGTACCTACATCATCTATCTGGCAGATTTTACTGATAGTTCCTCACAACACTTTGCTCCTGATGAAGCTTTCTCCAGTAGGAATTATAAATTAGTGCTCAATTATTTTTGCTCTTGGTCTGCTCAATCATCAAAATTTATTCTTAGTCTTGCACTTTTCTATTTAATATTTTCGGTTGAGTTATGGGCTAAGTTTGATTTCATAGATGATTTTATGATATTCATTTGTTTTATAATTATTTTTGCTGACAAGTGTTCCACACTGTTCACTGTTATCACTAACATGTATTTACGTTGTTATTTGATATTCTCAACTCAAAAGGCTAAGATCTCATTTTTTTTTCATTTTTGTTCCTCATAGCCTTATAATTATGTTCTTCTTTCCAGTTTCGCAGGAAAAGATACCCTAAGATGTTTAGCCTTAGCATTAAAACGGATGCCCACAGGTCAGCAGACACTATGCTACGAGGATGAAGCAAACCTTACATTCATAGGATTGGTATGCTATTTTCTTTTTCTAAATGTTTCCTTGGATGGCATGCATTGATGATAAAGTTGAGTCTGTTAAACATTTCTTTGCTCCACTTGCTCCTGTTCCACATGTCAAAAGGGTTGTACATATGCTCTAAGAGTAAGATGTATACAAACCAAAGGATAAAATGCATTCAAATATGGCTGCTACGGTAATATCCTTAAATGTAAACTTAGTAAAGGTTACGTTTGTAACTCAAAATGCTTTGCACATATATTATGTTGGATCTTATTCAATGTATTGTTCTAAGAAGATAATACCGTATTCAAATGATAGATTTTGGTAGATTCCACTGTTTCATTGTTAATTCTAGTTATCAAACAAAGGGCATTATGCTCCCAAAGATTTCAATGGAAAGAATGCCAAAGGACTTTGGTAGATATTAATTGCACAAGATGAGGCATAGTGATCGGAAACATAAGCTAATAAAAACTTCTGAACTTGGACATTCAGCAACAAATTCTCAACCAAAGAGGAATGCAAGCTCATCAGTGGACAGTATACTCCTCCTGACTGGGTGAATATAATATGGTACAAGGGCCACTGCAGTAAAATGTCCTACTGCACATATAGGGGATTGAAGGACAAGCTGCCTAAAAGTGTAGATTATTGAACTACGGTATATCCATCATTAGGGATTGTGTGTTCTGTCATAGAGCACAGACAGATACAAATCATGTTTTCTTTCAGTGTGACTACACCGGGAATATTTGGAATACAGTAAGAAGAGGCCTAGGATTACATCAGAAAATGAACTACACATTATCCGGAGAAACATTGGAGCTAGGGGACAAATTCAAGAAAAAGAAACAACTCCACATACTGGCTAGACAACTACTTGTGGAATTCCAGTTTAATTTCCTAGCTTTTAGGGATTTATTTCTTTTTTTTTATCTGTAGTTATTTTCTGTTTTAAATAAGATATATGGATGGTTTGTATCCATTATCTCCTAGGACTTTTTTGTAGATCCGTGTATATCCCTGATTTTCAGGGATTGTTTGGTGTTGTTTTCCAGTGCGTGAACTCTACATATTCCCTTTTCTGATTTTTACAGAAAATAATGAAATATTATTCGAAGTTTTTCCCACACTAAATTCTTCATTGTGTCAGAGCAAAATATGAACCAATTCAATTCCAAATGGTTCCAAATGGTAAAATATGTAATGGTCTCTGACAAAGGCTTAGTCTCAGAGGTGACTTCTAGTCAAGAAGTCATCAACCCAACTCAAAGTGCCGGTTCTGAAGGTGCTATTCTGCCCATCACTGGTCACTAACTAAATGGCTAGAACTACCTACAATGGTCCCAGTCATTAGTGATGTTTGTCTGCGATAAGGGCAAAAATGACTAGCTCACTGGCACTGCTGCTCCATCTATAGACGGCCCAAAATATGAAGTCTGGAAGGTTGAAATAGCATGGTGATGTCTTGGCTAGTCAATTCCATGACCCAACGAAATTGGTCTGGATTTCATGTATTATGGAACGGCCAAGGAGATTTAGGATTTCATGTATTATGGAACGACCATGACTGTACAAACTTTACTTGATGTTCTAAAGGTATTTCTGAAGACGATGCCAATCTTCGTTTTTAATTGTTGTTGCCTGATGAATTTACAGTCATGGTCGTTTACAAGAAGAGCTAACTAGCAATGGCATGAGATCTGGAAACACTTCTTCAACCTGTTTGTTGTTGTCATTGCTCATTGCAGTATTTTTTTAGGTGATTGATTGAAGACCTTCAGTTGGATATAACAATCACAACTCAAGATATAACCTTCTCCGTCGCATTATGGAGTTCTTTTGAATTTGTTCTGGAATAGGAGAGAGAAATGTTGTCTCTGTGATTGTTATATGAGTGGGTCTCTGTCTTTTGGAAGAGGGCAGTTCCAACATCACAATGTTTCCATATGTGCCTTGTGTCTAAGATATTCCTTGGGTTTTATTTGCTCACATAAGTTCATGTAATTTCGCTGTGACCAGTTGAGGGTTATGGTTCTCTAGATTTATGTAGCACATAGATTCTTTTGACTTCCCTCTGTGTTTTTTCCCCTTCCATTTAATTCTTTATGTCACTAGTTAAAGTATGGAAGCTCCTTGCTTATAGTGACACAATAAGCTCGACAAACATTCATAGTTAGAGATCTCTTGTAATATTCTTTATTTATTTTTATATGGTAAGGAAACTCATCCTGTATTCTGATCTTTTTAGGTGGGAATGCTCGATCCACCAAGGGAGGAAGTAAGGAATGCTATGCTGTCATGCATGAATGCCGGAATACGTGTTATAGTTGTTACTGGAGATAATAAAGTAAGTCTGAGGAACGACCTTCAATGTGTTATGTGTATATCCTTGTAAATTAAGATTCATGTTTTGTTCTTGTATTAGTCTACAGCAGAATCGCTCTGTCGGCAAATTGGTGCTTTTGATCACCTGAATGATTTGAGTGGATACTCTTATACAGCTGCTGAGTTTGAAGAACTTCCACCTTTGCAACGAACATTAGCATTGCAACGAATGGTACTTTTCACCAGGTATTCTTATGACTTCTCAGTGGTTTTGCATGCAGTTTGTTTCTAGTTGTAGCTAATGATCTCTTTTAATGGTCACTGGATTTTCTTATAACATCTATATCTTCTGTTAATATTTCCCAGAACAGAATTACTTTTCACTGCCACCATTTGTCATTAGTTAATAATTTACCTTACAGGCTATCTTTAGCTGACATTGACATGTTAACACGAGGTGAATCCGACAAGGCAACCTTGAATATATATAGTTCCGCTCTAGTAGGCGTGCACGCCTACGGTAAGGAGCAATTCTGGTTTCATTTAATGGACTCCTCCGTAGATTTCCTGTTTCAAATTAATATTTAAATAATAGATTTAATTATATCATAATAAAGTAGATTAAAATTAAAATTAAAATTAACATTAAAAAACATAAAATTAGAATTAGAACTAGAATTAAAATTAAAATTTGAATAAATTAAAATTAAAATCAATGTTAATATTAAATTAATTTTAATGTTAATATTAATGTTACTATTAATTTTGGTGTTAATAATAATTTTAATATTAATAATAACTTTAATATTATTGTTAATATTAGTTTTAGTGTTAATTTAATGTTTGTTTTAATATTAATGGTAAAAATAATCTATTTTTAAAAGCAATCTATCTTTAAAAACAAATATATCTTTAAAAATAATCTATCTTTAAAAACAAATCTAAAAAATAATCTATCTTTAAATAGAGATTTAGATTTTTTTTTAAGAGAGAAAACACATATTGTTTAAATCTAGCATTTAAACAGTAATTTGAAACCTACGGAGAAATCTGTTAAATTAAACCGTAGTGTTCTATACTGTAAGCGTACACGCCTATTAGAGCAGAATTTTGTGTGTGTGTATAGATATATTGTTGCGTATTAGTTATTTAATCCCACATTGGGAAGAGAATAAGGAGAATGCTAGTCCTCTCCTATATATATATATATATAATTCCACTCTCAATAATAATTATCCTATTATTCTATTCTATATGGTATCAGGGCCAAGTTCTCTCGCTTCCCCTCTCAAACCCTAACCCTAGCCATTCCACTATCCCCCTTCTCGACACATCAACCACAGCCCACCCAACCCCTCTTCCAGACCCACAACCCCTTTCTCGTCTCCACAATACTTCTTCCCCATGATTCCCCTCCCTCGACGACCCCCCCCCGATCCCCTCGACCCACAACACCCCTCTCCACCCCATAGTTAACGAGTCCCTGAGCCGATGACCCCCCCCCCCCCCTTCGACCCCTAGAGCCGTCGACCCTCCCCCTCACCTCGACGACCCCCTTCTCGACCCCCCCCTCGACCCCCATATCCGCCTCCCCCGACGCCTCCCCTACTACCGCCTAGCCGGCACCAAAACTCTAACCCTAAATGCCTAATCTGGCCTCCTCTCCAGCCGCCGCCATAACCCTAATCCTAGCTTTTGAGAAGCAGCTTCTGTAAAAAAAAAGAGATCTGAAACCAAAAAAAAAACATATTTGAAAAAAAAAGTCGGAGTTGAGATCTTTAGAGGATAAACTATGATTGTTTGCTTGAACTTCTGAACCACGACAACATCAGGAGTTAACATAGAGCAAACTTGATTGATTGCATAAATCTCTGTTCCTTGTCCGGTATCCATATCAGGATCTAACAGAGAGCAACCTGGGTTGCGTAAATATTTGTTATGTCTTGTGTGATCCATATTCGACTCTTCCATCATTGCACGAGCCGGGTCTGACAACGTTGATCATGCATTGACGAGATTGATGTGACTATCGGGTCGGGACAATCATCGATAGTTGAATCGAGAACTTGAAAGATAACCAACACTGAGGCGGGTAGCAGTGCTGACAACACCAGTGTCGGGAATGCAATGACGGAGAAACCGGGCACTGATACGACAATTTCATTGATTCTACTTGTCGATCGACGACTGGAGGGTCCGAATGGTTACTCAACATGGCACAAGAAGGTTGAGAAGACACTTCGGAAAATGTGATTCTCCAAGCACCTGACTGACAACCCTCCAACAATGGATGATCCCACATACGAACAATGTGAGACGGACACAGTAGACTGTTTACACAGTTAATGAACTCGATGGAACCATCAGTTGAGGACATAGTTCAAAACACGGATTTGGTGAAAGGGTTGTGGGAAGTCCTAGTGAATGCGTTTGATGGAAAACATGATTTGTCTCGTATCTATGACTTAGTTGTTGGCGTCTACCGAGATGATCAAGGAGATGAGTCACGTAAGAATAACTTTCGTGCCTTTAAGGACCTAACTGATGAGATGAGGTGAATCGTGTGTTACCCCTGACGACGGATATCAATGAGGCGATGACTCAACGTCAACATCTCTATGTCATGGCGTATCTTGTCTCACTTTGATCTGATGCAGATTTTAGATTATTGCTGGGACCGAGGTTCCATCTCTGTTGGAAGCTCATTTTCGTGTCCAACAGACAGTGAAAGTAGTCGGCAATGATACAATTGATGCATCTGCTAATCGATCTGCCTTGGGTGTTGCTTGTGGTGGATTTCGTGGGGGCCGTGGTGGCCGAAATGCTGGTCGTGATGGTGGAAGAGGCAATGGCGGACGTGATGGATGACCGCGGACATGCTTCAACTGTGGTCAACCTGGCCATTTTTAATGGCATTGTCCCAAAGCTCCTATTGCTAATATTGCATCGGATGCTTATGATGATGAAGGGAGATCTGTCCAGATGAATGCAGAGATATGCAGAATTTGTTGAATTTTGAGCTCAGCGTCGTGGTGAAGCCTCTACATCAGGATCCACAATAGGATACTCTACGACGTGTGTGGTAAGGTCAAGGCTGTAAGTGATTGACTCGGGTGCATCTGATCACATGATAGGTGATGTAGGTATGTTGAGTGATTATTTATTTGTGGGTCGTGTGACAGACATTACTGTTGCGAATGACAGTTCACTGAAAGTTCGTGGAAAAGGAAGCACCCGTCTTTCTTCCGGCTTGCCACTCAATTCAGTTTCACACACACTTGGCAATTCATTCAGTTTATTATCCATTAGCCGTATTACTCGTGACTTGCAATGCTCTGTAATATTCTTTCCTGATTGTTGTATTTTTCAGGACCTGGAGACTGGAAAGACTATCGGTAGGAAGCATGTGGCTGGAGGCTTGTACCTGTTTGTAATGAATTCTTCTGTTGTGCTAGTGTGTCACTCTATCCATTTGAGTTGCACTGTCAGTTAGGTCATCCATTTATTCAGGTTCTCCAAAAAATGTGTCCGTCTCTAGATTTTTGAGGTTCTTTTCATTGTGAGTCATGTAGTTTGGCCAAACATCATCGAGTACCCTACCTGGTGAGTCTGAAAATAGCTCCCAGCTCGTTTTGAGTTAGTGCATTCTGATATATGGGGTCTATGCCCTATTGAATCTGTGATGTGTTTCAAATATTTTGTTTTCTTTGTTGATGACTAGTCACGAGTCGCTTTTGTCTACTTGATAAAAAAATGTTCTGAATTATTTGATATTTGGTGCAATTTTTTATGTTGAGATCAAAATCAAATTTGGGGTTCATATTAAATATCTTCGGAGCGACAATGGTCGTGATTATGTCTCGTTCGTTCAATTCTTTTCTGGCTAGACATGGCATCATCTATCAAACTTTCTGTTCTGACACACTACAACAAAATAGTGTGGTCGAATGTAAGAATCGTCACCTTTTGGAAACATCGTGTGCTCTTATGTTTCATGAACGTACTCCCTGAAATTTTTGGTCGGATACGGTCCTTACAGCTTGTTATATGATCAATTGTATGCCATCTACTGTTTTCAATGGCAATACTCATTTTCTCGATTATATTCCAATCATGTGCCGTTTGCTCTACCTCTCAAATTTTTTTGATGCTTGTGCTACGTTCGGAATACTCGAGCTACTCTTTCTAAATTGTATCCGAAGGCACTCAAGTATATTTTTTTTTGGGTATCTGAATGATCAAAAAGGGTATCATTGTTTTTCTCCAACCTTGAAGAGGTATATTATGTCTCGGGATGTTACCTTTGTTGAAAGTTGAAACCGAGTTTCCTCCACTCCCTCTAAC
This sequence comes from Iris macrosiphon, assembly GCA_036927795.1. Classification (NCBI taxonomy): domain Eukaryota; kingdom Viridiplantae; phylum Streptophyta; class Magnoliopsida; order Asparagales; family Iridaceae; genus Iris; species Iris macrosiphon. The sequence goes on from JAYESA010000005.1 coordinate 138,924,283, forward strand.
TACCGATTATGTTCCAAAAGTTTACCCAGATGAGAACTTTCTCTTATATCCAGGTCAAACACAACAACCCCTCGTAAGGATACCCTCCCCTACCTAGCCAGTCTTATCGTCCAATGGTCCGCAAACACCAGCTCAGTCAAAACCGACATTGCCAGTCTCACCGTTGAATGGTTTGCAAGCACCAGCTCCGTCAGAGCAGACAACTTTTGGTACCCACAGCTGTAGAGCCAATGTTGTCATCAAGATCCTCCTCCAACTCTACCGATTCACCACCACCTAATATACCAGCTCGTCCCCGTCGCACATGTCGCGACCATCCTTTGTATGTTGACAACTACAAATGCCTCGTTAGTCACACTCAGTGATTGGTGGCTACTATTGATGGAATTCAGATTCTCAATTATGTAGAGGAGGGAATCAAACATCCTGGTTGGCGCGTGCCGCTATGAAAGAGATACGAGCACTTCGGAAAAATCATAAATAGGATTTAGTAGATTTGCTTACTGGTAAGAAGACGGTAGGTTGCAAATGGGTGTTCACAATCAAGGTTAAACCAGATGTCACTTTTGATCGTCTGAAAGTTCGTCTTGTGGCAAAAGAGTATTCTTAAATTTACGGTAAGTATTTTTTTGAGACACTCTCCAGTTGCCAAAATGACCTCTGTGTGCGTGCTGTTTTTCTTAGTCGTCTGTTATGACTGGTCTCTACTTCAGTTGGATGTAAAGAATGTATCTCTATGGGGACCTTGAAGATGAAGTGTATGTGGTGCAACCTCTTGGGTTCGTTGCAAGGGAGGATAAAGTATGTCATTTGCGAAAGGTTCTCTCCGGTCTCAAACAATCACCTCGTGCCTGGTTTGGTCGATTTACACATGTCGTTACCCAGTTTGGCATGTGCCAATCAAAGAAGGTTCATTCGATATTCTACCAACAGACATCAGCCCGATGGATATTACTTGGTGTCTATGTTGATGTTATTGAGATTATGGGAGACGACAATCGGTATTGCAGGGCTAGAAAAGTTTCTTGGTGAACAGTTTCAGACCAAAGATATGGGACCGTTAAAGTACTTCTTGGACATTGAAGTCACAAAGGAAAGCAAGACATTGTAATGTTATAGTGATAATATTTGCTTGACATCCTAACTGAAGCAGGAATGATGCAAACTAAGGGAGAAACCTCACCTATGGATCTATGGGTAAAGTTACTCCCTGATGAGGGAATATTGATGGTCAATCCTGATCAGTACCCTTGAGTGGTTGGAAAACTCAACTACTTGGCAGTCATGATTTGTCTAGACATTTTTTTACTGTGTCGCGAGTATATTTATTCTTCTCTACGAGTTCCGTATTGTCAGACAGTTCTCAGAATTCTGCGCTATCTAGCTTAGAATATGGAAAAATGAATTCAGATGGAGAATCAGGGACATACTCATTTTGAGTGCTTTACAGATGCTGACTGGGGTGCAAGTCTTACGGATAGACGGTCTACATATGGCTACTCGGTATTTATTGGCGGAAACTTAGTGTCGTGGAAGAGCAAGAAACAGAATGTGGTCTCACGATCCAGTTTGGAAGTGGAATACCGAGCTATTGCTCATGGCACAACCGAGGTGTTATATCTGCAATTTCTTCTAAAGGAGCTGGGAGAAGAAGCAGAATCTGAAGCAACAGATATGCGATTTGATAACCAGTCTCATATCCATATTACTACAAATCTCGTATTTCATGAAAGGACGAAACACATTGAGATCAACATCCACTTCGTCCGTGATGAGTATCAAAAATGGATGATAACATTTCACCACGTGAAAACCGGTGAACAGATAGCTGATATATTTATGAAGTCTTTTTTAGGTCATCGGATTCAGTTTCTTTGTAACAAGCTGGGTATGATTGATATCTATGCTCCAGCTTGAGGGAGGGTGTTGAGTATTAGTTATTTAGTCCCACACCAGGTAGAGAATAAGAAGGTTAGTCATCTCCTATATATATGTCATCCCTCTCTCGATAATAATTATTCATTATATATATATATATATATATATATATATATATATATATATATATATATATATATATATCATATCTTTTTTTTTGCAGCAAAGTAATTGTATTGCAATTTATCTACACCTGAACTAAGCCCGGGAGTTATTACATAGTGCTCTCTTCCCGGTCTAGCCGGGTCTTAATCTTTGCATGCCGGTCCTCAATTGTTTGCCTCCAATGTATCATTCCTCGATCCGGTATTGCTTTGGCTGATCTCCATTCCATACTCTACTCAAACTAACCGTCGGTACCACAATTACTCCTCGAGCTATCATTCCACAATTCTCTATTCTTATACAAGGGCAACAGTTGGGCTTGCGTCAGGGAGATCTGTTCTCACCGTATCTGTTCACTCTGGTTATGGAGTAGTTTACCTGTTTGATGGAAGTGACGATGCACTGAAAGAGCATTATATCGTTGTACAAAGAGGTATCTCCTATTGTATCTCACTTCATTTATGCGGATGATTTATTCATTTTCTTGGTCCTAACTAATAGGTGAATTAACACCGTGGTCCTGGCTATGCATGAGTTCGGTCGACTATCGGGACTCCAATCGAATAGGGAGAAAATCAGGGTATATTTTAACGCTTACTGTCCAAATCATGAAGAGCTCAAAGAGATCATTCAGATAGAAAAAAGTAATCTTTCGGTGAAATATTTGGGTTTGCCACTCTCAATTAATTATGCACGCTCTCAGGAATGTCAAAGTCTGGTTGAGTATGTTCAAAGACGTATAGAAGTGTGGCAAACACAAAAGTTGTCATTTAATGGAAGGATTGAACTGGTCCGTTCGTTCGGTTGTAACAACAATGTCATTATTTTGGCTAAAATCTATAATTCTTCCGATGGCGCCTATTTGTAAAGTGAAAAAGATTTGTGCGGAGTTTGTATGGCGAGGAGGTATCCATACTATAGTATGGGCGGAATTATGTCGACTAAAGGAAGAAGATGGGGTGGGGCTACGCTCTTTACATATTCTACGATATATTTCAGGTCTGAGACTTACATGGAACTTCTTGGAAGGTAGATAATTATGGGCGACCTGGATGCGTAATAGATACTTGAAAGACACAAATTTCTAGATTTAACGTCCGATTAATAATCACTTAGTCACCTATAAATTCATCATGCGGTATAGACAGAAAATCCAATTACTTCTCTCAAGAGTAACCGGTGACAGTCATGACACTTTTATGGTTTGATCCTTGGTTGGAGCATCGGAGTATAATAGACAAGAGTCGTGGCAACAATATGCAATGGTGGGGAGAAATGAAAAGGTGAATTGTTTGATTCGTTGAGGAGTCCGGGTCCTAGCGGATCACCCTATAGGGAGGCATTATGCTCCATCTATAACAGAGATTTAGATCGACTAAAGTCTGGCAGCGGATAAATGGACGTGGGACAACTGGAGACCCACCCCAGACCTACAATATTACGTAGGGTATGTAAAGAGCGTAGGGGTTAGCATCCAAATATGTGGTCATTTGGTCAATGGCAAGTCTCAACCCCTATAACAAATATTCCAAGGATATTTATGGTTATTTTGCATCCAATTTTTTTTCTATAAATAGGAATTAATTTATCCAATTTTACGAGAACAAAATTTCTTTCCTCTTCTAATATTTTCATTCTTTTTTTATTTGGTAAATTAGATTCTTCTATGTGAACCATTGGTCCAATATCGGAAACACATAGCGGAGTTTATAATGAGAATGTTGCATGCCCAATAAGACTTATGGCTACAACTCATGTTCAATGCATGAATTATGAGAAACAATTCAAATGGGTACCTAACAAAGGCGCAGGAACCCTACGTAGGCATCCAAATAGTTATATCTAGTATCTACCTCTTGAGTAACACAATGACACAAGTGACACAAGGAGCCAATAGTAGGCTTAAACCGTAATCGGCCCATTTTTTTTTAAATAATTAATTTTTAATCAAACTGGTCCAGATTTGATCCTGCCAATCGGACCTAACCCGGTCTAGCCTGGACTAGCTCAGACCGAGTTTTGCTCCGTTATGGGTTTGCGGTTTTAGTCTCCAGCCCGGTCTAGCCGCTGCTCAAGACTGGGCTAGCCCGGCCCAACCTAGACCCGGTCAAACCCTGTCAAATCTGCCTCCGGTCTGGCACACCCAGCCTAATTAACATCATGTGGTTCTCATTAGCCCTAACGACATTCATTTCCTAAATCGCAGGACTGCAAAGAATGTCTTTAGGGCTTGATAGCTTCAGTTTATGGTCTCCAACTAAAGTGCATTGAGGCATCTTATTAATTGATCATAATTCTCAAAAACCTTATGAATTCGGCCGAGCCGCCGCTCAAGACAGGTCTAGCCCTGCCCGACCCAGACCCGGTTAAATCCGGTCAAATCCTCTCAAATCTGACTCTGGTCCGGCCCAACCCAGTTAACAACATCATTAGGTTTTCATTAGCCCTAAAGACATTCTTTTCTTCAGTTATCAAACCCTCTGCAAAGAATGTTTTTAGGGCTTGCTAGGTTTAGTTTATGGTCTCCAACTTATGTGCATCCAGGCATCTTATTAATTGATCCTAATTCTCATAACCCCCCCCCCCCCCCCCCCCTTTTCCTCCTCCTCTTCTAGGGTTGCCTTCTTTTCCCTTCTCTTTTGGCCCTCCTTCTCCGGCATAGCACTAGCCTTTCATTCTTCTTGATAATTTGAGTGGAGGAAAGTTTACATGGTGTTCAATTGGTTGGGATGACAAGGAGTGATATAGAGAATATACATGGTACTCTTAGATAAAGCTTTCCCATGGAAGTTGGAGACCGTAAACTGAAGCTAATCGGTAAAAGAGACCAATTAAATATTAAGGAACATTAGATCTCAAATATACTCCAGAAGGCCATTGGCATCTAATAGTCAATTGTAATGGACCACACATATTTGATGTCTCCATTCTCAACCATCTTTTGTAAACATTCCATGGCTGATTCAACTTTTGTAGATGGCTGATTCAACTTTTGTAGACGTATTATGGATAATTACATTTGGTTTCAATGGATGAACCACAACTAATTGCAGAACTTCCATGAATGAACCTCTGTTTGGCTTTACAATCTCTCTCTGTTGTGGTTGCCAATCTTTGACAGCTCAATGGTATAAGATCTCACAAGTTCATATAGCAGGCTGCATAAATTAACAACAAGAACACATGAAACAACAATCAATTCAAGCGTGGTTGTCGGCGAAGGAAGTGGAGGGGTAGTCTCCAGCAGTGGATGGGGTAGTCTCCAGCAGTGGATGGGGTTGGTGGCGTCAGTGACAATTAGAGGGAGGAGGGTGTTAGCACCGGCAGTTGTGACATCAGGTCGGAGAGAATGGAATGGAAGATGAGGGAGGAGGGGTGTTAGCACCGGCAGTAGCGACTTCAGGTGTTACATCTTAAATTATATTTAGCTGTAGTGTCTTCATAGCATTCAGTCAAAGCTGCTGGGTGATGTGAATCAGTGAATGTATCAGCCAATGTTGCACAGACATGGATACTGTACAACATCAACAGATACAACACGACACGGTAAGGACACGGGGACAAGGACTGGGACCTATTTTGGTGTGTTCTAGTGTATTTGGGAATGTCCGATATGTGTCTAATACACATCCTGCACGACATGGCCCAAATTTTTGGAGTTGCTGTGCTTCCTAGCTATCCACTGTCGGTAATGAAGAATTATTTTGTATAACTGAAGCAACTTTTTTTCACTTATCTTTTAATTCTTTACGAATAATTATAATCTGTATTCTATAGTCCATGTTCTTTCATCTTCATTCAAAATATCTCTGTTATTTTCGTTTTACTTTTATTCTACTTATTAAAAAACTGATTTTTATGTGAATGGTAGGGTTGAACCTTCTCATAAAAAGATGCTAGTTGAAGCCCTGCAAAATCAAAGTGAAGTGGTAGGCCTCATACTTGATGTCTTTAGTTCTCAGTGCACTTTTTTTGTACATAAAGTATATAATTGGTCTAGTGCAGCTGTGGTCCATCAGATACAACTATATTTCCTTATCTTGGTGAACTGTTGTGAAAAGTTATATATTTTCCATGTTGTTTTCTGAATGTACTTAGGCTTGCCTATGTTGAAGTTAAAGATAGACTGATAGAATGCCTTTTATTGTTGCTCATGCATTTCTGACCTACTTTGCATTTATCGTTGGCTTAGATACAGTTTGTTCCTAGCTGAGGATATATTACTGTTTTTATTTTTGCACAATATCTGTTGAAAACTTGTTGTTCATGCACTAGGTTGCAATGACTGGCGATGGTGTTAATGACGCACCTGCATTGAAGAAAGCAGACATCGGAATTGCAATGGGTTCTGGAACAGCTGTTGCAAAGGTAATTATGTTATACACTACTTCCTCATCATCATCATCCAAGCCTTTCCTGATCAAATAGGGTCTGCTAGGGAGCCTAAGAAAGCTTCATAGAAGAATTAACACAGTTGTTTATGACTGGTTGTCAACCTGCCATCAAACATGTATGTTGGTGGCCAATTCCTAGCCATGGTAGCTATGAGAATGAGAGGCCATGCCGTAAAACCTAGATAACCAGTTGATGTGTAGGTAGACCTATTAATAATCTCATCCATCCGAGGAGCACCGTCCAAGTTCCCTAGTTTATAAATAGTCTAGATGAGGAGGAAACAATTTGCTATCAGAAATGCAAGCATCTCTATGACACATTAAGCTAAATATTTTCAAGGTCATTCCCAATAAAACACTACTTTCCGTTTTTCCAAAATTTAGTATTACGAAGTACAGAAGTAGAAGTATATATTACTAGCGGATGTAAAATATAATGATTTCTGTATAGGTTCCTTATAAGAGTAGGAATTATCATGCGGAATTTATGTATTTTATGTTTTGTAGAATCAAATTATGATCCTTCGGTTCAACGGAGTTATCTCTAGGTTCAAAACGACAGTTACAACCTTGGGGCTTGATTGAACTGACATTAAGTATTAATGATGTTATATTATATAACAAATTTCTTTTAGCAATTGAAACTTTTTTTGCTATTCATTTGGAGCCAAGCAAGCAAATTTCCTGGAGCACGGGGATGGATAAAGATCAGAAGGTTTTCTGGGGGCCACTACCAAGATTTTGGAATTGGTTATATGGAAATGGTTCGGGTGACCTAAATGATTTTGAACTGGCTGGTTTCGGTTCTTGTGGAGACTCTTAAAGGATGAAAAATGTACTTATTTTCTTTCATATTTATGATAATAGATATTTGTTATATCTATTATTTTTGTTGTTGTGATTATTCCGAGTCAGGAGATACCAGAAAACCCACAAGACCAGTTACTAAGATGAGGACCTTCACTATATGTCTAGAACAAACTGGAGGATGACTAAACAACCAAAAGTTCTGTCAAGTAATTCTCAAAGTTCTGTCAAGTAATTCTCATGTTGTTGGAGACCACGGAAGTTCCCTTCAAATGATATATAGTTAAATGGATTGAGCTTATTACGACCATTACTTAGATTCTTAGGATAACATAGGAGACTAGGTCTGTGGAATTAAGTTGCTCTATTATAAAGCAGTTGTTTATTAAGTTATAGGTCTTATCAGGTACCTCATTGTAGGATTGGAATAATGGAATAGTTTCATTGATGAAAAAAGACTATATATATATATATATATATATATATATATATATATATATATATAAAAGAGTATATATATATATATATAAAAGAGGCTGACCCCTCTTTCTATTATTCTATCCGATGTGGGACTAAAGCTCACTACCTAATATAACGCTTAACATCCTCCCTCAAGCTGGAGCATATATATCAATCATGTCCGGCTTGTTATATAAAAATTATACCCGAGGACCAAAAATAGATTTCGTGAAGATATCGATAATCTGATCACCGGTCCTCACGTGATGGAACTTTATCATTCCCTTTTTATACTCATCACGGACGAAATGAGCATTTCAATGTGCTTCGTCATTTCATGAAAATACAAGATTGGTAGCAATATGCATAGCAGATTAGTTATCACACCATAACATATCTGCTGCTTTAGATCATGTTTCTTCTCCCAACTCTTGTAGAAGATGTTGCAGATATAATACCTCTGCCATGCTATGAGCAATGGCTCGATATTCTGCTTCGGAACTTGATCGTGCGATTACACTATGTTTCTTACTCTTTCATGATACCAAGTTTCTGCCAATAAATATCGAATAACCAGACGTAAATCGTTTAATCTGTCAGGCTTGCACCCCAGTCACCATCGGTAAAGCACTCAACATTTGTATATCCCTGGTTCTCCATGCGAATTCTTTTTTCAGGATTCTGGACTAAATATTGCAGAATTCTGAGAACTGCCTGCCAATGTGGAACTCGTAGAGAAGACATAAATCTACTCGCGACACTGACGACAAAAAAAATATCTGGACAAGTCATAACCGCAAAGTAGTTGAGTTTTTCAACTATACGACGATATTGATCCGGATTCGTCATTAGTATCCTCTCGTCGGGGAGTAACTTTTCTCCTGGGTCCATCGGCGACATTGTTCCCTTGGCTTGCATCATTCCTGCATCATGTAGTATGTCTAGCACATACTTCCTCTCCGACATGGCAATGTGCTTCTTTTCCCGTATGACTTCAACATCCAAGAAGTAGTTTAAAGATCCCATATCATTGGTCTGAAAGTGTTCTTCCAGAAACTTCTTCAGTCATGCAATGTCCTGACTGTCGTCTCTTATGATTACATTGTCATCAACATAAACACCAAGGAGTATCCTTTCTGCCGATGTCTGTCTATAAAATACTGAATGATCCTTCTTTGATTGACACATGCCAAACTGAGTGACCACATCTGTAAATCGACCAAATCATACACGGGATGATTGTTTGAGACCATAGAGGGCCTTCCACAGATGACACACTTTACCCTCCCTTGCAACGAACCCGGGAGGTTGCACCACATATACTTCTTCATCGAGGTCCCTGTAAAGGAAGGCATTCTTGATATCCAGCTGGAGTAGCGGCCAGTCATTGCCAACAGCTAAGGCCAAGAGTACGTGCCATCCTGGCAATTGGGGAGAATATCTCAAAATAATCCTCACCATAAGTTTGAGAATATCCTTTGGCCACCAGACATGCCTTTAGTCGATCAAGAGTGCCATCTGGTTTCACTTTGATCGTGAACACCCATTTGCAACCAACAACCTGTTTACCAGGCGACAAATTTACCAAGTTCTAAGTATGGTTCTTCCGAAGCGCTTTCATCTTCTTTTCCATAGCAGCACGCTAACCAGGATGTTTGAGACCCTCCTCGGCAGAATTGGGAATCCGAATCCCATCAATAGTAGTTATTAAGGACTGAGTGTGGCTCGCAAGCCCTTTGTAGTTTTCAACATACGAGGGGTGATCTCGACAGGCACGACGAGGTCCAGCTGGTGGAACAAGCAGAGCCGAAGGCGGAGACGAATAAGTCGAGCCAGAGGAAGAGGATGACTCTGTGACCATGAGCATTATCTGCGACGATCGATCGGGCGACGATGGTGCTAACCGAATCGGTGTCTGCGGACCGTCGGACTGGAGTACTGGCTCGGTAGGGGAGGGCAGTCTAACATGGGGCTATTGTGCTTGAACCGAGAACAACAAGAAGTCCTCTTCTGGGTAAACTTGGGGCACTGGTCCTGGAGTTTGTGGAAGTGGAGGAAACTCAGTTTCAACAAAGATAACATCCTGAGAGAAAAATTACCTCTTCAAGACTGAAAAAAATATCGATACCCTTTTCTGATCCTTAGGATACCCAAGAAAAATACATTAGATAGCCTTTGGTTCTAATTTAGAAAGAGTTGGTTCGGTATCCCTAACATAATACAAGCAACCAAAGATTCAGAGAGGTAGAAGAAACAACTCTCGTTTGGGATATAACCGAGAGAAGGGAGTATCACCATTGAGGACAGACGACGACATGCGATTAATGAGATAGCAAGCCATAAGAATGGCATCCAACCAAAATCTTTTTGGAGTACGCGTGCTTGGAACATAAGAGCACACATTGTTTCTAAGAGATGACGATTTTTGCGTTCAGCCACACCATTCTGTTGTGGTGTGTAAGAACATGAGATTTGGTGGATGATGCCATTCCGAGACAGATGTGAAACAAACTCCCGAGATATATACTCACGACCATTGTTACTTCGAACGCATTTAATCGGAACACCAAATTGTGTTCTGATTTTTCCATAAAAATTGCACTAAATGTTAAATAATTTGGAGCAATTTTTCATGAGATAAATAAAAGTGACACGTGAGTAGCCATCAACAAAGGTAACAAAGTACATGAATCCACGTGAGTAGTCATCAACAAAGGTAACAAAGTACTTGAATCCCATCACAGATTCAACAGGACAAGGTCCCCATATATCAGAATGCACCAACTTGAAGGGAGCGGAAGCAATTTTATTCTGACTAACCGGATAGAAAATTCGGTGATGCTTAGCCAAGCCAATGACTCACAATGAAAAGACACATCTAAAGATGGGTACATTTTCTGGAGTGCTCGGACAGATGGATGTCCTAACCGGCAGTGTAACTTAAATGGATCAAGTTTCACACCAGTATAGGCAACAAAGAAAGTTTCGTCAAACAAGTACAAGCCTCCAGCCACATGCCCTCTACCGATAGTCCTTGCAGTCTTTAGGTCCTGAAAAATACAATCATCAAGAAAGAATGTTACCGAGCAGTGCATATCATGAGTAATTCGACTAATTGAGAGTAAGCTGAATGGGTTTCCAGGGGTATGTAATACAAAATGTAGTGATAGTCCCGAAGAAAGACGGGCAAATCCTTTTCCACGGATTGTCAACGAACCACCATTGGCACATGTAATATTAGACATACGACCAACTGGTACATAGTTTTGTATCATACCTGCATCGTCTGTCAAGTGAGCAGATGCACCAGAATCAAGGACCCATTGCTTTGACTATATCACACATGTCGCTGAGTACCCTGCTGTGGACCCAGAAGGAGAGGCTTCACCTCGACGTTGAGCTTGAAACTCAACAAAGTCTGCATATGCTTCATCAATCATTTGTACTGATCGGCCGCCAAGATCAGGAGTATTTGGGGTAACATTGGCGGTAGGAGCTTTAGTACACTGCCACTGGAAATGACCCTGTAAACCACAGTTGAAGCAGGTGCACGGTCGACCTCCATCACGAACGTCAATGTCTCGTCAACCATTACGACCATTATTGTGCCCACTACGTCGTCCACCACGACCACCGCAAAATTCAGTACGAGCGGCACCAAGAGCAGATCGATCAGTAGGAGCATCACTTGGAGAGGTCTCGACGACCTTTGCTTCCCGTAGAACACGAAAATGTGCTTCCATTAGAGATGGAACCTCGGCTCCGGCAATAATCTGAGAGCGAGTTGAGTCTGCATCAGGACGGAGAGAGGCAAGATATGCCATCACATGAAGCTGCTTACGTTGAGCCCTCGCTTCATTGATATTCGTCGTCAGAGGTAATACACGGTCAACTTCATCGACCATATCCTTAAAAGCCCGGAAGTGGTCCTTATGAGACTTGTCGCCCTGTTCTGCCTGGTAGACGCCGACAACCGGGTCGTAGATACGAGAAAAGTTGTGTTTTTCATCAAACGTCGTCGCTATGACCTCCCATATGTCGCGCCCCGATCCCGTAGGGGCTGATCGTCCTCGCTTGGTCCCTACGGAACCGTTCGTCCTCGCTTGGGCGCGATGTCGTGTAAGCCTAAGTTGCGCTTGCACCAGGCAACGTACCTGCACAAGACACAAGTTAGACGAAAATATACATATATAGGCACAGAGTAAAACGCAGAGAACCAAAGTTGAACACATTTGATAGCACACAAAATACTTTCATTTTATTGAATACTGAAGATTTGGATTACAAAGTGTTTGCTTGGCTGAGTTACAAAATATGCCTTAGAAGGCTTACAACTCTTTTCACATTCCCAAAACTAGCCACAACGCCCATTACATTATGCCCTTGTAGTAGGACCAAAACATCTAGCAGAAGAAGAGTAGCCCACTGGAGAGGTAAGCAGCAGAGGAAGCAGCACGAACACAGTCCTAGGGAAGGGTGCGCACACGCTGATTCAGGTTGAGGATGTTTGCCAAACTCTCGCTTCCAGTACCTGGATATTTGCCCACAAACGTGGGTCAGTACTACCACATGTACTGGTGAGCGACCGTGGCCAAACTCACCTTAGAAATCCACACTAAGTAAAGCATATGAAGCTAGCATTATTAAGTGGTCTTTCTGGTTGTCTAGTTTCATTTTAACAATTCATGCAAGGAAACATAGACAATATATCGCATATGCATATGATAATCTTACCCACGGCCGAGCGGTTATCCCTGAAGCAGACACACAAATTAGCCACAATTTGCATATGAATAACTTATGAATCAATAAAGGCATCAAGTGTTAGGTATGCAAGAAGGTAAACCCAGCATGCGTCCTAACTATATGATGGTCCCCTCCACGGGATTAGTAGTTGGGACGTACAAGCCCATCTCACTAATAGATGAGTCTCAGTCTACCCAAGGACGTACAAGCCTCAGGTATCTAGATCTCTTCCGGCCGAACGATCCCCAGTGCCCCAGGGACCGCTCGAGAGATAAACCTTGTGCACAAGTTGTCCTGACCAAATGCATGAATGCAAGCCCTATCAGAAAAATATGCTATCATGCAACTGATGAACAATGCACAACAAGTCTATCTCTTTTTCTCATTTTCAAGCTCAAGTCCTGAGTCTTCTCGCCACAATACTCAATGCACAGCATACAAGGGACAATTAAGCATTCCATAAGCAACTAGTAAGTTAGCAGTTCTATACTTGAAGCATGCAATACTTTCTTTCTCTTTTAGCTTATCTTTTTAGTGAGGCAGCATATTTATGTGAACTAGAGATTCTTTATTAGGCATGCAGACTTAAAGGATTCATCGAAGGGCCTAAGTCACTCACCGAAAGAATCGAACGAGAGGATGGGGAAGCCTTAGGCGACGTTCACTCTTTGGTTATGCGTCCTGAAAATGCAACAATACTTGGTTAGCATACTTTAATCTCTTTCCCTTACGATTCGAAAAGAAAGCGCAAGCGAGAAGGCGAAATCATGAAAACCAAGTCATCGAAAGCAACTCAAAACACAAAGCAACACAAAACCAAAAAGCAAAGCAACAAACGAAAACTTTTGGACTCATTTCAATAGAAGTCGTTCGATTAATTCGAAGGGTTCATTGCACTACGTCCGTGTTGATTTGGCGGTAAGGTTTTCCCGAGACTCGATTCTCAACCGAGTCGAAGCAGCGAAGTGTTCCATAAGTAACCGTTTGGAGCGGGGCATTACACCATAGCTCCTTTATTGTGTCCGTGTTTTGAACCATATCCTCTACCGATGGTTCCATGGAGTTCATCAACTGTGTAAACTGTCGACTATCATCCGTCTCCCATTGCTCAAACGTGGGATCAGTCGTCGTCGGAGGGTTGTCAGTCAGATGCTTGGACAACCGCATACCCCGAAGTGTCTTCTCAACCTTCTTTCGCCATTTTGAGTATCCGTCTGGTCTGTCTAACCGTCGATTGATGAGTCGAATCGAAGAGATCGACGTGCCAGTGCCCATTGGTCTCGCCAATAGGTTCTCGACACTGGTATTACTGCTAGCCGTCTCAGAGTGTGTCATAATGCACTTGATTCGACCCTCGCTAAATCTTTCCAACCCCAATAATCACATCAACCTTACCAGTGCGCTATCAACGTGGATAGAACCGGCACGCGCATGGAAAGATCGTATGGCGTTCATGCCAGGACACAAAAGTAACCCAAGTCACTCTCTGTGTAGATCCTGATAAGGATATCGGGGTAGGAATGAAATAAAGATCTACGTAAACAATCAACTTGTCTACTCTTTATTAACTCCTGAAGTCGTAATCTAGGAACAGAGGTTGTGCAAACAAATCATTGTCTACCTTTTGGCGTCGATATACGCTCCTGAAGTCGTAATCTAGGAACAGAGGTTGTGCAAAAAAATTATTGTTTATCCTGTGACTTCGATATACTTTTTTTTTTGTTTGGAAATTCGGGTTTACACAGAAAGGAGGGGCGACGACTGCAGAGATGTGTTAGGTTTTCGGCTTTGGGCTGCATAGCGGGCCGGGGGGGGTGGCAGGGTCGGGAGGGAGGGAGGGGGGCTGAGGGAAGCAGCAGACGGGGTGGGCCTGGCGAAACAGGGGGGGCAACATCGATGGGGGGGTACCAGCGGGGTCGACAGCGGCGGCATCGGCGGGGTGGCGGATGAGGGGTGGGGGAGGGGCGGCATCAAAGGTTAGGGTTAGGGTTCCTTTTTTTTTTTCGAGAGAGAAATGGGTGGATGGGTTATGGCTCTGATACCATGTAGGATTGAAATAATGTAATAGTTTCATTGATGAAAAAAGACTATATATATATATATATATATATATATATATATAAGAGGCTGGCCCCTCTCTCTATTAGTCTATCCGATGTGGGACTAAAGCTCACTACCTAATATAACGCTTATCACTCATCAACATGAGCAAACAACTAAAAGTTCTGTCAAGTAATTCTCATGTTGTTGGAGAGAGCACTAAAGTTCCCTTCAAATGGTATAGTTAAATGGATTGAGCTTATTAAGACCATAACTTAGATTCTTAGGATAACATAGGAGACTAGGTCTGTGGAATTAAGTTTCTCTACTGTAAAGCAGTTGTTTATTAAGTTATAGGACCTGTCAGGTACCTCATCAACATGAGCAAACCTGAGATAGAAGGTGGAACATATTTGTGACAAGATTGGAGGATATCATACAGGCTAATGCTCTGAAACTAATGTGGAATCTTACTAATCCAAAAACATGATGGGCAGCATGGATGAGAGATACAGACATAGGTGCAGACAAGAATGGCTAGGTGGTATTTAAAGCTGTTATCAGGAAGAGGGATACAATAATGTATTATATGCACAAAGGAATAGCCAATGGCGGGACTAGTAGCTTTTTGTTTGACCCATGAATACAAGGAGGCTGACTCAGAGAGAGATCGGGATCAAACAACTCTGCTCATCTAGGGAATGAGATGGTCAGATGCATACTGAATAATGAGACATGGCGACTTGAGAAGCTTCAAGCTACAATTGCCTTCAGAAATCTCATCACCAATATTCAGATATGACATCAAAAGAGTGAAGACTTTTGTCTCTGGACATGCACAAGTCTTGGGAAATTTACCCTGAAATTAATGTACAAGGTATAGTAGAATTCCATATCCCAGTGTTTTAAAAGACGTGAGGCGCCCTTGAGGTGCTAGGGTCCTCTGGAGTATAGACGCGAGGTGCTGAGCGACGTGTCGGCTTCAACGAAGCAAGGCACACATGTTTAGAATTTTTAATTATATAGGTGGAATTAAGCAAACTCATACTATATCTATCACATAACACCATTAAAATATTAAAAATAGAGTCAAATCAATTCATAACACCATTATAAATTCAAGAACTATATCGGGCGATATTGCAAACTATGGTTATTCAACATATCTGGAAAGTAAAAAAAAAAAGGTAATTTGAAGATGAGAAGACACATGGGAGATTGCTTATGCAAAGCATTCTGAAAGATGTCTAAATGATTATACAAAAATATTGTTATTCTTGCTACTGCACCAAAACGCCAGAGTTGCAGGGACTTTATTGGTATAAGAGCAACCCAGTTTCAAACTATCTTGCGGCATTTAAGCATATTTTTACAAAAAAACAATACCTCCGTGTGAATCCAGCTGTCTACCCATAAAATGGGTCTTCATCCTGCTGGGACATGTTGAATATAAATGTATAACCCTCATTCCTTACCAACACTCTAAATGTTTTAATGCAGCCAATGGCGGTGAGAGGGATGGGCCAGAATCGGCCATGCTTTGTTGGTCATCCTATTTTCACTGGGAAGGGAAGTGAACTGATATATACTTAAGTGGGACCCATTTGCCAACTAAGGCATCCTATTATAATAAAACATCCATATTAGTCTTAGTCCTAGATTGAACCAACCTGTGTTTCCTTGTGGCTGGTTGTTGATCTTCTCCTAAGTTCATGTTACTCCTATTTTCATATTAATCTTATTTTCCTCTTTTGTGCAAAATAAAATTTTAACTATTTTTTTGGTCATCTAAATCGAAAAGACTTTTACGACGTTCAACAAATATTCTACTATAAATGAGTGTAGTTACATAAAGAAACACCGAGTACAAAATAATGGCTTGGTTGGGAAACATTGGTGCACTTTGAGTTTGGATTATGTATTTTGCTTGGTCTGGAAAATGGAAAAGAACACTGTATGGTCATGGGAAGGCAAGATACATGAAATTATTTTATTTTTTCTTTGTGGCTTGTGCACCTCCCCCCCACCCCCTCCCTCTTTCTCTCCCTCTCCACCATTTTAGCTTTGCCACTGTGACTTCAATATCACCAACAATAAACCTTTGTCACAATTTTGGTGTTGACTATTTGAATCATTTTTTCATGGAGCTGTTTAAGGGTTGTGTCCTCTAACATTGGCCTTTTTTACAACTTCAATCCAAGTTCGGTTAGGCTACCCTTTGTTCTAACAGGTCTTTAATTAATGTCCTATCACTTCTAACTGGTGCATTTGTTGGTGTACGAGTTGCATATGTAGAAACCAACTTACATGATTTTGTCTCATCTTATCCAATCTTTCTCATATATAAACAAATATATGCAAAATATCCTAAATCACTTTTCTTTGTTTATTTCATATGGTATGCCAGGTTAACAAAGACAAAACGTCTGCATGACACATTAAGAATCCTCTCTAATATATTGTTTAGGAGGTATAGGTTATTGGTTATCCTTGTTTTTTTATTATGTACGTACATAATTTCTGCAATAATTTTCTATTTGATCAAGATTTCAATCTATAAGGTAATTTCATGTACACCATTGAGGAATACTATTCTCAGGTCTTACTCAATATGCCATCATTTCGGTATTCTCAATAACTTTGATTATGTTTTTTTGGTTTGTTTCAGAGTGCTTCTGATATGGTATTGGCTGATGATAATTTTGCTACCATTGTTGCGGTAAGTTCTTTATCATATGGTACTTGAAGAAGGGATGGTTTTGTTAAGTTAGTGGGTCTATGTAGTCTACTTGAGTCCCACTTTTGGTATAGTAGTATGAGGAAGGTTCTATATGTATGTACTCAAACCACATCAATGAAGTAAGCCACTTGAATAGAGCATCTCTCCCAACATGGAGCTCTCTACCTTCCTCCAAAATAAAGACCCGCCTTCCCTAAACCTTAGCCCTAATCTCATCCACAATCTCCAAATCCCTAGTTGAACATCACCCTAAGCCTGTTCTCCTCTCTCCCTCGTTCCCTAATCCTCACCCTGTCCTCTTTCCTCCAAACCCTAGCAACCACTTCCCCTAGCCCTCACAATAATTTATCCCTAGCCCTAAAACCTAGGATTACTTTGAAGCTAGGTTTAATACCTTTTTTTGAAGAGGGGTGTGGGGTGGGGGGTGGGGGTGGCTCCACTCAAGTGGCTTACTTAACTGAATGTGATTTGTGTGTGTGAGAGAGAGAACCTTATAGTACTCTACAAGATGTGGGACTGAATGAGCCTACATATACCAACTAAATCTTAAATTTTATGCACAAGATGTATATACTTTCAGACCATATGAATGATGAAAAGAACATTTTGTATAATTTATTGTAATATGCTTCTAACAGGCTGTTGCAGAAGGAAGAGCTATATATAATAATACAAAACAGTTTATCAGATA